>CAXHWN010001333.1:65400-114400 GCA_964020975.1 Hermodice carunculata
TCTATCTATCTATCTATCTATCTATCTATCTATCTATCTATCTATCTATCTATCTAATTTGGCAATTTTTTAATTTTATTTTGACGTAATTTCTCTCCAGTATCAAAACATAATTTCACTACTTTTCGCTATCAGCTGAATAAGCGGAAGAATAGAGGAATATATACATATATACATACATATGTATATATTTTACAGGAACACAACAGGAAATATACCAGGGTTTTCGTGGATATGCTGGAGCGAAGCAATCTGGACACCCAGTCCTATATTCTTTGGCAACTGGCCAGCGTTGGGAAGGGCTATCATTATGTGTTGGCTGACTACAGAGAGGTCCTGGAAAAGAAAGCGCAGGTCCCCAAATTGAAACCTCCAGCTGAAGAATGCCTTCGTGTGGTTGATAATATCAGGTGAGCGTTAGTCAAACTTTTTGCTGATTCCCACCAAAAGCAACAGATACTGCTTGCAATCGGTTACTGTTATCGATGTTGATTTCATACACATCCACTCCTTATGCCCATTCCCCAATATAACCTACATGTGTATATGACACACATACACACACACACACACACACACACACATATATATATATATATATATATATATATATATATATATATATATATATATATATATATATATATATATATTCTGGGAAACAGGAGAATCAGCCATGATAAAATCAGTTTAATTCAAAATGTGTCAGTCGTTCACATTAAATAATTATTTGAACATAACACTATATTGTACCGTGAAAACAAACCTTTCAAACAAGGGAATATGTATTTTTTTCAGCATGGAAGATATGTCTGGTGCAATAAAGGAAATGCGTACAGAGATAAAAGTACTGGACAAGCGAGTTACGAAGACTGAAAAAGATATTAAAGTCGTAAAAAAACAAGTGGTAAAAAATACGAAAGACATAAAATATGTGAAAGAGGATGTTACAAAGCTAGAAACTCGGGTAGATCAGGTAGAGGAGGTCGTGGAAGAAACTGCGGAAAAGGTAGAGGTGATAGACAAAAAGGTAAGGATACGTACATGAGCTACCCCAGAAACATTTATTACTTTTATTACTCTTTGCACAGGAATAACACAAAAACACAACGTCTCTCTCTTTCCCCCATTCTTCTCTCTCTCTCTCTCTCTCTCTCTCTCTCTCTCTCTCTCTCTCTCTCTCTCTCTCACTCTCTCTCTCTCTCTCTCTCTCACGCCCTTTTACGGTTGTACTTATCAAGCTGTTGTAAGTGCGGGATCGCCTTTTAAAAATATTTCGTTTCATAAAGAAAACTACATGTAATGCAATATGAGTTCCTGCTAGCAAGAGTACTACATGGAAAGGAGTATGCACTTGTATTTCTGCGACTGGAAGCTTATTTTTGCGTAATCTATTTGTAAACACACCAATTAAGAAACTATTGCAGCTGAAATGAATGTCGACATAACACATACGGGCTTTGACAATAACCTCGCTATCATGAAAAGCTTCAATTTATGAACATGATATTGACAAGGAAAGACCTCTTAAGCGAAATATTGGTAGAGGGGGGCAGGAAGCCAAACTTAAAGTATGGTAAATGTGCAAATGATCGATGTTAACATTACATTCTACAAAGTTCAGCTCTATGAAGTCATCTTTTTCTGAAAGCTCTTTACCTGAAGTTTAGAATCACTGTGACAGATTGGGGTTGACTTTGCGGAAAGCTGTTTTTGTTAAGAACTTGTGAGAAAAAAAAATGTTTTCAAAATGAAATTTTGCCTTACAAAATATTTATTTCCTTCTTTCCGCGTCAACGGACAGTTACCAAAACATTGATTGCTACCAGTACAGAAATATTTTCCTTTCCATATGAACCGCAAGCAGGATCGCAACAGTTTACGTTTAAAACGATATGCCTGCTTTCACATTAACACGGTGAACAACAGAAACACAAGGGCAATAAATTGCTTTCACGTCCGATCAGACTCACAGACGTTTCTCTCAATGGAGTGCAGACTCCTTTTTATGTAGTCTTTTTGCCGGTAGAGAGTATTTAAAACCAAACGCGGTCATTAGTTTATCTTAAACTTATTTCGAGGAGTCCTCTTTTTTTACATCTGTTACAAAATAACCGCTATCTGTTCCAATGATTTTGTGGGTGCTGTTTACTTCAGTTCAAGACCAATTCACTTATGGCTGTGTATATACGTTTGGCCCTCTGGGTGTGAACTATTTCATGTTAGTTTAATATTTTCGAGCTGACAAATCAATGTTATTGAATGGCAGACATTGAGCAATGCGCCCACGTGGGCCAAGGATGTGTCGGACCTCATGAATCCAACAAGCGACCATGATTGGCGGTTGCTAAGCAGCCGCCTTGGTTACACAAACGAAGATATACGAAACTGGGCGACACAGCCCGATCCTTGCATGTCCATGTTGAGTGAATGGTTCGCCACCCACAAAACAAGTGAAGCTACGTTTGGGGTCTTAAAGGCATTAAAGGAGATGAATCGTATGGATGCCGCCAAAATCGTAAAAGATGTCCTCAAATCATCCGGTAAGTGAAGCCATTGCATACATGCTTGAATTTTCATAATGAAGCACTTGAATTCTGTTCATTGTTTGCCGATGTAGCATTCAATGGTGATAGGTAAGGAACAAATTCTGGGCTTTGGGTCACCTTGGTTGTTCGGTAGGATACCTAAAAAGTATTTTCAGCATCGTGAAGCTAGCTGTTGTCAACAGGCGAGCTTATATTAATTTATCTACCAATAACACAGACTACTATTGTAAAAACGCGACAGGTATATAATTTGAGCAACATTGATTGAGTCACTAAACATTGCATTATCAACTTGATTCCTACCTTGCAAAAAGTGGAATAATTTGATATTTTAAACGTGTGTACGTAAAAAGGCTACAGCAACATAATTGCTAAAACACAATTGTTACTAGGTACGCGTATTATTGTGGAGGGCTTTCTATTTTGTTTTTGTCTGTTTGAAACCCGTTCATTTTATGTGGAATTAATTAGAATTGTGATGTTATGGAAAGAAATCCCTGGTTTGTTTTTTTTCAATTGTGGCACTTGATCCTGAATTGTCTTACTTCGGTATAACCTTGGTATGTATTTATGAAATATCACATATAACGAACGCCCACGTTGTGATTCGCCAGATGGCGTGGTGGAGGATGACCCGGAAGAGATCACAGAGCCTCCTCCTGTATTCATAAGCTACCAATGGAGTCACCAGCAAGAGGTCAAGCTGCTAAGGAAACATTTAGAAATGGCTGGGTTCCTCGCTTGGATGGACATAGGTCAAATGGGAGGCGGAGATAAATTGTTT
Source organism: Hermodice carunculata (assembly GCA_964020975.1). NCBI lineage: Eukaryota > Metazoa > Annelida > Polychaeta > Eunicida > Amphinomidae > Hermodice > Hermodice carunculata. The sequence continues at coordinate 68,734 of CAXHWN010001333.1, forward strand.
GCCAAGATTGATCAAGGGATAAGGGCGGCGAAAGTCATTATTTGCTGCGTGTCTGAGAAATATGCAGAGTCTGCGAATTGTAATCGAGAGGTGATTCAATTGGTTCTGCACATTAAACTTTTAATCATATTTTATGAGACAGGAGTAAACGTACATTTTGATTATTTGTCCATGTTTTAAAAGATAAATACATATTGTTCACTTTGAAATTATAAAATACATGAACACTTGAATAACACAAATGCGTTTGATCCATTACTTGCAACCAATGACAGTCAGTGGAGCTAATGTTTGAATATCTCTGGCAGTCTGGTCACCCAAAGGCAGTATAACACGCGATGGAACTTCACTCCTATTTTGTTATGTAAAGGGGCCACATTTTAGGGATTCTGGTACGCTTAAGTCTGTCTGTGGTATCCTGGATTTGCATCCTTGACTTGGTATATATATATATATATATATATATATATATATATATATATATATATATATAGTTTCTGTTTAGGTAGGGCTATCGGTTACGCTTGGGAAACCAATCATCCCACTACTAATGGAAAACCTGTCTTGGCCGCCACCAGGGGCAATGGGGCCCATATTTGGTGAATTTCTCTTCATCAGATTCTTCAAAAGAAGCGCCGAAGCCAACATTGATGAACGTTATTGGCTACCTGAAAAGTTCCAGGAAATGATAATGCAAGTAGGCTACTACGTAGCTCCGAAGATAGAAATGATCAGTGGGGGTAAGTTCAGAGATGGACAGGGGGTGTGGGCTGTTTCGTCAGGCATGAAGTTCCATGTACACAGTTTATTTGAGCATTCCCAATTGTCAAGAGGCCACTTTTGTCCAATTGTTTAACACGTGAAAAATAGAACTGGTGCCCATCGTGTGTCAGGCATACATACGTACTCGGTACATTGAGTATGCTTTTTGTGCACAAATGATTACACACCTTTTTTGGATAAACACATGAAGGTACAACACAGGAAAGTACATTGTCCAGAGTAGATGTCTTTGGTTCCGAAAAATAACTCAACAACAGACAGATGTCCACATTACACATGGGCTGAAATTGAGAAACCTCCCAACACATTTGCAACGCAGGTGATACGCGTAAAAAATACTTGCAGTCTCCAGATATTTTAAGCAACCTAACGCTGTTCATTTCAATAAAAAGTGAATGAAGATTCAATTTTAACATCTTGCAGGGAAATATCCAAAAGATGTTCACAATAACAAAAATTCATGTTTTAATGTTGCAAAAAATTAATCACGTCTGAATTTTTAAAAATGTTTCCCCTGTGTGAAACAATGAATGACCCACTTTACTTCACGAGTCGCTCAAAATTATTTTTGTTCTTCCAGAGAACCTATGATTGGTGTAGGTTGGTTTGCAATTTGACAATGAGTGCACTTGGAAAACTTGTTGATGAGTCTGTCCCCGTCATTCTGCTTTTCCAAAGCAACTTTTGGCATAGAATGTATGCTATTTATGTACTTAAGGGCAGATTATCTGGCAAGCGAACACTGTCGTGACTTAGGTTTTAAAATTTGTCAGCCGCCCACCTTGTTGAGTTTGAAAAGTAGTTCATTTTTTCTATTAGAACCAGCGTTAAATCACATAATTGGTAATTTACAGTGATAAGTTTTAGTTTTATAAAAGTATAGTAACTTGCAGAAAGCAATGTTTACTAATTCTTGCATCCTGCACATGCCACACTCGTTTGAAATATTTGGACTATTGTATACGTCTTCAGTGTATCAAAACTGGTGGAATCCCCCGGAGGAGGAAATAATGATAACACCGAGGAACAAGTCCTCAAATAAAGCACAAGGATCCTCGCAGCAAGCGGCATCCTCGGGAAACGAGAACATGGTGTGTTGTCTTCGTTGTATTGTTGTATTTTAAAATTAGTAACCAATTTAGTCTAATTCGGTGCACGCAAAGCACATTTGCCATAAAAAAAATCCGGTGCAACTCTTTTGATGTAAAGAGACTTCAAGACCTCGGAATGCAAAGGTAACGTGCAACTAATTCTTTCGGCAGGGTAGAAAGTTTCTGAATTGTTAAATCTTTTGTATACGTGCAATTTATCTATTGGTGAAATCTTTTAGTACAGCGTCCATGAATATGCAGCCTGGAAAGTGCCGCATTCGCAATGGGTCTGACTAAAAGGATACGGGGGTTTAATGGAAATGTAGCTTATCGCTGTTTTCTTCCATGTCATTTCCTTTAAAAAGAGAAGCCACACTGAAAATTTAACGTAAAATTGAGAAACAGTGATTATTTTTCAGTTGCTCACCAAGGATCCCTTTGAAGCTCACAATATTCTTTTTGCAAAGAAGTCTTTTCAATGCTTGTGTTAAATGTTGATTTCAGGAAGAATCCCCTGAGGTGTTTATCTCCTATCAGTGGGGAAAACAAACACAAATAAAAGCCTTGTATGCACGCATGAATAAACTTGGCTTCAAGTGCTGGATGGACATCTATCAAATGGGAGGCGGGGACTCTCTGTATGAGAAGATTGACAAAGGCATACGAGGTTGCAAGGTCATGCTCTCCTGTGTCACATCCAAATATGCCTTGTCAGCAAACTGTCGCAGAGAAGTTAGCCTCGCCGATGCACTGAAAACACCAATCGTGCCTTTGCTTCTCGAGGACATCACCTGGCCGCCAGAGGGCCCCATGAGTATGATACTAAGTCATTTATTATATATTGGGTTCCACAAGCCTAGCGTGGACATTCAGAACAACTGGCAATGTGAACAATTTGAGGAACTAGTCAGACAAATAGCTCCATATGTTTTGGATCCTCCTGAATTAGAAGGAGTTGTAGCTAAGAGCGATACTGCAGCTATTGTAGAAAATGCTGCTGCAATATCTAGTCCGGCTCAGGCGGCAGCTGCAACCCCAGCTCAAGCCCTAGATACAGCACCATCTGTGTCTGCTTCGCAAACAACTAAAGCACTGCCTGCCACGCCCCCTACAGCCGCCATGTACGGTAATCATGCACAAAAAGAGCCGGACACCCCATATCCTGTGTCCGTATCAAACGCACAATGTGTGGAATACGCCCAACCTCAGCAATTCCAGCAACCAGTAGCTAATGAACATGGGCATCAACCCCAGTATGTTGAGTACGGAGCTACCCAATATGGACAAAATGCATTTGCAAATGGCCAACAGCCTCAAGGTTGTGCTGGTACTGACAGACCCGCGCAACAATCTTCACCAGCCAAACCTAACCAATCCTCAAGCTGTGCTCTACTGTGATATTCTTAAGACTTTCTGTATCCTTTATATGTGACCACATGCATGTATAGTGACCCTTTAGCTGAGATCAATCGTGCCCAGATCTCAGGTTGTCATAAATACATCATTACATAAATATTATGTTTATTATATTATCTTGGGAATCATCTTAAGTTATGATATTGTAACCTTTGTGATGTTGCCCCCCCCCAAAAAAAAAACTATTCCAACAACCAACGGAGATATATTTAAATTTTGTTTGACATAAACTGTACATAAACAATTTATTTACTTTGTAAGCAACAAAAAACACCAAGTGGACGGTAACTTAACAGAAACCAGGATTTGGATGCCTGGGCAATCTTATGAAAAGCTGTTGACATGTTATCTATTTTTATAAATGGTAGTTTTATGCATGTAAGTTATCTATGGGGAGAAGGGTAATGCGCCAGCTCCACCATCCTCCCCATAAAAAAGGGTTGCTTGCTTTTTCTCAATAATTTAGCAGGAAAGGATGAAAAGATTTACCTAAATGCTAACTTTCGGGTGCCTCTGGGCGTCTGCACCCTGGGTTCCCGAGGGGGCTCGGCCCCGGACTCCCACCTATACTTTCAGCATACCCTTTACAAACGTTGTGGATCCAGCCCTCATTCTAGATCTTTGTGTCTTAAAATGCTGAAACTATAGTTCGTCTTCAATTTTGATATTATCAAAACAGAACCATGTAACAAATCCTTCCTGCTTAAAACACAGAACGTGGATAGATTACTCAAATTTTGAATTGTGAAACTTTAATTTGAAAAGTGTAATAAGGTTGCATTTTGCGATAATGAAGTTGTGTGATGTGTTACTTCACAAATCTGCAAATTGTACCTTTCATTTTTGTTCAGCGTGTGAACTGGTCAATCTCTCTTGGTTGATGACGTGGAGACATTCTTGTTTTTCGAAACTGACTGAGCATGTATAATTGCAAATCCAATTTGAAATTCTGCAAAAGAAATAATTTCCGAAAATTACATAAAAAAGCATATTTTATTGATTTCAATAATAGTTTAATGCACAAATACCAATGTGGCCCTTGACGTTTAAATCAGTACCACTTAAATCGTTTTTATCCTTTTCCATAATTAGTTCGAAACGTAACAGGGTCAGTTGTGCTTACCATAGACCTTAATATGCGTAACATGCAGCGTTGTCATGTTAAAATTATCTTTTTGAATTTTGTGTCGGTTGTTTCCGATTTTTTTCCAATTTTGTCAGACGGAGGGCTAGATTTCATTTAAAATGTGGTGGCAATATTGCTTGGCCCATTGTTTGCTATGTAGCGGTACTCCCTTTCCCCGACTTTCAAGGATTTTGTGAAGTAATGTTATCGGTTAGAGAACATATTATCATACTTCATACGTAGATCCACTTCACACTTACTGGGAAAGAACTTTGAGTGAGTCTCTACCAGGTTTATTCAATGAGTTATGCTTGGTTGACTTTTTACATTGTGAAAATCAATGTCATTCTGACTGCAACCCGGAAAACGGCACCCCGTGAAGAAAGATACAGCATTAAATTGGCTTTCCTGTTCTCAAGGGCAATATTTCATTTCCCATTTTGTCCAAATCAGTGTGAACCCTCTTACAAAGTAATGAGAGCGCCTTCCATTGCATTATGATAATGTCCAACATGGTGGTCTGAAGAAATAAACTTAAGCCTCATATTCACAGCCGCAGATGCGCGGTGGTATAGAATTCAAAAGCAGGGAACCGGGCAGACAGCGGAGACTCATGGGCCCCATAATGCGTTTTTTACAAATCTCATCCCTAGCAATACTACGATTGTTTGCTTCATTCACTGAACAAAGAATGTGGTCACACATTTGTACTTTCTATTGCACGAGGAAAATAGATTACACAGGGCCTCCTTGTGCAAATTGACGAAAGAAACGACACACATATGTCAGATTTGTCAATCGTGGGCTCAAATAGTAACGTCAGAGGCAAATACGGGTTGAATGAGGTGAATTAACTGTCCTGTCATTTGACATTATCGTGGTGCTGTCCAAGAACCAGTTTGGAATCATATTTGGGTGACCTTGATACAGTCACCGAAGTGAGATGGTAACGATTGTGAAATCAGTTTTAGGATGATAACACGAGAACTGTGTGTGGTGAGACTTTGGTCATTGTTCTACCAGATAATGGTACCCTTTACGGGCTACGATGAGACTGCACATGGGTAACCTTGAGGTAATTTTGAAGGTAACAAGGCCTCTTTACTGTCTGCATTCAGGGTCACTTGAGCACCGGAATGTCGCCTTTATGAATAATATTTCAAGATGATAGGAGATATGCATTTATTTTCCCGCCACAACTGCATACCTGATTGCCTAGTCTCGCTTGGCGGGATATAGCGAGATACGGGTCGGTATCTGTGGGGACAAGCGGGGTATTGCTAATATTTCGGAAATGAAAAATACTTTTTAAAGGCAGATGGAAATATTTCTTTATATATGGCGCGGGAAGTGCTAGATGAATACCTGTTTAGCATTTCTGAACTTAACGTTCTCAAAAAAAAACGAAAAAAAAAAAAAACGCTTATTTTGTGAGAAAATAACATATGGCCCTGTCTGTGACTGTGATGTGACCCGCACGTGCCCCGTGATCACCTGACGTCAAACCCGTGCTTTGTGGCGGGAATTTAATATGCATAAGACGTATTGACTGCAGTTTTCATATACCAGTTATAAGTGACAAACTGGCCATTGGACCGCCTTTGTTTGACAGATGGGATAACCTGATGGCCTTCATAAACATTCTGTTCATCGAGTTTAATTTGCCACCTTTGCAAATGTTTTGCCATTCCCTCATTACTTTCGCCATTCATCAATTTTTAATTTACATGTATCATCAAAATCATCATTATCGTTATCATGCTTTCAGTTCTATTCTCACTGCCATCAGCCCCATCTCCATAAGTTGTCACATCCCCATTACCCTTTTAATCATTTTTTTACAATAACAGTTATTGCCATCACGATCATCATAACTGTCTTTGTTGTCACCATTATAATTGTTACCCTCCTCACGTTATTATTGTTATGGTTGTTGTGTGTTCTCATCGCCCTTTTATTGAAATTTTCATGACACTTTCTCAATTGATGACTTCAAAGTTGCCAGATTAAAAATTGATTTTCACTATTTGTTTATACGGTTTCTTGAACCTAAAATATTTTAAACATTTTTTTAAGCTTATATGTGTAACACCACTTAACAGAGAAAATAAAACTTTCCTCCCCGCTGCAGTGAGGTCATCTTACTTTTTACTGTATGATAAATGAAGTTTGGTTACTACTTACTGTATGAGAAGAGACGTCTCGTTTCAACTTACCATATTATAAGTGAGATCTTGTTTCTACTTACTGTATTATAATTGAGGTCCTGCTACTACTCAGTGTATTATGACTGAGGTCTTGTTACTACTTTCTGTATTACAAGTGAGGTCTCGTCACTACTTACTGTATCATAAGTGAGTTTTTGTTACTACTTACTAAAGTATAAGTAAGGCCCCATTACTACATACTGTATCATATGTTAGTTCTCTTTACCACTTACTGTATCATAAGTAATGTCTCGTTACTACTAGGGTCTCATTCCATCGTAATATAAGGGATGATTTGTTTTCACTTACTGTGTTTTAAGTAAGGTCTCTTTACTACTCATTGTATTATGAATGGGGTTTCATTACTACTTTCTGTACTATAAGTGAGGTTTCGTTGCTACTTAGTGTATTATAAGTGGTGTATCATTACTACGTACTGTATTGTCAAATCATGGAGTAATAGAGATGACAAGTAAAGTAAGGAATACACTTTATTGTCCAGCTGCATTTTGGACTAGCAATTTCAACACCATTGATAAACATGATCTGATGGATGTTCCATTAATACTAAAGATGGAGTGAGCATAACAGAAAAGCAGGTAATAGAATTTCAGAACTTGAATCTTGTTCATGACATATATTAACTGGAGGCTTTTTATGTGGAATAAATCTTTGCCGCGGTCTGAAGTTATATAAGTGTGAAGTTTGGTCTGGAGAGTACCGAAGCATTAGGGTGAGAAGGAGGATCTAATAAAAAAGTTCCAACAGAAGGTGCACAGGTTAAAGTGTAGTCTCTGCTTCATACCCATTTATTTCCCTGGCTGAATTTACGTATAAAGGCTAACTCACGTTGTTTAGGATTCTGCAATGGATCTGTGCGAAACTGTCTGTGTGAAATTTTCAATCTGAAAAATTTTGTCGATTAAAAGTAGTTATTATCACAATGTTTTTGCAAGAATGTGCTAAAATAAGCTGGAGCATGGGCTCGTTAAGCAGACACACGGGGAGGAAATCTTTTTCCTACACGCGCATTAAAGAACAAAGCTTTTGGCACGATCTTTAAAAATGTGACTCAGCCTTTTTAGTGCGACGATACATGCACATCGCTTGCCAAGCATTATCTAACACACGTTACAGAAAGAGGCTATTTTCCATTGATAGATGAATTGATTACCTCGCATATATTGTGAAATATATGGATGGAATCAGAATAATTTATTTTCGAAATTGCACTATGTGAATTTTATGGTTTAGAAAAAAAAAACATATGTGTACGTATGACTGAAGAAGTGTTGATTTCAAATGTACATGTACCAATACTCGGTGATATTTGACAATGAATTATTGAATATTTCATTTTAAGAAAATGCGTATGTGTTTATCATATTACGTGACAATTTGGTTACACTTGTACTTGTAAAGTAGGGATATTTTATTAAATGAAAGTATGAAATCTATTCAATATGAAAATAACAGGTAAGATGGACGTTGGGATTTGAACGTGATGATCCAATGAAGTAATATTTATAATTTAATACTTGAATTTCAGTTTGTGTAATTTAAGATTTTTGTGATGTGTATTGTATAGTATGTTATGGAAATATATAATTGATTATGGGACTTATTTTATTCTGACTCTCCTCATGCCTTATGCACATTTGAATGCTCGAAGTATAATAGAGTTGCTTTTGTTTCATTGACGGAGTAATGTAAGATGGTAAATTCGCCTGCCCTCAAAATTTGTGTACAGAGACCAATTTTTCAATAGGTGAATTGGTCAAATTTATTTGGTCAGTTTGATTATTTGTTTTGTTTTATTTCATTCCCAGAAAGCACGATTGCCTTCAAGAGTAAATGAAATGCCTGTAAACCCAGTTTGTCGGATTGCTATGAAGGAAAAAAATAAAATATGTGACATCTATACTTGTACTCTTTTGGCATAATCGCCTGGATGAATCACGTGCTGTACGATTACAGCCTTTAAAATATGAGACAACGGACAGGGCTAAATGTAATAAGAAACTGAAACACGGTACCACCAATGTCACGCCTGGGCTGCAACACAACAAACGACAGAAATCAACATCCGTTTTGCGCGCGCAGAGTAGGCAGGGATTTACAGATATAAGGTATTACGCTACTAATTCAACCTGCAAAAAATGTAAATAAATCATGTTGCAGTCTATACCTTCAAAAAATAATTTATAAACAAAACCATATCTCATGCCAAATCCTTTCTTATAATATTCTGAATCATCCAATAAAACCCAGTCATCAGTGGGAAAAGTTTCAGATATTAACGTTTGCAACAGCCATAATACTGACAGCAGTCATGCCATCTTGCGTGGCGAATCAGAGTACTCGTGTTGTAGCCTTGTGCATTCAGTCACCACAATGAATATGTTGAAAACTGACTTGCCAATAAGAACTGCACACTGTATCTGTCATATTGAGAAGGAAATATCTCCATCTGGTCAGAATTGTTAAAGACAGGTCCTTGTAATTGTAATAGGCATTTTGCATATGTGCTTTGTAATCCTTCTACCTGAAAATGGCTGAATTACTCACATGGTTTTCAAGATGGTAGACCACTGTTAGGGGTGTGGATGATGATTAGACAAAATATTGAGCAGTGTTGATCTTCCCGCCCAGTGGTACGATGAATAACATTTACTTGGGATCAAATATAGGTTTGATCAGGGTTGCCATGTGGCAATGCCATTCCACCATGGCACATTTGGGACCAAGGAAGCCTGCTCTTTGACCAAGGAAGTATGATCAAGAGACAACATGGGGTATTTTCTAGGAACCTACTTCACCAGGTGAAATTGATTGGACAGTGCTATGTCTGAACACGGAGACACGTGATCATTTGAAATATGCTCGTACACCATAATGGATCAAAGTGTGCGATTAGGTTAAAGCACACATTACTATGATGTTCAAGGATGAGAAGAAGCTAAAAATATGAGCTTCCCTCAATTGAGTAAATTCCTAGATCAAATCCACAAGGAAATTAATTTCTTTTTCTAAGAGAAGAACACGTAGAGCGTAAAAACCTCTAGACATACTGATAAAATGCAAATATAAGTCATATGCCAAGGAAGTCACTACGATGGGTCTCAGAAGCACCAAACAGTAATAAATGGGACACACCACTGCAAACGTTTAAATTTATTGCATAGAACATTTTGAAAAAAAGAAGACATTTTGAGCATGCCAAATATTTCGAAAGTTAGATAATGGCACATTTCTTATTCTTAAATCAACCCAGGAATGCGATAAGTAAAAATAAAGTGAGACTCCTAGTTCAGGATAATATTATAGATTTCGTAAAGAACCATCATGATATCTTGGATTACACTAGTGTACAATGTAAACTATGACGACAGCCGTCGTGGATTTGTAAACTCCAAAGTGGTATTCTTTTTTTTTCAATATAACTACTTAAAAAAATCATTATTTTGTTTTTCAACATATTTCTGAAATAGTGTAGTGTCAAGTCCTCTGCTTTTACTTTGCATGAAAACAATATTAATATTCCTCCGCTGCAGAATAATTTAGAGCACGTCGATTTGGGTAAACAAATAATTTTGATATTTTAAAATACGTAAACGTAGACAAAGCCTGTGGACCAGACACAATCACTCCCCTGATGTTAAAAGAGGCTGCATCCGGTATATCTCCGTCTGTGACCAAATTGTTTAACTTCTCTCTTAGTAACCCTGTATTTCCATTAGAATGGAAGAAGGCATATGTGTCGCCAATTTTGAAAAGCGGATCAGCAGATCTTTGTAAAAATTACAGACCTATTTCGTTGCTAAGCTGCGTTGGCGAAGTTTTTCGAACGAACAGTTTTTAAATACATGCTTAATTTCTTTAGGGACATCTGTGTTCTATACAAAATATAATCTGATTCATTCCCAGCGACGGCACCGTCAATCAACTCCTCCTTCTGTATCTGTGTTTTCTAAAGCTCTAGATTTAGATAAAAAATATTCGTGTAGTCTTTTGCGATATCAGAAAAGCATTTGACAAAGTACATCACTGTTTGAGTCATAAATTGAAGAAGGCAAGGACCCGTGGGCATTTATTACAATGGGTGGAAAATTGTCTTTTTGATTGGTGTCAACTTGTTGTTATCAAAGGTGAAGCGTCCACTTTGGGCGGCATTGAGCCAGGTGTCACACAGGGCTCTGTACTAGGCCCACATATGTTTTTTATTTATGTCAACGATATCATAGATATTGTTAGAGCTGAAATACGTCTCTTTGCAGACGATACTACTTTATATATTAAAGTGGATTTCCAAACAGAAGTTGCAAACACTCTAAATCAAGAACTTTCGTCAATGTCAGATTGGACAAATCAATGGCCAGTCACTTTGAACCCATAAAAACTAAAACACTACTAGTAAGTACCAAAAGGAATCCCGCAGATCACCCAAGTTTAAAGTTCCAACAAACGAATATGGAATGTGTAGAATAGCAAAAACATCTGGGACTCATATTTTCATCTGACATCTCTTATATACTCGATCGCTACTATGTCAAGGGAACTGGCAGGTTTCCTCAAAAGCTTACAATACAAATTGAACAGACGTGCTCTAGAATCTCTTAATTTTCCTTTGTACTACCATATTTAGAATATGCCAGCGTGGTCAGGGATGGGTGCAAACAGGCGGACAAACATAAAGATATTTTCAAAATATTTCCTTTTCCATAAAAGTATTTAGATACATTAATTGCAGGTAAATACTTTTTTATCAAAAACATCTTTAGTGTTTTTGCAATCGTTAAGCTACTTTATGTGGTTTTGTAAGGTAGGCTCATATTAATCCAGCTGTCATTAAAAAGTTCAGTTTTATCCTTATAAGCATATTTTTAAGGTCAAACGTCCATTCATATCTAATCGTATAACCTCACGACAAGTGCATGTACCATGTAAAAATGATGTACAATCAATAGTTATGCCGCCTAAAAGAGTATGCGGGCAGTACTGGAAGGAAGTATGGCCCCGGTATGTTTTGACATGTTTACTACGTATATTGCTCGAGCTCAAGTAGAACGTACCAGCAGGTAAATCTCATCTTTCTGATCGAGTAGTATAGATGATCAGATCAAGGCCATGCTCCAATTTGCTACCAACATTGGAATCCAGCACTCATTTCGGAATCACTAGTCATGAGTCACACTTATTTTGTACCTCTCGACTGTATATATGATATGACATCTATCACTTGGCATACATATATATAAATAAATGAATATATATATATATATATATATATATATATATATATATATATATATATATATATATATATATATATATATATATATATATATATATATATATATATATAAACAGATTGTATTAATATTAGAGCTGTCAAGTATTTGTTCAGTATCTATTTGGCATAGAAAGCTATTTAAGTATTCAGTGACCAAACGGAAAAGCAAACTATGGTGGATTCTGAAACCTATAGACAGAATATTGAAATTTTCAATCTTTCAAAGCGTCCAACAGAGTTCAGAAATGGCTAACAGGCAGCCATGAAAACCATAGTATTCTAGTGTGTTACAGGATAATATTGACAAACTTGCTATGTGCAAACACGTGTTATGAATGGTACAACATACCAAGAGTATGTAATACGTCTCCTGTGAACAACACGTTTGGACAAACAAGCTCGGCCACCATCCCTGTGTACAAAACACTACTGGGAACTGCACTTCAAGCCTTGCCTGTCTGCTGCAAAAGACCACTATCATTGAAGGCAACAGCCAACGGGCTGCATCATCTCTTTGACATATTGTAAAAGGGCACATTAGTATAAAAAATGACAAGCTCTGTGTTTACAGGAAACGAAAAGTTAACATATATTTTTGAAATACCTATGTGCAGACTGTCGAAGCTGCCGATTTCATGGCATCTCAAGACGCCGAGCCACACCCAGAAATCCCAAACTAGCAAGTGATTTACAAAGCGGAATAATAATTACTGAGTGGGATGTCGGTAGCATAGCACCCACAACAGACAATTTCCACAAACTATGAGAAAAAAAAACTACTCTAAATGCACCAGGTGAAGAAACCCACATCTAATGAGTAACAGAATGTTGGTTACACAAAAACAACGAGAAACGCTGTTTAAAAATACCAGGCAATCACCTTGTAAGAGCAGAAAGAGAGAGAGAGGCAAAGTCCTTGCCTGTAGATAGACAAGGAGGCGGCGGAATAATTGTCTAAATACACGGGAACATTGATTACATTAGGCGATCTGATCTCGAAGTATGTGACATTGAATCAGTATGGATAGAAATAAGTCCTAATAACGGTCCCTCAAACCTAATATGCATTGCATATAAGACCCGGGTTTACAGAACGAGTGAATTCAGTTCCAATTTTGAGAAGCAAGTAACCAGTTCATACACTAAAAGCAAGGAAATTGTCATCCCTGACTTTCCATGACACCTAATGCTACGAATGGAGTACTTTTATCGAAAATTTTCAACTCAAACAGATAATAGAAGAACCAACTCGAAAAACTGAAACGAAAGGCACCCTTATCGACCCCATTTTTACCCATGAACCCGAACATGTGAGGGCAAAAATGTCGTAAAAAGTGGAATGAGTGACCCTTCCCAACATGTATAGTACTGTTTCAGACTTTTTGATAAAAAGTGTAATCACAAAGCAATACTATATAGATCCTTTTAAAGATTGTGAGGAAAGTGAATTTATATCAGCAGTGGAACAAGTACCATGGTCCATTCTCGACATCCACACACATCCACATGATGCACTTGAAACCTGGTATAAGTTGTTGATAGATGTCGCTGATGCACATGCACCAATAAAAGAACAACATGTAAAAAGACCTCATCAGCCCAAATGCATCAACGAGGAAATTTTACATGCGATGAAATAGAGTGATGGACTGTAGACGATGAAGCCAAGCAGAGGTTTTATAGAACTTTACGTGCCAAAATGATCAAAGCTTAAAAGACAGAATATAACCGTTCACTGATTGAAAACACAAAAATCATGGTTAAAAAAAAAAAAAACAACCAAAGGCCTACTTTCGAGACTAAACTCCAAACACGACCAAAGCTAGCCCATCCCGCATGCAAAATGGTGACAGTGTACATATTAACCCACAAACTATTGACAACAGTCTGAACAGTGTTCTTCGAATTTTGAAGGAAAACACTCGAAAAGTGTGTGCATTCCAAAGTAAGAGGACGACCAGTCTGTGATTCCTCCAATATCAGAAAACTGAGTGCTAAAACAGCTGCAAAACCTCGAAACTTACAAAACAACTGGGACTGACAACATAAGTGCCAAGTTGCTCAAAATGTCAGCAAAAGCAATATAAACTTCATTGACGAAAGCTTTTAATCTGAGTATAAGCGCAGGGAAATTTCCAACAATGTGGAAGAGAGCAACAGTTCCACCCATCTGTAAGACTGAAGGAAAGTCAAACAAAACAGTGACAATCCAGTTTCCATCTTGTGCGTCTTTAGCAAGATACCATAAAGACACGTGCATGGCACCTTTTATGCCTACGTCTGGAAAAACAACTTACTTAATGAGGTACATTCTGGCTGTCGCTCCAAACATTCGCGCCAGACAGCACTGACACGCCTTGTCAACATATGGACTAAAAGCATGGGCAGTGACATGCTCAAAGGGCTATATTATTAGATTTTCGGAAGGCTTTTGACTTGGTTAATTTAAATATGTTACTGGTAAAATTAAAGATTTACAAAACAAACAAACAAACAAACAAACAAACAGACAGCTTTAAAACATGGAGTTCCACAGGACAGTTTTCTGGGACCAATGTTGTTTATCCTTTGCATGAATGATTTACCACTCACGCTCAAAAGCTCCTTCGATATGCATGCCGATGACTCAACAATCTGCCGCGTTACTAAAACACTTAACAAACTTGATGCAGCTCTAAACCAGAAAGTCGAAGATGTCAACAAATTGTGTGACAAAGACAAAACAGCAAATGCCGAAAAGACCAAGGCTATAATTTTAAAAACCAGGCAAAAGATGTCAAAACTGCACAAAACCCAACTTAACCTTCGTTTCAATGACATGAACACCAAAAAGTTAGTAGCGACAAGTTACAGGGAGTAACAGTGGACAGTAATCTCACATGGAAACACCAATTAGACAACCGTTGCAGCACCGTCAGTAGAAACGTTACACTGTTACGACTAATAAGAATGTATCTACCTATGGAGACGCGAATAACATTCTCAAAAGTGTAATCCAATCTTACATGGACAATTGTTTAACTGTTTAGGAAAACTGCCCACACCAGCAGAGTTAAGCTGCTGCACAAAATGGCTCTTCGTGTCATATATGAGGTGCCAAGACGTACATTTTCATCTCCACTTTTCATGCAGTCCCAAAGCATGACATTTGACCAAAGACGACACACCGAAACATGCTATTTTGTAAAAACTTTAAATGGACTGACACCCCCATATATAACAGACATGTTTAAATATGTCGGCAATATTTCAAACAGAACATCAAGAAAAAGTGATAACAGCTTGATTTGCTTCCCACGTGCTCGTTTTATAGCTGCTACAAATACAATAAGAGCAAAAGGTGCTCGCGTTATCTAACCGACTTCGGCAGCATATAAGAAACAGAACAGTATTAAATCGTTTCAAAGTAGTTACAACCAAGTCATGTAGTGACTTGACATACAAATGGAGCGTTCGTGAAACCAGTGGACCAGTGAAAAATTGACTCGTTTAGAGACATTCAAATAGTTCAAAAGAACTTAAGATTTTTTGCTTATTTTAGTTATATTTAAACATCTGTATAAATTCACTGTAAATATATGCACCGAGGGCCCTGGGGAAGATCAGTGTTTGCACAGCACAAGAATTCTGTAAACTGACTGTGTAAATCTTAGTGTGGGCAACTCATCTTTTTCCCGAAGCGTCACCACAGACGCTCATAGAGAAAGCCGCCGTGATCAGTCAAAACCTGTTTATATTCATGCACATATGTAACTTGTAAACACGTGCATATTATAAGAAACTCTGACTTGTAAATAAGTCCACTAATTACATTGACGGACATCATAGTGAATGTGTACAACATATGCGTACATGACTTGGATACCAAAGTTATTGTACGCAGTTATTTTCTCCTTAGATTTACTTAAAGACTTGGGTCCATAAAAAATACATATTGATTTTTTAAAATCTTTACTGTCACAACGCAGAACATTCCTTCCAATAAAACATATTAATAGGACGACCTAGATGTTGCAGAATTAAATACACTTAATGTTGACGTTAGGGGTAGGGGTCAGAATGGCACATGGTTGCAGGGTCAAAAAGTCACGGATGTAAAGCTTTTTTTTTCTAAATACAACAATCCTTATTTGGCCTCATATTTTTCCTATGAACTGCAGTATATGTTCCTCTGCTGTTTGAACAGGTGTATAGCATTGAGATCAGTTCTTTCTATGAAGACAAAACAAAAAACAAAACAAAAAACGGTGTTTTACTAACAATAGAACCAGGATACCATGCACATTTTGGCCAATCAGAAACTGTGTACTCTAACACCAAGTACACATGCATGAACCTGAGTGAGCAACCAGACGAGGCTTACCGTATATTTGAGCAGAACTTACCTTCATTACTTCAGAAATTACTGAGGAGGATAGACAAGAAAGGGAATTATGCAGATCCAATTATGTAGCCATTGGATAAGAAAACAGATTCTAATTTCTTCAAAACGTCAAAAATTTGAAGACACCATACATGTTTATGACGGTTAAGGAATTCCAGTATTGTTTACACCAGGGTGAAATCTGCTTTACTGAATTATGAATATTAATTTATATGTACCTTTTTTAACTGTAAATCGCATAAAAAATAATTTGACTGCGACAATACATACATCGATACACACGCATACACACAGTCACTCACATACATGCATTCATGCCCTCATGTATAACACATACATACATACATACATACATACATACATACACACATACATACATACACACATACATACATACATACATTACCATGGGGGGCAATTTTTCACTTGACATAGTACGTCCCACAGTCGGATACACAAATAGAGACAAAGAAAAAGAGATGAATATTTTATATCTGAAAAGATGCACATACAAACATGCACACAAACATCCATCCATCCATCCATCCATACAGACACACACATACATACATACATACATACATACATACATACATGATACAGACATACCTATATTCATACATACATACGTACATACATACATACATACATACATACATACATACATACATACATAATTTTCAACAGGGTCTAACAGCTTGTACTATCAGGCACATGGATGTAATAATACTAGCACCACTATATTTGTTTTTCGCGTGCACAAATTGAATATAGGCGATGCTCTTTCATGACGATTGCTTTAACTACCGACACAGTTCTGCTGGGGGACTGGGTGGGCAAATTATGGCTCTGTGTCATTTGTGGCTTCTGGGTCACTGGAGGTGAGGTCAGTTTTTTACAATCATGCTCGACTCTTTGTATTACGGTATACAATGGACACTATATACCCTTGGAATTATCCATGTATATCTCGCGCTTCAAACTGGTGCCACGGATTGCTGTTCAAACCACGCAAGAGAAGGTAAAATATATATTTATTTTTATCTTCTGTAATTTATCGTGAATATTCTTTGAGGTAACCTTTACATGTCTGCCGCAAGCGTGTTAGAATGCACGCTATTGGTGGTGCAATTTGGATTTCCTTTCTGATAAAAAAAAACATCAAATTCTAAAATATATCATTCCCTCAGTTCTATCAAGGAGCCCACAGAAGTAGGGGTAGTATTGCCTAATCACACGACGTTAGAAGCAGGGAGCCTTTCATTTCCCATGTTCTTGGCCTTTCAATGGAAAAAGAGTAAATAATCTTGTGGAAAGCTGAATCGACCGCTGCGTTTTGCACGGCACTGCAGGGGTAATGAAGCTTTAGTTATCACTTTGGGGGGCGGCGAAACGAACATGTATTACGAAGTCCTGCAATCGATGCACTGAGCCGAGGTGGCTCTATGCTGTAAGTTAGGAGATTTACTGTTCTGTTGGGGTTACACCTATGCACCAAAGGTACAAAATGCAGAGTTGAGATGTTTTTAAACATAGCACATCGCAATCCGAATAAGCCAAACGACAAGACACAACACATTCCCAAAATCGGTGGGGGCTAACCAACATGATAATCAAATTTCCCTTGGTTGAGTGGCCATACGTTCGCCGTCAGCTTCTGCCACTCAGTTCTGGTTCTCGGACCTGGAGCCCAGTAAAGAGAGCTCTGACTGTGCATGGTGGTTTTCCCAAATCCTTCTGTTATAGGCCCGTAACCAGGTCAAAATTTGAGGGGGAGCGGAAGGGCGCAGGGAGAGCGCTTTCAGAAAACATGAAGGTGGAACTACGAGGGAGCATGGTGCATTTTGGTGACTCGTTTACCAATTTATTTATATTACATCACATTTTAGGGGGGAAGTCCTTGGAAAATATTAAACTTTTAAGGGTGAGAGTGATGATTTTGGGGGAGGATAGTGGGAACTCTTTGCGAAATACATTATGTCATTTTTAGCACTGGATTTTTTTTTTTTTTAAAGTTTTAAGGGTGGAACTTGTTTTTCTTTTAGATTTTTTTTGGGGGGGGGGGCGGCGGGGTGGTTGGGGATTGAACTCTCTTGTAAAATATTTCATGTCCTTTTTTGGGTAGAACGCCTTGGAAAAAATATCAAACTTTCAAAGGTGGAACTTTTAACGGTGGGACCCCTATCTATCTGTCTATCTATCTATCTATCTATCTATCTATCTATCTATCTATCTATCTATCTATCTATCTATCTATCTATCTATCTATCTATCGATCTATCTGTCTGTCTGTCTGTCTGTCTGTCTGTCTGCCTGTCTGTCTGTCTGTCTGTCCGTCTATCTATCTATCTATCTATCTGTCTATCCATCTATCTATCCATCCATCCATCCATCTATCTGTTATTTCATGGAGTGGAACTCTCGCATAATATAGTACATCCTTCTCAGGTTGGAACTCCTTAAAAATATTGAATGCACAAGTGTAGAACTCCTTGGTTTTACTTTATTTTATTATTTTTTTATTATTTCTTTTAAATCGGGGATCGATCTTCTCTTTGAAATATATTGTTTCCTTTTAGGGTGATTTTTTTGGAAAAAAATATTATTTATAAAGTGTGGGACGCCTTGTTTTTTATTTTTTAACCTTGTGTGTGTGTGTGTGTGTGTGTGTGTGTGTGTGTGTGTCTGTGTGTCTGTGTGTAAGTGGGGTAGAACTTCTTTGCGAAATACATAATACCCTTTGTAGGCTGTTTTTGGGTGGTGGTGGGAAATTCCTCTGTCGAGCTGGGTTGATCCACCTGAATCCCCCCCCCTCCCTTACCGGCCTGTGTTAGGTGGGAAATGTTTTTTTTTTATATATATACACTTGCTATAATGCGTTGCCAGACGTCAAATTATTCAGAACAATGACTTTTGGCGTACCGAAATATAAAAGTCGCGTCTGTACGGGACTCGTGAGCTCGTGAAAGCAATTATAATCTAGGTTTGCCCTTTGATTGTTCTTGAGGCTTGACGTCACCCATAATGACGTCACCAAAGTCGAGAAATATGAATTGATCCCACTTGAAGACTGTTATTGAAAGGAGTCGGCGGTTTAGCGGGCCAGCTTGTGAGCGCTGATGAATGTGATGAATAAGGTCACATTTAGTCCCACAATGTGCGCTTCCTTTCAGATTATCAATCAAGGTTTGTTAAAAGCTAAACATTAAAACAGGACACAACAAACAAAATCTAATTGTGCAACTCTATACCGACATATTCCACATGTGAAGCTTCACTTATTAGATGAACTTTTACAAAGGCTTGGCGCAAAACACACAGGTCTAGTTTTATGACAAGCCAATTTTTTTTTTCATTGCTATTCATTTGAATCTACATTATTTGAAAGGGTGACGGTGGGGGATGTGACGTCGGTAGCTATTGACAAAAAATGAAATAAAATTTTGTGAAAAGAATATGTTTCTTTACAGAGGTGGCGAGCTGACCTAAACTTCCAAACCCAATATGAGAAAAATACTTTTACACCAAATTCGCTGCAGGCGTTTTCCCTAGAAAGTACTAATAGTAAGCTAACATTATTGTCTGTGTAAATATTATCGACATTGGGTTTAGATTCCTTGGTGTCATTCTGGAATTGGAACAATATGTTAAGCAGTAGATTGACAAGCACAGAGTTAATCTATAATAGGGTTGGGTAGCTTTGCCCTCCCATCTGATCAGTAAAAGTTGCCAATGGTTTAAGGATCTCATACAGGCTTTACAGATCCGCCCAGGTATCAGCTGATGGAATTAGTTTCCAGTTTGCATTATTTGTGCTGTCAAGAAGAACTGCATTCTTCAATTCTGTAATCCTTTGAAACATTTCAAACTTGCTACTCCAGGGCGTTTTGCAAGATTAAATAAGTCAACTGTGTCTTAATTCCAATTTCCCTG
This sequence comes from Hermodice carunculata, assembly GCA_964020975.1. Lineage (NCBI taxonomy): Eukaryota > Metazoa > Annelida > Polychaeta > Eunicida > Amphinomidae > Hermodice > Hermodice carunculata. Next base: position 88,967 of record CAXHWN010001333.1, read on the forward strand.
CCATTTCTTTCAGCAATTAGCCGCTGGTGTACTATGTTTGGAGTGACAAACTATACGCCAATAGTTGTTGCAACTTGTGATAAAATCCATGTAATTGTGCTCAACTGCAATGTGGGCTTTCATTATATGATGTCAGATCAACAGTATTCTAAAACGAAATCCGAGAGCCTCGGTTTGGAATTTTTAAAATTTCGACAGAGCCCCACCCCTACTAATATATTTCGCTGAAATATTTGCAGGTTGTTTAAATCCTAGGACTGGATCTGCACCCGGGGAAAAATGGGGCTATTTCTCCGTAAGACCACATGCACATACTTTCTATTGGCTATATTACTCGACGCATTCTGATAACTATACAAACAGACCAACCATACTCTGGTTGCAGGTAAGATGCATCACGTCCACAAAAGCAATGTACAGCAAGAACTCGCTATAGAGACAGTCAGATATCCGACATATTCAATATAATGATACAAATATTCATTAGAAGGAGTCTATTTTCTTTGTTATTTGATTCATTTATCTGACATATTCAATTATCTGACACATTTCTTAGGGAACAGACGGTGTCATGAAACCGAGTTTCCACTGTACAGACTTTCACAAAGGTCTGCCCATCATCGCGCCTCCCCAATTCAGTCTTTCAGCATTTATATCATGTTTTTCGTGTTTTAATCGCTAAATTGAGTTCAAAATGACTTTTTGCATATTTTTGTTTTTAACGTAGGCGTAGATCTGTACATTTTCTGGAAAAATGACAATGGAGAAAACAGGCGTTTTCAATCTGAACACAGTACCATGACAAATGTCTCTAATTTGAGTTTAGTTAAACTGAACAGTTTTTTGAAAGGCGAATTTTGAAAAAAAAAATGTATTTAACATTTAGAAAAAAAAACGAAACTGGCTTATCTTCTCTGCTACAAATTATTATGAAAAGCAATTTACATTTTATAATACAGAAGTTCCATGGTCATTGACATAGGTATATTAAACTATAATTGGTATAAGTTTGCGGTTTTATTCTAAGAATTGGTGTCTTTCTTTTCAAATAGATTATGGTGTCCATCCTTGGTTGATTTTGAACAGAAATTTGTACTGCAACTGAACGGTTGATAAATGAAAACTTTGGAAATAATTTTAGTAGATTGCATAAAATGACCCCCCCCCCAAAAAAAATGGACGCTAAGTCTGGCCAGAAGAGTCTGACATGGCTAACAAGGCTTAAAAATACATCTTTCAAATGATATCAAATTTACATGTTACCACAATATTATGTTTAATGGGTTTAATCATATTCACAAAATTTTTTAACGCTGAGGATTCGGTGCAATTGTTATGTGCTTTTTCCGTTTTCGGCTAAATGATTGGTGCCAACGGTTGCTGGCTCGAGACCCGGCCGTTGCGTGGTCATAAAAAATAATATATTTTCGGTGCTCCTTTGATGCTGGTGGACTTATATACGTACAGGCCCCAATTTGGGACAACTCCGAATAGAGTACTTGTACTGGATTAATTATAATGAACTGGTTCTTGTCGATTATGGCACTCACACATACCGGCCTCCATTGAACCATTGTATTTTTTTTTTAAAGAATGGGGATTTGGAGCAGTTAGTATTTGCGTTTCCCATTTTTCGGCCTGGTGATTAGTGCCGACTGGTGCTCACTGCAAAAACCGATATAGGTACCCAAAGGAAAAAAGAGGCAAACCACATTGATTTAACCCTAGGCTGCTCTAAATATTAGTGTGTTTAAAAATAGGGCCGTCACATAGAATGTTACGTAACATAGAAAGAATGGGAAAGGTGGCCGCTGAGTGGCGCCGTGTACTGAGAGGACAAGCAGAGCGCCGCCATGTTGGATCCGTATTACCGACTAGGGATATGCATAAGCAGTCACACAAAAAGGAAAAGTGTTGGGATAATGGCCAGAAAGGTACAAAACATGTGTCTTGTATTGGGGTGCCACCTATGGGCTTTATAAGGTACCACTGGCAATGCAGGGATCAATATGAATCAAGAATGCGAAGGCGTAGGGGTCACTCGCAGCTCTCTAAATTTGATAGGGCCAGAATCATCGGCATGTTGGAGGCTGGTGTTTTATAACAGACACTGGTCTTTCCCAAGTTTACTTTGCTAGGAGACCAGGGTTTCCCCAGGGGTATGCCTCGGATTTGGGAAACGTATGGCCAGCATCAAGTTTCTTTCAATTTTCACAAAATACGTAAAACACAAACAAGCTGCAACTTCCTTCAATCTTGGTTTTCTTAACTACATCTTACCGTCCAGTTTCTTACAATAATGTATGAATTCTGATGACATGAAATATTACGTACATAGGGTGGACCTGGAATGTCCTCTGCAGGATTCGGGAACTTTGCCGAAATAGGACCAGAAGATTGGCATCTTAAGCCCAGAAACTTATCTTGGGTGAGATATGTACATGTTTTATTTGATCATTTCACTTTTGTCGAACAATACATTCTACTACAAGGAGTAAATTTGGATTATAAGACCTGTTTAAATGGCAATGGGTGTTGTTGAAGCTATCGTTACGTCATTTCCCTGGATGTGGAGGGCCTATGGGTGATTATTGATATATTGTCATTGAAACATTTCGACCCAGATTGGTTATCTTGATACCTCTTCAGTAAAACGTTTGAAAACCTGGTAAACCTTAACTGTTAAATGGACTTAAAAATAATGGCAAGACCGATTCGAGGACATTGGCACATACACTGATTCAATAAAGAGTTCCTAGTGTTTTATGGCTCCATGGAAAAGCTGATAAACATTACTTAGGTGAGCCATAAATCTGCGGACCATTTATTGGGTGCCTATGGAAAGGCTGGTGAAGATTTTTGGAGCACAGATTTGTCGTGCTTCTCACATGGGCATACCGTAGGGCTGATAAATATTTAAAGACCAAATATCTATAGTGCTTACATTATGGGAACCCATATTTACCAAAGTTGCAAGCAAGGCATCGGATTATTGAGAAATGTCAACAGATGCATAGAGCATAAATCTAGTGATCCCAAATTTAAAAAAGGCCCCATGCAATTTTATTTATATATTAATCACATGGGTTTATTGAAGGAATTCACGTGCACAACAACAGTGAAAATAAGTATATTCAAGGAACTAAGTGGGGCGTGACATTGATTGTCAATATATTACGCAAGAAGCGGTGAGATCGAAGTCAGATAGCGAGCCTGTCGGCTCGCGATCTGACGGAATCTTACCGCTTGCTGACTGATAAATTGGCAACATTCAATGCTACGCCATACTTAGTTCCTATTATAATATGGTTGCATGTTGAAAATCCCCCAAATGCGATGCAAAAGGGATTGACTAGCCTGTTTTCATCCGTTATCATCACTTTTGTTTATGCCGTTCCCGTTTGCCTCCGTACTCCCTCCAGAATGTACCGTTTTGCAGATGACCGGGGCCCTGATTGGGGACCGTATGTGTGAAGATTGTACTTCTGTAACTTAGTGTAACTTAAAACCTTCCAAATAGGCCTAAGCTCAAAATATTGATCATAAAAAACAGAGACCGAAATATATCATAATTGTGCCTTAGGCCTACATTTGGCTATCCTGCAGATATAGCTTTTTGGAAGCTTTTTGGAACGTGAAAAACCTCATATGGCACCTCCCGACGAACGATGTCCAACAAATGTGATTGAGTTAATGAGGTCATGTGACAAATCACGGTTGAAAGTCATCGAAAGTGGCAAGCAGGCAAATTCTGTTTTGATTATTTTTACGGGTAAGAGGTTTCGTAAGTGCAGGGCTCATACGCGATTATGACAGTACTTAGCAAAGTTCGTTTAGGGTGTGGAGCCGGAGGAATGGGATGCCATGGCATGGGTAGGCCTAGGCCTACAACCACTCACTACAGTGTCTTGACACCGGTTCAGTGGTTGTGGTCATCTGGATGGCTATTTACCAAGTGTTCCTATGAATGCACTTTCATCGACTTGTCAATAGGCCTACATGTGTGAGGATCAGTCGAATCATAATTATTGAGCAATGGCATGATAAGGTTTGTAACTTTGCTACATTTGGTGGTCGGTGCATTGGCGGCAAGAGCGGACATATTTACTTGAATTACCGCGCCATCTATTGCCAACCACTGTAACTACCATAGGAACGCAGAACCAAAAGTAAATATTGCATTTTCCGCGTGAAAGATATTTTATGACCATTTGGTGTTGCCTGTAATTGCTTAATTAAATGAACAAAACAACCATACACTTGTACGTGCTTAATTGATGATGGTGAAATAGAAATCCAGGGATCATATGGGCTGGTAATTCAGTGTGGGTAAGTACAACAAAAAGAAGTGTCCTCGTGATAGGCCTATATCAGATGTTATATCACGGCAAACAAAGCGTTATATCACAGCCGTCTCGTTTTCACACCGTCTACTACGTTATAATCATGCATTAATAATGCTAATTTTTTTGGTAGAAGAGTTTTTTATTTTTTATTTAAATTTTTATTTTTTATCTATTAATTCATTCAAATCTTTAGTTGTTTTAATTGGTGCTTTGTTCTTACCTATCTGTGTGGGGTTTTTTTTTCTTATTTTTTAAATGTATATTTTGGCAGATTCAATGCTTTCACTCCTTGCGCATTTAAAAATTGTGTTAAATAATGTTCAAAATATTTCATTACTTTCAACCTTTTAAAGACTTCTTAAATTTAATTGCAATTTTGAAGACGCTTCCTGTAAATCTGCAGTGCTTGCTCGCACGGTCTAACGTGCATGCATCATAATATAAGCCAATTTGAAAAGGCTGTTTGTGCACAGATACAATCACAATTTGTCCAGCACTCTTTGCAATTTGAATTTCTTGAAGCCTGGAACTTTGAGAAAAACAGACACTTTGAATCTCTGTGCATTTGCCAGTCATGTCCCAAACGGCCAATTTCCTAAATGTGGCACTCCAAGTGGGATCCCAAATTGTCATATTTGTTAATATTGTACACACAGAAATTATCGACCGTATAGATGAATCTGCATCTGAATAGAAACAACATGTATATAAAAGTACGATATAATTCCAACTTTATTGCACTTATATTGCACTTAAATGGCAATTGTATCCTGCAGTGGCTCTCATACCAGCGACCACAAATTGCGCGCATAATTGTGTCCCTGACAAAGATTAGTCATATCTGTCTGTGGTTCACTTGTACGCAACAAGTCTGTGCGCAACTCTTCCAAATTGAGAGAGTCTAGTTCGCGTGAATTTATTTAATAATTACAGAAGCGAATTTCTCAAAGAATATATATTTCGTTCAAATGGCAGCGTCCTGGTCTTACTATTTACTGACAAACAGCTCCTTATAGCTGACATTATATGCATTATCATGGTGAATAGCCTAACATTTTGTATCGCCAGGTCGAACAAGCAAACCTTCTCTTTGTGGATAACCCCGTCGGAGCCGGCTTGAGTTACGTCACGAATGACACAGCATATACATCTACCACCAAAGAAATAGTGCAAGATTTAGTTTCATTTGCCAAAATGTTTTTCATGAATAACAAGGACTTGGAGGTACGTAGAAGGCATCCCCAGCATCAGATCTGCGGGTGTAGAAACAACACAAAAGGGGGATTTTTTTTCTTTTTAATACTCCGGTCATATGTCCAATTGCCAGACAAATTGCTCTTAATGATAATTACGTGTGTTAGTACGTTGCATAGTTACTGTTTATGTGGGTGACCTTCGTGTGATAAAATCTTCACACTTTTGCATTTCTGTCACTTGTCTGAAGTTTTTATTTCACCATTTTGGACGTAGTTTCTCTCAACCCTTTGCTAAAATACTATTTCATTGTGTGGGGTTTTTTTTTTTTGAGGTTTCAGAGCGTTAATATGCATGGAACATATATGATCAACATTTAAGATACAATTTTGAACTATACAGTTCAGTGCTTTATGTCGGCAAACATGATTTGAAAGACAAATATTACAGAATTGGAAGTAGAATTAAGGGTAAATTTAAAATAGTTTAATGCAGTTGCTTTTATTGTGACTTCTAAAACTACGTTTTCTTTCAGAGATCACCTTTGTACATATTTGGCGAGTCATACGGTGGCAAAATGGCAGTTGCATTCGCACAGGAGTTAATTAAGGTATACTGAACTCAGCTTGTTTGACTCCCTTCAGTACTACGTTGGGGTGCCCAAATGAATGCTCTCGTATTTGAAGGTATTTTGTTTATGTCAAATTCACTATATCATTCAAGGCATTTGATTTATGAAACGAAACAAAATGTGATCTGTGTACTAATGTATACTTGAGACTATTACAGGTGTATAGGGAAGCTATTTAAATGGGCGGCAGATAAATAAATATGTAAGCCAATGTTTGATATATATATATATATATATATATATATATATATATATATATATATATATATATATATATATATATATGTATATATATATATATATATATATATATATATATATATATATACATAATATGTATATATATATATATATCAAACCTTGGCTTACATATTTATTTATCTGCCGCCCATTTATATATATGACAGACAAAGCGGGAGTTATCCATGTCGGAATCGCTTATGGAAGATTGCTTTGTAAGAACGAAGGAATACAATCTGGTATTATTATTAGTCTTATTTATATACTGCACACTCACACACACACCACCAGGTACCTACCTACATATAGACACACATGCATACATGTACATACATACATACATACATACATACATACGTACCTACGCACATATATACATACTTACACACACACACACACACACATATATATATATATATATATATATATATATATATATATATATATATATATATATATATATAAAACGTGTTGTTTGCGTTAATGTACATGCACATTTGAATGTATATCATCAGAAAATAATTATTGATGCAGCAAGTTAAATCAGGAGCCATCCCTTGCAATTTGACGGGAGTTGCTATGGGTGATTCTTGGATACATCCTATGGACTTGACCGCTTCCTGGGGACCTCTTCTTTTTCAAACGGTATGATAATAATGATATTAATACGCGTCAAAACAGTACATGCGTCACATGAAGTCATAAACAATATATATATATATATATATATATATATATATATATATATATATATATATATATATATATATATATATATATATATCTAATTGTTAGTGTAAACCATAAGGGTTCCTAAGTAAAACATACAGGTGCACGGAATGAATGAACGAGAAGCAATGGGGGTGGGGCGATATTGAATTGATATCAGTATTTCATAGATCTGGTAATGTACCTGTGGCTCTTTAGCATAGCACAAAGCATAAAGCTAATCGATTGCATGGTCAGTATTATAATGGGTCAATATTTTTTAAGACTATTTTTTGGGGGGGGGGGCTTATTACTGGCAACAAAGGAAGCAGTTGACCTTTGGGTGTCATCCTGATAGGTCCTATCTGCAATTTGCAGTACAAATCTTTTATTTATTAACTTTCCATTAGCATTAAATATACAAAATATGATTAAAGTAGACGACAATTTACATCCGGGCAATGTCAGCAAAAAAAAAATAAATAAATAAAATAACAAAAAATAAGAAAAAAAAAAAAAAAAAAAAAGGCAACACAAGCTGTTTTGAATTATTCTGGAAATATGTTTTCATTTTACAAGGTGTGTTTTATGTTAGGTATGGGTATTTCTTGACAAATAGGTAATCTGATAAATAGGTTCATACATTTTCCAACTGACTGAATCGTAAGGACAAAAATTGTAGCAAGCTTGCCGTGTTTAAAAAGAACCTAAATATGCGTGATTTTCCTATATTCTCGATAGAATTTTCTGCAAAGCAGTTCTAGAATGGCTTTATCCCTGCAAGCATCGCGCCAGTCCGTGATACAAAAGATTTCCCAACACCTGCTGGGCCCCGTTGGTTTTCTCTGGGTGTCCCAGCGTCCTCCTATATTAAGTTTGGAATTGTGGGGCTATAGCATGCTTACTGGATCCTTAGCAGCTTTGGACTGAACATAATCGTCACCATTATCATCATCATTAAAGAGCGTACTGTGGTGTCCTCAAGAATTGTACTTCTAGATCTTTTAATATGGTCGATAATATGAGATCCAAAATTCAGATTCTCTATGTTACATTTTCTTCATTTACATCGAAAATACACAAACACCAACTGCGGAAAAAGTAGCACACGTGCCTTAACGGTTGCAACGAAATTAAATTTTAGCACCATTTTACAAAAATAAAATAAATAAGCCAAGATTGGGAAAAAACTTGTTTCAATTCAGATCATTTCGAAATATTTTTTTTTCTTACCTTTTCAAAGTTGTTTTGGAAACACCACAAAATTCATGTTTTATTTGATTAAATGAAATGAATATACCTAGTTTTTTAATTAAAATTCCCAGATACTACTTCAATTTACTGACACAATGGAATAAAATGCATTCATTTGAACGTCTGAAACCTTTTCATTTATTTTAATTAATCTAACAAAAGTTGCCTCGTGTTGCCTTTGCACTGCATCTTTAGAAAGGTAAGAAAATGCAAACCCTTATTACTACCCTAACATTATTGCAATGCCCGCGATACAATTCGCAATCTAGTCTTATTTACTCAGAAAATCACATTTCTAACGGATCCAATTTTGGTTTTACATTCTTTCATGCATCTTTGGCATAAGTCAACTGTATTTTGCCGTATATTGACGTTTCTCTGCAAATATGTGGCCAAATTGCGGCTTCAAAAACCAAAAACGTTGACCGCCATGTAAAGGGAGGCTCCATGCACTCAGACTTCTCCGGACTTAAGTTAGGACAAGACTTAAACTTTTTATCTTATTTCTATTTCAACGATAGCAAACAATTATTTCATGCCTTTTTTGGCTTTGTGAGTAGAACCAAAGAAATGCTGAAAAAGTGCGTTTTTTAAATTTTTTTTTGGTTAAATTGTTTGTTTTTAATTTAGTGCGTGTGTGTGTGTGTGTGTGTGTGTGTGTGTGTGTGTACGGTGTATGTGTGTGTTTTGGGAGGAGGGGTATGTTTTGCTTCAAATCTAAGAATCTTTTGTGAAACAGCATATATCCTGTTAATGTTGACTACAAGACAAGATTTTGATTGACACTTGTGTCCTATTCTAGTCCATCGTTGGACTTGAGGGATTGAAGCGTATCCAGACAAGCACTTGTTCAGTAAAGCAAGCTGTAAACCAAGGAAATTGGTCTCTGGCGTTTGAACGCTGGGGACATCTACAAGGAGTACTGAAGTCAGAAAACTCACAGGTGGATTTTTATAATATACGGAATTTCAAATACATCGAGCCTCATTCACGCCAGAAAAGGGACACAGAAGGTCAGACTCATTACTTGAATTCTTGTGAACTCACTAACTAATAAACTAGTTAATAGGTTAGTTATACACAAACGTTGCGTGTATTTTTACAACAAGAGTGTGTTATTACACACTCTGGAATCCCAGGGAAAAAAGAGTTTAATCGACAAGTTTATGGTAGGACCTACCAAGTGCTGCATTGTGGCAAGATAAGATTAAAATCGGCAATGTATTTAAAATGTTCGCTTGATGAACAGCAGATAATAATATTAATTCAGCAAAGAGCAAAAGCTCATTCCTCTGAAAGAAAGTTCACCGTTTGAAAAACAGAATCTAAATAAATCTAACTTACCTAAACCGATCGATGTGCTTGCATATAAACTTCTGATGAAAGACATCATACATTTATGGCCTTGTGAGGGAGGCAATAATTGTATGGATTCGAGCACCAATATTCCACCGAAGGCAATATTGGTGCTGAAGGCTGCATAAAACCATATTATCTCCATCACAAGGCCACCGATGCTTTATTCTGCATTACCTGTTAATGTTTAAAACGTGAATCTCCATTTTCCACAATCTCCTGCTTCTCTTCAGCAGAGTGAGTACTATACTTATCGAATCACCCCCCCCCCCCCCCCCCCTGCTTTCCACCCATTTCTGAACGGCATCCACGAAGGCACTATTCTGTGCCTTCCTCGATAGAGGGCAGCATAGGCCTATTCCACTGCCTCAACGCTCCGTGCGTGCCTGTTTACGAACGAGACGGTCCACAGTCATGAGTAACCAAGCTGTGCTAGTGAAATCGAGCTTAAATACTTCAAATCAATATTGCCGAGCAATATTAATTTCTCAAGGAATATTCAATTTACGGACGGTCATGTGACTGTGCATCAACCAATTATGTTTAAACATTAACAATTAGTACAGAATAAAGATCATTGCAGCTACTGACAAATACTGATGGTATAATAAACATGCAAACTTTAATAGCGACAAAGTCTATTCAGATCAAAAGCTTTCATAAATGCATGAATAGCTAATTAGGCCAAATTTTCTCCGTAGGACAATGAAGGATGTCGCCTCTGTACATGTAACATGTAACTTTTCTTCTGCAGTTGGATACCCTAACATTGAATGTAATGAGTATTCTACAAGGTCCCCGAAGCAAAAACCCAGCCTCTTTAATTTACTTTGCTCATTTTCACAGCATTGGTGTAATGAGAACGAAATCGAAGAGTGTATTTTGTCTCATGTTTTGACTTGTGCTCCGCTAAGCGAATCGACCTTCCTATACATCCCATCTCATCAAATTACAGAAAGACGACATCCAGAGCTTGCATTACCAGATTCATTCTGGGGGATTATGAAACTAGTGTATAAGCAAATGAACGGACCTGTGAGGAAGAAGTTGAAGATAATTCCCAGCAATGTTACAATGAAGTGTAAGTACATATGCCAGGAAAAGCAATGCCAGAAAAAAACCTGTCCATCAAACTTGGTGCGTGCCACGTCCATCTCAACCGCTTCCTATTAACAATAAATGTATGTACATTTTTGTATAGGTTTTAGTTCTACCAAATCACTTTTAACAGGCTGTAGACTACCTGATGATTCAATTTCCACAGAACCCTTGAATGTGATCTCAATATAGATTGTAAAGTTGTATTCATATCCCTCACATTAGTTGTCTCACATGTATATGTCATATGCGGAACGAGTCGTGCGGCCGTATTCTTCAAAAGAAGACATTTTTTCCCGTTATAGCACCTATCAAAGGTGTATAATATGATGTAGATTCTAGCCCTTACTCTCGCTGTCGGTATTTACATTCTGATGACGTCACGAGTGTTTACTGATCTGTTACGTTGCAAAATGGCTGAAATTCAAAATGCGAAGGGTACACTTGCCCCAGTGAATTCATAAAACCCAAATTACCACTTTTTATATATAAATAGAGAATGTGAACCTACAAATTGTTATTCCAAATCATGACGTGAAAAGCATCCCACTAAATGTCTTCATTGTTGTAAACATTGACATGCTTACATATGGATCTGTTTTCAAATTCATACGCACCGGCTAGGTCGAACACAAGCACGTGACATTAGAAAAAAAAATCCCAGTAGAGGTGAAGTAGGCCTACGTTTTTATCGTAAAAATAACTGATTATGTATTTTTACGAGATACAATTTAATGCAATCATTCACAAATGGTTACTTGGACGTTTATGAGTTTTCCCTTGCGGAAGCCACACACCGCAAAGAGTTTATGGGTTCACCCAGGTCATAAGGGGTTCAACGAAGTGCACACTTTTTACGCACTTCATTTGTGCCCAGTGCACTTCTCTAGAAGCATTATAGAAATATTTACATTCGGTTCAAAGTTTAACATGAGAGAGTTAGGATTTTTCCTTCGCGCTATTCCCTTATGAATGCAAGGTGCATGAACTACTCGTACAACCACGAATCACTATGCGAATTGATTTATCCATTGATGCGGCACTTCTGATCTCAACATGACATGACCCCGGAAGGACATAATGGTAAACACCAACATAAACACGATTTTAAACAAAAAATTACACAGTTATTGTGACGGCACCTAGTTGTAAATCATAAATTTTTTCTGACTCTTTGTACATAGTATGTGGTATTTTAAAATGCCAATCAAAATGTGCAGATAATGGCTGTTAATCATGCAACACATAAATAATTTCATTTTAATAAGTCAAACTGTTTTTTTTTAAATCTTAATCTTTCATTTGTATTGTTATACGAATAAGGCATTTTTCTTGTGTAAATTTTAGTTCTTTAATAGAATATCCGAGGGTAACACTAATCATAATTCCTCAGTATGAAATATTAAACTTTCATGGAGTTGTAACGCATATTTTACATGGAACATAGAAATATACGGAATTTGGTAACATGTGCATTTCGTGTTTTCTGTATGCAACGTGAGAATATTTGCTTTTGTTCCATGTATGAGGGTTTCAATATACGGGCAGGAAGTGCAGAATACTTTTGTGTACTTCCAGCTTTATCTCGGAAGTGCAGTGCACTTTCAGTCTCATTTACACGTTTGCACCCGCCCACTTCCAGTGCACTTCCCTATGAATCATACGCAGCCCAGATTTTCAACTCGGCAACTGTGCGTGCTCTTCTAGTGCATTTTTCCTTGCACTTCTAGGTGAAGTGCACTGTGCACCTTTTTGCACTTCCTTATAATAATAATAATAATAATAACAATAATAATAATAATAATAATAATAATAATAATAATAATAATAATAATAATAATAATAATAATAATATCACTGTGGCCCTCCACTTATCTGCTGTGGTTCTGTAAATAACAGATGGCCTTAAAAAAGTAAAAAAAGAAAAGAAAAGATTCCCGGGAACAGAGCTGAGGCGCAGGGGCCCCACATACTCTCTCACAGCAGTGGAAGCCACCCTGTTCCCGGCAATTTCCCCCATGATGGCCCGCCCCGTTACATAAAGCCCTGCCCTTTGTCCCTATCCCCGCCTCTAAGGCTCAGGCATTCCATGACCTGCACCTGCAAAGGGCTACCACCCTTCCCTTCTCTACCCCCTTCTCATCCGTTAGCTCACCCTGTTTTCTTCCCATTCTAACATTTCCCTCCTTTTATCCCAGTACCCTTCCAGGCAGTCTTGTACAGTTTAATACCCTCCTCACACCCTGGAGAATATCCTTTCAAGCCCAGAAACCAAGCAACACGGTCCACCTCTTCTAGTCCCCTTATTTCCTCTAAGCCCTTACAGTTGTAGTCCTTATCCTGCCAACTTCTGAATACATTTTCCAGCATCACACCACAGTAGCCAGTGATGTACTGTCTCATCTGCCTCCTGCGTACAAACTCTACATTTCCCATTACTACCCTGTGTCCATTTCTGACCTCTCTTCTCCAAGTTGACAATCCCCGCCCTACTTTGGAACAAAAGTTTAGATCCCTTCCCTCCATTCCAACATGTGCTCCTTCTTGGTTTATCTAACACTTTATAAGCTTTTAGTGTAATTTTATCGTTCACCCCGTCTTTCCATTTTACTCGCCATCCCTCTGTAACTGTTCTCTTAATGTATGACTTCCATTCATCATCTTTGTCAAACCCTTTCAAGTCATATTTTCTACTAATTTGTCTATATTTTGGACCCACTTTGTTTGTGCCTTTACTGCCTCCATGTATATTTTCCTGCATCATCTGTCTTCACTAATTGTTTATAGGTATCCCCAGTAATTTAATTTCGCTTTGGCAATTCGATCTGTAACAGTATTCCACTCCAATTCTCCCATATTTTGAATGTCCCCTTCATTTACCGAAATTACATCCAAAGTATACATCATCCCAGGTATTGCAACTCTATCCCATAACACTCTGGCTGTAAATGTTTTATTGAAGCTGTTCAGTGACGTAGCTTTGATCATTCATTCCCTTTGTTTGGCTCACCTTTTGCTTTATCTTCTCCATGTGATATCTGAACATGCCTTTACCACTTGCTTTTATTCTCATCCCTCAGTATTCATATTCATCAACCTCGCCTATTTCAATCAAATGTTCCTCTCCTTCTGGAATTTGGACTGTCCCTACTTTCCACCTTTTATTTATATCAGGTTTCTGTCCAAGCGTCATGACTTTACTCTTTTCTTTACTAAATTCCAACCTCCATTTGTTGCCGTATCCTCCCGTTATGTCTAGTAGATCTTGCATTTCTTTTCGTGATTCTGCCATAAGCACTATATCATCGGCGAAAAATAGACCCGGAATTTTGTGCTGTCCTATTGTCATCCCCTTGTTACATTCTGTTAACTGATCCCCCAATTCCTGAATATAAAGTGCAAACAAAATTGGACAGAACACGCAATCCTGTTTTGAGCCAATATCTAGTTGTTTATTTTCCACTTCTATGTTTCCCATTGAAATAGTACACTCTACATCCCTATACATTGCTTTCATGACTTGGAGGAAATTTCCACCAAAGCCAGGCCCCTGAAGTTTCTCACATAGTGCATCCCTCCACACTCTGTCATATGCCTTTGTCACATCTAAAAAGCCCATGAAGATTTTCTTGCACCTTTGTCTTGTCAGTTCCAGAGCTTGCGTAAAAGTAAATACATGGTCACCCACCCTTCTCCCTGGTCTAAATCCATTTTGGATCTCTCCCTATTCTTCCAATCTGGGTCCGTGTTTGTATGGAGCCGCAGATTGTTTTCCACATTTGCATCCACTAATGAATTTGTATGCCTGTCAAAAATGTTTCTTTCCAAATTAACTTCAATACAGGTCTTTTACGTTCGATCTGAAACATATATAAGTCATTCCAAAATAAATTGTCCATTCCATTCGGACAATTTTGCCCCATCATCATATCTCCAGTTCTACTCGTGGTAAAAGCACCAAATTCTCACAGTGTGTGGTGATGGGTTCTAGTTGTAAATTGGCACAATTTTATCAATATTACTACACTCATAATTGAGTTATGGCATTATGAATATTAATAAATTCTCAGGAATTTTGGCAAAATCCTGGGATCTTAGGCAATATCCTGGGAATTTAGGCAATTTCCTGAGAATATAAGCGAGTTCCTAGGAACATATAATGCCAGTCCTGGGAATTGAACAGAAGTCCCAGGAACATAGTGGCAAGTTCCTGGGAATATAATGGCAAATTCCTGGGATCACAACTAAAATCCCTGGAATATATTAATCAAGTCCCAGGAACATAGAGGTCAGCTCCTAGGAACGCTATTCAAGTCCCAGGAATTGAGAGAAAATTGCTGATACATGTTATATTAGGAATGATTGTGGAAACAGTTTAGGCTAAAAATTCAAAATATACATCACACACAAATTACCGCTTGGCACTCTAGGTTGAAAAAATGAGGAAAAAAAGGAAAGAAACTAACAAACACAAAACATATAGATTTGAGACAAAACAACGTTAACAGCATGCATATGGAAAAATAATGGAAATTTCAAAGCCTATTGGGTTAAAATCATCTGTAATAAATCTGTATGCCAAATCTATGTTTATAACGATTATGACGCATTTCAATAGTCACATCCTAAAATGACATGACCTTCAACTAGGCCTTGAGATACAAAATTGAAACTTGAAAAGATGATTTGCTACATAGCAAATCAGTGTGTGCGTCTTCAAAGCATATTGGTATGGCAATATACAAGTATACCAGAACTCAGGAGTAGAAGTTGGAATGGCATCTCCATCTATTAAAGCTTTGAAGTTTTCAAGATTTAAAATTTCTAATGGTGCTACTTAGCATAATTTAAATTGCTACAACTTTTGTTTTTAATTCATTAGGTGCGCAATGGTCAACAACCCCACAGTAGAAGTTGGAATGACATCTCTTTCTAATATAGTGTTGAAGATATTCAAGAATAACAATTTCGAGTACCGCTGATTAGCATAATATAAATTGCTACAACTTTTGTTTTAGATTCATTACATGTGCAATGGTTGATAACCCCCAGATAGAAGTTGAAATGACATCTCTATCTATAATAGTTTTGAAGATATTCAAGTTTTGAAATTTCAAATACTGCTAATTAGCATAATTTAAATTTCCACATCTTTTGTTTTAGATTCATTACATGTGCAATGGTCAATAACCCCCTAGTACAAGTTGAAATCACATCTCTATCTATAATAGTTTTGAAGCTATTCAAGATTTAAAGTTTCAATTGCTGCTAATTAGCATAATTTAAATTGGTACAACTTTTGTTTTAAATTCATTAGATGCTCAATGGTCAATAGCTCCCTGGTAAAAGTTGGAATGACATCACCATCTATTATACTTTTGACAATATTCAAAGATTTAAAATTTCAATTGCCCCTAATTTGCATAATTTTAAACATTTTCATTCCCCTGTATAAAAAGGTCCAGCTTCTTGTACGGAGGTACAATCATGCCAAGTTTGGAGTTGCTATGTATAATAGTGCCAGAGAAAAGTGTTGGACAAGAAAGAAAGAAAGAAAGAAAGAAAGAAAGAAAGAAAGAAAGAAAGAAAGAAAGAAAGAAAGAAAGAAAGAAAGAAAGAAAGAAAGAAAGAAAGAAAGAAAGAAAGAAAGAAAGAAAGAAAGAAAGAAAGAAAGAAAGAAAGAAAGAAAGAAAGAAAGAAAGAAAGAAAAAGAATATGGGAAAAAACAAAATTCTAGGATTAAGTCAAATTGAACATATCAAGTTTTAGCACTGTAATTATGATCATGATTGAAAGAGAAAAGATGTCATAGATGTACTGAAAGAGTGATGGTAGGCAGACATCCTCCCTTATTAAGTACAACAGTACTATGAACTCTGAAAGGGAGTTTGAATGGATATATATGTATTGCAAAGTTCCTTCTTGTATGCATAGAGGTAGTCATGTAAGCAGGCTGCAAAGAGGCAGAGCAACATGTCATTTAGTGTGTGTGTGTGGGGGGGGGGTATGGGTATTTCCTTACTAGTACTAGCACCATGCTGGCACACTGGGGTGATGTGTTCCCATACCAGCGAACTGGAGGCCCTCTTTGTTCTGTATTTCTTATCATCATATATGTTCATACTGACCATTGTGTTGGAATATTCCTATTTTCTGTACTTTGATATGGCAAAATTATTTCCTCTACTGGGACATCCTCCTCCTCCCTTTTCCTGGGCACAGTATCTCCAGTATATCTGAGTCCCACTTGTGATCTTTTAATTCAAGTTGGGCCACTGCACAAACAGGCCAACCACTGTTGATTGCATGGAGGTGTAAATGGTAAATTGGGTCATTGGTTGTGTTGTTCTATTGTGTTGACACAGCTAGTCAAAAGCTGCCTCAGCCTGGTAATGGGGGGCCAATGCAGCTAGTAGGGGATGGTATACTATTCATAATCATAGACAAAATTGAAAACCATGTGGGATCATGGACGAATAAACTAGTTTATTCCTCCATGGTGGGATGAGGTGTGGATGGAGTCATCAAAACAACCCTATACAAATTACTGTCTCAATTATGAGCACTTATGTTGTAACTGATACATCCTGGTCAGAGACCAAGATTATCAACACTTTATTGACAAACAAAATCTGAGACTGCATATTTTTCTGGTTTGAACTTTGATTTACATTCTGCACATGCATGTATTGCACCTGCAATTTAAGACCACTGTTGTGAGGGACCACCTGACTTGTATTGTAACTACATTTCTGATAGCACAACAGTCTTAACTTCTTTGTAGATTTACTCTCTCTCTCTCTCTCTCTCTCTCTCTCTCTCTCTCTCTCTCTCTCTCTCTCCCCCCCCCCCAACCACATTTGTCTGGAGTTTCTCTCAAACACTATTACTCCAAAAAGCACTAAACTTGTCATGGCGACTGACCTCCTGCTCAACTGATTGATTGTGATTGGCCAAGTGACCTTGCAAACAAGATTAAAAACAAAAACAAAACAAAAATAAAAAAAAAAAAACAAAAACAAAAAAAAAAAAAAAAAAAAAAAAAAAAAAAAAAAGACAACCCGCCCCCCCTCGAAAAAAGCAGTCAGCAGTGAGTTGCAAAAAGTTGGTTAAATTGGAAATATTACTACACGTTTTCATTGGGGGGGGGGGGGGGGGGGGGGGAGTCTGGACGCTGGTACAAATAAAAATTTTGCCCTAGTGGACCCTACAAGGTACACAAAATGAGAAAATGTACAAATAATGGTTGCTACGAAGTACATAAAATCAAATGGATTCCAGTTTGTGCGCTTACGCGAATAAAAATGGCCAGTACGCTTGTACGGGGAGCCCCTTACCTCCCGCCCCCACCCCTTTTCAAGTACTACATAAATCCACATAATAGCGGTACAGACAGGAATCACACAAACTATTATTATTATTATTATTATTATTATTATTATTATTATTATGAAATTAATAAATTAATAGATGTACCAAGGGTATATAGTTGATGTACCAATACTCGATATGTTCCAATTCAGACTCAGAAATCCTTTATACGACCATAATGTTTTGAACAAAATACAAATTAGGCCTATTGTTGACAGGGTGGGCAAGAACACTGTTACTATCACTTGCTAATCTTTCTTTATATGGGATGTCTGATGAGTTGCCGGTCTCTGAACCGTGAAATTTGTTGCAACGATGTCTAGCTCCCTTCTCTGCGTCACTGTTACTAAGATAAACTGATATATTTGGGTTCTTTATGCTAAGCAGAAAGCAGACTTTTCAGATAACGCGCACATTTTAATAATCGCAGAGACCCTAGCTTTCTAGATTTTTCAAAAACTGATTTCATGTTTTTAATACTTACACACACACACACACACACACACACACACAAAGTTTGCCCCACTGACCCGCTCCAAACTTGATAAATATCAATGAGGAGTTTTCAGTCGCTATAACGAGAAGAGGGCTAGGTAGGCCTACACGGTTTTTACAAGATCGTCGGTAGGGTGAAGTGACATGGCTTGCGCAGACTACCTCCGCTCGTCAAGAAAAGACAATTTTTTTCCAGTTTCACCATGGAAGTACAGCTTAAAATCAGAAGTTTCTGATTTAAAGCAATTACTTACCTATCTGTGGTCAGTGATGTATTGTGCTGCATTTCACAAACCGCACGGCTCAGCTTATAGAGAACTGGTACATCGTGTACACATCAAAAGCTGTATGTATAGGCCTTGTTACCAATATTTTACAAATGTTGAATCACTATGCATGGCCACCCACTTTTGTTACCACCTGGGAAAAAACATAGCTCGACCATATAGGCTTCGACCTAGGCCTACATGTATGAGACATCTTTCCTTTAATCCCGGAGTTTAGGACCCACGTACCCTTTTTTGAGGCTGCATTTTGACGAGAGTTTGAGGTGTGTGTGTGTGTGGGGGGGGGGGGGGCGAGAGAGGGAAGGGAACATACGCTCTGTGTAGACCTAGGCCTACAATCTAGGATAGTAAAGCGGGACCTTTGTTTCATTTTCATATAAATTTTCAGTTTCCATTTTGGTCATGCATGGCTGTCCTATAATGGCTGTACACCTTAGGCCTCCCAAAGGTTCCTCTGTATAGCTTTATGAACTCCAAAACAATCCATGAGTATGCTCAGGGGAAGGGGGGGATGGGGTATTGATGATAACCCAGGCACCAAATACAGGTCACAATTTGGCGAGGTTTTTTTCTTTCTTTTTTGTATTTTTGTTTGTTTGTTTGTTTGTTTGTTTTTGTTTTTGTTTTTTTTGTTTTGTTTTTTTTTTTGTTTTGTTTTTTGTTTTGTTTTTTTTTTCTTCTTGTTTTCAAGACAGGGTTCGATAAAGTTGGTTTAGCGTAGTCTGATAGTCTAATTTTGCGCAAAATCTAGCAAAGGAAAATTTGTGGGAAATGAATTTGATATGAAGAAACATTGGAGTTATGCTTACCGCATGTACGCATGCACTCCTCATACGTACGTTACCTGTTATCTTAAAGTTCCTGGGATTCTGAGTATGGTTCCCAGGAACTTTAGTCTCAATTCCTGGGACTTAAGTTACATTCCTGGGAATTTAAAATTATATTCCTGGGAACTTGCCACAATGTTCCCAGGAACTTGCCACTATGTTCCTGGGAGCTTACCACAATGTTCCTGGGACTTCGCTACATTCCCAGGACCGGCCTTATGTTCCCAGGAACTCGGCTTATATTCCCAGGAAATTGCCTAAATTCCTGAGAATTTATTAATATTCATAATGCCATAACTCAATTATGAGTGTAGTAATATTATTAAAATTGTGCCAATTTACTACAAGAACCCATTTTTAATAACTGTCCAAATTTGGTGCTTCTACCATGAGTAGAACTGGAGATATAATGATGGGGCAAAATTGTCCGAATGGAATGGACAATTTATTTTGGAATGACTTAATATGTATTACCTTTTGTCGCAATCGACATGAAATACAGGAAATTGTAAACGACACTGAGGTAAATCATTTGCCTAATGTAACCGATGACTCCCAAAAAGGAATCCCTTGCCTACAGCTCCCATATTGACACTCCCCCGTTAAAAAAAAGTTAACTTAAGAGTACTGTACCGGTTTATACCAAAATCTTGGGGCGGTACAGACATCATGGACAAAACCCAGATAAGCATGCAATGTTTATTTGTTAAGTTACGCTGGCTCATAATTTTGAAATAGGCATGCAGGTGCTGGGACAATGGTGCAAATAGTTCTTTTAATTTATTTTAGGTTTATTTTTGTGAAGAATTGGAATTTGAAACATCATATTTGTTCATATAGCAGGACGTTTTTGCTGATAAATAAGCTTTAAGCCCACAGACAGAACTGCCCGAGCTGAGGAAGCTCACTGTTATCCTGGGGAGCTGCTTCTACAGGTTAACTGCTGTAATAAACAATCCATTGCGTTTTTTTCTTATTGCGAAATATCCCATGATCATCGAACAGGATGCTTCCTTTTTCGGGGGTCTTTTTTGATATACAGACCAGCATTGTGTATCGCCGTATCATAGTTTAATATGTTCTCTGTTAGGTGATATATTCAGCAGAATATTTCAAAAATTGTCACAGTTTTGTTTGATATTTTGCGCTGATTTACGGCCCCTTTTGTTCTTTTTTGTCACTGCTGATAATCAAACTACTGTTAAAAGTAACTGCATGGCGGAGTTGGACGCAGCGACAGACTAAAAAGGCTTAAATGTGGTAGGAACGAATAGTTGTATAGTCGACCATATTCGGCTCCAAGAACAAAAACATGAACACAGGTACCCAATTCTGACTATCATCTGAGCAGGGTACCAGATCAATTTACTAATGCGGAATCTTTCTCGCTTCTAAATTTGTAACTTTTGTGCTGAAGTTGTATGTTAGACCATGTTTTAAAATACTCGGGTCCAAAATGTTAGAATCGGATAGCCAATTCTGATCACTAACCAAGCAGAGTAACCATCAGTGAAAAGAGTCTTTCTCGCTTTCAAATTTGTAATTTTTCTGACATATATGCATGTCAACGCTGTTTTGAAATATAATGTTCCTGTACCCTATTCAATGCCGTTTATTAAATTGTACTTTTTTATCATACAGTAAAACCTGTCCTTGTGGACACCTTTATAATGCGAACACCTATATAATCTGGACAGTTATGTGCAGGACCGAAAGGTCTATTTTTTGTCAAAAACACCTGTCTATTGGGGACATCTGCGAACTGTGGACACTTTTTATCAGTCCCAGAGAGGTCCGCAATAGACAGGTTTCACTAAATTAATGTTTTCCTTACATTTATAACCTTTCTCCCATGAACTAAAATTGTGTTTGGCCAACAAACGAGGGCAAAATGTTTTGACTCTTTCAGTCTCTAATTGTAGAGTAAATCAAATGTTTCCTTTGTGTACATGTAATTTTGGAAGTACACTGAGGGATGCTGTAGAACTGGACTGTTCCTTTCCGCCCAGAGCTATGCATTTATATTTGAATGGAATTTATAAGGACGTGCTCTGAGGAATTTGAATATGAAGTCTGCACAATAATTCAAATGAACATGAATGTTATTGTAATTATCAAGCGAGGCCAACTCCTGCCTCTGGGGACGATGCTTTTAGTCTATGAATAACGTATATGATGGATTTGCATTGCCCAAACACCACAGAGGATTTCTTTTTAAATGGCATTGCTCGCTTTTTTCATGAAAATGACGCCATTTTTTGTTTTGTTACAGTTACGAATTTGTACAAAGTTTTCGATTGTCAGTCCGGTGATTTTATGAAGCCTGTCACTGATATAGGTATGTACATACATGTATATAGGCAAACTTAAGGGTAAGATCTTGAAACGTAAATATTGTTTTCATTTCCTGTTCGATGGCATGCAATGTACCTACATGTATCTGTATCAGTAATCATAAATATAATCGTGTCTGATACCAGGTGGTGACCTTTTCCCAAAATTTCAGGAAAACAGCAAATGATCTCACGTACTACCACGAAAATATGTGTACCATGTGTTGATCATGGCACGCAATTAACACCCGTTTGATCCTTTGAGAAATATTCAAGGGCTAACACAAATGTTGTTTTCTTTTAGTATGGTTCATCCAATCACAGTTCCTTTGATCACTATTTTGCAACTCTGCCCAAGTTGCCGACCTTTCTCATGGACGAGAAGAGCACAACGGGCGAAGATGTAAAATATTTCTGAATCATTGAATGACACCATTTATGGACAAAACTCAACGCATGGGTCCGCTGCATTAGGGAATATTCGTAATGCTTCTATCACAAAGCTGACACTAAATTCTGTGCTTGGTAGCGATCGCTAAAAGTTGTCACTAATAAAGCAGGAAGCTGAATGTACTCTCTCTCTCTCTCTCTCTCTCACACACACACACACACACACGCTCATCCTCTCATTGCTTCTTCCTCAATATACCAACTGATGTGTTGTATTTTGATTCAATGTTCATCGTTTATTTTCACTAATTAGTGAGTGATCTTCTGGCAAATACAGATCTGCAAGTAATTATTTACCAAGGACAATGGGATCTTATTTGTTCTACACCAGGTAAAGATCTTGAGTTCTAGTTTTCCTTGCTTTGTTCGCATACATATTGTATAAAAAGCGATTGTTTATCTGGGTACTTCAATCGTCGACTCGCATTGCTATTTCGATACTTGATTCATAATTCTTTGTAAACTGACCCTTCGTTAAAGTACCAACATGCTGACAGTTACAGGACCATAAAAAATGGTCCAGGTCAATAGCTTTCTTCGCGCGCTTCGGGCGCAATGCGTCCTGAGCGCGCCAAGGACACTTGTTCTTTCGGTGAAAACTTGACATTGAAATAATTAGACTATGGCGAGGTTTGACAATTATCGATTATATTTGAAATATGAAGGTTTTAAGCTAATATTTATATGGAATTGTAAATTTGCTCCTAGTAGTTTATTACAGTTTCCAATTTACATATCAGTTTTTATAATTGTCTTGCAAGTGAAAGGCTCTCGGCTGCTCTTTACTCCACATAATGGCGGTATCTTTAACAAGGGTAAATATGGAAACAAGAACGGAAATCTCATGATAATTTGGTAAAAAAACAATTAAGATTTAAGTTTTCGTAACCATTGGCAGGGGATGTGAATGAACAATACTATGCTAAAAATAAAGAATTAAGTTATGATATGCGATTCGGTATGAGTTCATTTTTTTCAAATATGATTACGAATTCGGATGTTGATTAATATGCTATATATAAGTGTACATTACTTACCTTGTGGCATTGAGAAACGAAATCATACGAGATTGATGAACAGAAGGCTTTTCGGGGAGTTTAATGTCCTGGTGGACAAATTTCAATTTCTATAAGCTGGGACACATTCGATTTTTTAACGAATTTTTTGTGTATTTAGGTTATTTTCGACTTCTCTAGAAATGTCACAGAGATTGGTCTGAAACGTAGTGGATATGTAGCTTGTGGAAGGGGTAAACAAAAGTGTTCCCAAAGTAGTGATACTGTTTATCCCTGAGTTTTAATGCATCTTTCAATTCGGGTACCTGTCAGTTAATGCATGCACTCTTATCGATTACTATGCAACTCCTGAGGATTCCAACGGAAATTCACTTTTACAACTCCGTCTCCAAAACTGTCTGCCAGATTCAATTCAAACCTGGTGGGAACGTACCTTGGATGGGTCTCTACCAAGGTGGTTCAAGTGGTCACGGTCCATCGATATTAGATTTTTTTCATGAATTTTGTTTGTTAATTTTTTGCCAAAAATCGTAAAATATCTTATCCGGAACTGCCCTACCCATTGCCAGTTTGAACAAGTGGTGGCGCTACGGTTTTGTGTTATATATATATATATATATATATAATTATATATATATATATATATATATATATATATATATATATATATATATATATATATATATATATATATATATATATATATATATAATTATATATATATATATATATATATATATATATATATATATATATATATATATATATATATATATATATATATATATATATATATGCCATTTTCGACCTCTTCTCCAGAACCGTCACGGAGATTGTTCTGAAACATGGTGAATATGTAGATAGCTTGTGTAAGTGGTAAAACAAGTGTGTTCACTTAGTAGTGATGTAGTACATCCCTCTGATTTTTAACTAATTTTTCAATTTGGGTACCTATCGGTTAATGCATGTATTTCTATTGATTACCATGTTAGCAATGGGTATTGCAATGGAAATTCACATGTTAGACTTTTTCTCCAAAGCTGTCAACCAGATTCACTTGAAACTCGGTGGGGGTGTACCTTGTTTGGGTCTCTACCAACTGTTTCCAAATGGTTACGCTCCCGTAATTTTTAGATTTTTAATGAAGTTTTTGTTGATTTCTTTTTAAAATATCCTTAAAAAATCCCTTTGTCTGAAACTGCTTAGCCAATTGCTTTGAAATTTTATAGGAATGCTTCTGCTTTGAATGTTTGTTTGTTTCTAGACAACTCCGAAAACTTCACTCACATAATTCTGAAACTTTGTTAAACTGTATATTACGGGAGGATTAATCCAATTTGTTCACTAGGCCTAGGTGATGACACTCTGGATCCCTGATTTTTAGCTTCTTTTTTAAAATTTGTCAGTTAATGCACCCATTTCTATTGATGAGCATGCAAGTCAATAGGATTGCAATGTGAACTCTCATTTTTTATTTCCTCTCCAAAATCCTCATTCCGTATACCGTGGGACTAATTATGGGTTGAATTGTCAAGGTCAGCTGAGGACGGGCTGGTCACACAGCCCTCTTGTTGATGAACGCTCTGTCCTCTGTCTGATATTTGCAGGTGCTCTCAGATACGTGGAAAGATTGTGCTGGCCAGGTAAAAAGGGGTATACCCAAGCAAAGCGACGGAAGGTCGCCACCGCACCCATAACAAACAGACCCACTGTATATGTAAAGTCGTTCAAAAACTTCAAGTTTTATTGGGTAATGGAGGCTGGGCACAGTGTAAGTACTAATCGTATGCCTATCAGCCTGTAATATTTCGTGAGGCAATCCGTCAAT
>CAXHWN010001333.1:114600-167272 GCA_964020975.1 Hermodice carunculata
ATGGATTGTTTTGGAGTTCATAAAGCTATACAGAGGAACCTTTGGGAGGCCTAGGCTGTACAGCCATTATAGGACAGCCATGCATGACCAAATGGAAACTGAAAATTTATATGAAAATGAAACAAAGGTCCCGCTTTACTATCCTAGATTGTAGGCCTAGGTCTACACAGAGCGTATGTTCCCTTCCCTCTCTCGCCCCCCCCCCCCACACACACCTCAAACTCTCGTCAAAATGCAGCCTCAAAAAAGGGTACGTGGGTCCTAAACTCCGGGATTAAAGGAAAGATGTCTCATACATGTAGGCCTAGGTCGAAGCCTATATGGCCGAGCTATGTTTTTTCCCAGGTGGTAACAAAAGTGGGTGGCCTTGCATAGTGATTCAACATTTGTAAAATATTGGTAACAAGGCCTATACATACAGCTTTTGATGTGTACACGATGTACCAGTTCTCTATAAGCTGAGCCGTGCGGTTTGTGAAATGCAGCACAATACATCACTGACCACAGATAGGTAAGTAATTGCTTTAAATCAGAAACTTCTGGTTTTAAGCTGTACTTCTATGGTGAAACTGGAAAAAAGTGTCTTTTCTTGACGAGCGGAGGTAGTCTGCTGTATACGTTGTATTGTTCCATTCATATTGCCATTCGTACATGTACTATATTTAGCGGTTCAAGCACTTTCCTTAGAAAACAGCTATGTAAACGCTGAAACAAACATTGTTTCGATTTGAAATATTTCAGAAGCTAATGTTTTCTATAAAGGCGCATTTGTTTTCTGAATATAGTTGCAAGAATTATTTCAATAATTCCAACATAGCGTCGAAAGGTGAAGGCGAATTAACCCTATGAAGTTCAAACGAGTGATGATATATCACACCAAAACACACTACAACATAATTGTAACAACTAAAATAAGCAGTATAAAAGCCATATGATACAATATATATATATATATATATATATATATATATATATATATATATATATATAAAGCAAACCAAATTGGTCAAACTTTTTGTATATAAAATACAAGTACTCTGCTAGGGTATATTTGCAAGTCCCCATGAAGTCGAATTTCTTCCCGTCAAACGTCTTATAGTGAGGGTCGCCTGTAGCTGTGCAGTACGCGTACGCTGAAAACAAAATGCATATATGACAACAACATTTTAGCAACCTATAACGATGAAGCCTGTGCTAATATTATACTCCAGCAAGATAAATATTGTCTATTGTGACTTTACAAATGCGTATATTGGATAGTTTTACTTCGAAATTGACGAGTCCTGTCGAAACACTGCGTGTTTGCTGTTGACCTTGGAAACTTACGTCAAATGGACAACGGGATATATCACATTGACATCTCCTGGACGTATGTATGTATGTATGGGAATATCTGAGAATATGTATACAAGCTGTTGATCACAAAGACCGACAATTTCTTACCAAGACACCCTTTGGCCGGGTCGCCCACTTCCCCCTTAGGACATGTGCACTGGTAGCCCCCGTGGGTATTTTTACAGGTGGCGCCAGCCCCGCATGGCTTCTTGAGACACTCATTGATATCTGGAATGCATGTCAATCAAATAATTCAGTCTCAATAAAAATTCCACATAACTTCTCGAATTTCTCTTTTTTTAACAAATTGATGAAAAATCAGTGGCGAGATTTTTCATGCACAATAGGTTAAACACCCTTAATAAATAAATAGACGTCTGGCAGTTATAGGAATCATGTAGATAGTACACTGAGGAGCCGACGACATCTGTATGATGCCAACAACACATCACATATCTTGCCTAGCCAAGGCCAAGGCCAATCCAAGCATGAGAGAACAAACGAAAGAACAAACAGACAGACAGACAGAGAGACAGACAGACCGACAGACAGACAAAGAAACAAACAATCACATAAAAAATCTGACGCCCTTTGTTGAGCTGAACGGTAAAGGAAACCTATAATTCCTGTATATTTACATTTTCCCCCATTAAAATTGCCAGAACTGTTCCAGTGTCGTAAATGCAGCATGGTTCTTTTTCGTCAATAATGATATGGGCCGCTGGTCAACAACTTTGCCCGGCACACTCCTAGGGCACAACGCGCCAAAAGTGCACAGAAGAAAGCTGCTGTCTTAGGGCAAGATGATGCGGATTAGTTCTCTCTGCATGAAATGTATAATATGCAACGACAATATGCTGATAATATCAAGATATTAGCCAGACGATTTGAACAGTCGTTGCCCCTCCATGATATGATGTTATCAAAACCTCAATTTCACCGAAGAAACAAAGTTCTTTTTTGAGCTACATCATCCCCTCGCCTTTGCCAGTGTATCGTAAATGAGGGTTCTACGCCGGGACAACCCTCTTCCGAAGTTGGCATATGGAACTCCCATGTGACCAAACCAGAAGCATTATCGACGTCTTTGTGTAATCATTTCTCACGACTGTAAGTTCGAATGGTCTCCAGTGACAAATTCGCAATGTGAATCATCAAGAGCCCAAACTTTCTCTTTACATCAATATAACCCACATCTGTGTTGTACTTACCTGTGCAGGTCCTTGAACCGGGTAACCTTTCAAATCCCTTGTCACAACCGGACACTGCAATAATTTAAACAAAGCAGAAAAGAACAGTATCATGGAGGCTGTAAGGCGGCGGGCATGCAATTACAGAAATTCATACTGAATTATGAGTTACCCGTTCTCTTTCATTTTGCAGAGGGATTGTGTAGACAAATTGACGCAGTCTGAGCACGTTCGGTCAATTCAACGGAAACAAATATGTTAAAGACCGACTCAACATTTTGTTATTACCCTTGTACTCTTTTATTAGACGGACGAAAACAAAATCTTGAGGTGCATATCATTGGTACTTTCGCGTTTCTGTCAAGTTTGACGATGCACAAGACGGCGAACTATAAGGTGATATATCAGAGTATATTCATTCTAGACTCACATTTAGTGCACACTTTTCCGTCACCATTGAAGCCAGGTTTGCATTCGCAGGAGAAACCACCAACATTGTTCGTGCAGTCAGCATTAGGACTGCAGTCGTGCTTCTTGGTCTTGCATTCGTCAACATCTGTTGGTGCGAAACAAGCAACATGCGTCATATAATATAGATAATAATGTGTATCACACAATAGGGGATGTTCTAAGAAGTAGTTTGCGCGTGAAACTACTTCCTGTTGAACTAAATTACAGGCGACACTACTTAAGGTGGTCAAGCAGATGCAGCCAATCGGTGATGCTGAATCTATTTACCCAGCAGGTGTATCCACTTGTAAGGAGCCAGATACCAGGCCAGTCAGTAACTGAAGTCGCCATCATGAATGCGTACCCTCTGTTGCGCTGTGACACACGTGCATGCCACTTGGTGCATATCTATCGTACGGTGATGGCAACTTGTCACGCTGCTCGAAACATTGAACAAACAATGCTCCTGAGTTTGAAAGGCAATTAAAAACACCGAAAGCTTTTTGTTATGTATATAAATCATTAAAACTCGTACCACTTTGTCCAAAAAGATATGCTTTCAGACAAACGTGCAGGAGAAAACCAACAATTTCATGATCGGTATACCCGCGTGTTTGAAACCCATGCATGTTTGGCAGAGATAACTTTTTATACCTACAGGTCTAAAAAAAAAAAAAAATTGACAAAGAATTACATATTTATCAAAATGGATGCATTATAATATAACTGTTTGCATGGCATGCATGGAAATTTTTCTTGCTCAAATGATGCTGTTTCGAAGTATCTGAGGGTTTGTAAATGGAAACAGAACCATAGAACACTGGCAACGACCGAACGCAAACCCGTAAATTCATTAACAGCACTGATTCTACAGACGGACAATTGACAGGAACATAACTAAAGCGGGTTGTTTTGCACCTAATGTCCATACGGACTGTAAGTAAAGAAATTAATCTCGATTTTTAACCAACAATTTCAAAGATATCATTCTGCAACGAGAAATCGAATAATATAGAGACAGGCAGATTATTTTCAGAAAAAAATAATGCATCATCAGTTTCTATTTGACGACAAACAGGAGCCACAGGTTTTTTGTTTGTTTGTTTGTTTGTTTTTTAACTAATTTTTGCACCATACATTTTCCTTCAGAAAAATAGTCCAAGTGCGCTGTTCATAACTGTTGGACAACGCAATTGTTGAAATCAGCAATAGAACGTTTACAAACAATCGTTGTACTTTATTCAAGAACTTGTCCGCTTCAGACGTTGCATTATGTCAGCGACAAGGGACATAATTCACTCGAAATCGCCAAGTTTACAGACATTTCCGAGTTCAAATTAATCAAGACTGTCACAACGCAAACCCAGCCTTCTCCTGTTACAGTTTCGTTGATACTACAAATTGTCTAGACTAATCAAGCAGCAGTGCTAACCTTCAATTGTGAATGTTACAGGGCTGAAAAAAACAAACTCAGAAGACACAAAAGCGCCCAAGGCGCACCAGCGGCATCCTCTGACATTTTCGTTCAGAACATTTTATGAAAGTACAACATGAGAACATTGAATCAGAAGATAATCAAATTTGTGGGACAGCGTCGCGAGGCTTGAAAAAAAAGTATTGAATTACCGTCACATCCATTGATGTTGTCTCCCTTGAAACCTTTCTTGCAGAAGCAGCCCCTTTTACCGTCTTTGACCCTGCATTCTGCGTTTTGACCACAGGAAGGCATTTTTGACATTTTCGTTTTACCACTTTTCTCACATGTGTGCTTCTTGGAGCAGTCTTTTGACACCTTGCTTTCACCAATCTGTCATATCAGCAGATGAATATAAGAAAACGAAGATGCTTATTTCAAAACGTTAGTCAGAGTGACAAAAAGAGAGTTAGTGATTTCTTCTTCTCAGGTTCATTGGGCAGCTTTCAATTTGGGTTTGTGGACATTAGCGTAATATGTACTAACGTAAGTGATACTAAAGTGAACAAAAACTTTATTCATGGATATAACTTGCCAAGACATATCATCTCCAAGGCTCTCGCCACAGGACTTTGGAACATTTGATTATATTACACTAATTAGTGCATAACTTAATGCTCAATTATGGCTGGTTCAAATTTCTCGATATGGGCCGCCGCATGGACGAATGCCAAGGTGTTCTAGATATCTTGATGCCAAATGTGCATTTTAACTTTTCATTTGCATTTTCCTGGTTAAGCGTTAAGCTGAAACAAGAATCTGCTATTAGACATGCACGTCCGGGTATTCTGGGCTCCCAAACGGGTTCTCATAGGTACCTGCTGATGACACGTTGTTTTCTTCCAGGCTGATACGGCCTTTAAAAATTAATTGCTGTCCCTGTTTTGGCAACAATGCGTATAAAACACGATGCAAATGCTTCAAGGTTTCAACATTTGTACTTTACCAATGACAGGAACGGACATGGAGAGAATACCACTTCGTTCACGAATTCTGGCTAAGCCTTTTGATTTATATGGACATGTTGAAGGACATTTGTCTTTTTTGAGAAAAATGGAAAAAGAAACCTCTGGAAACCCACCCCAACTACCTCTACACCGTAAAACGGTCTGGCTCCAATTCACAAAATAATGCCCCATTGCGAAGTCAGTTTGACAACGGAGGAAAGGTCGACACCTACCGCTAAATACATGTTCTTGTACGTGCATCCGCACTGGCCCTTTGGTACACACTTATCTCCGCTGAGCACAAAGCCGCTCTTGCAGAAACAGCCGTCCACATCTTCCAAGGTACAGTCGTCCGGGTCCTGGTTCGGCTTGACACAGGTGGCTGCACATGCTGGGCCTTTGTCTCTGTACACCATGTTTGCACCACATTTCTTTTCTGTAGTATACACCAACAGGTTATTTAGATTATGTAACGTGAAGTGACGAAGCGCTATATTTCAACTGTCGCTGCACAAGCCCAAAACCTCATAATGGCGCGCATGAGATCTACTTCAGGTAAATGGATGGTGTTGACTTCAATCTCGAATGATAAGTATTTAGAATTTTTTGTGAAATTTTTGACATGTGAAACAACAAGCACGACAGCATAGATATCCAAGTTCATGACTGAACTCGGTCACATGGCGAGTTTTGGGTCTTGGCAGCACCAGGCTGAAGAACATGCCGTATGCATATGAATTTCCTGCCACAAAGCACGGGTTTGACACCAGGCAATCACGGGGGACGTGTGGGTCACATTACTGTCACAGGCAGGGCACATGTTCATTTCTCACAAAATTAGCTCTTTTTGGGGAAATTTACGTTCACAAATGCCAAACTGGTATTCATCAAAGAAAAAAATCCATCTGCCATGAATAAATATTCTTTATTTCATTTTTTTTGTAATATCCCCCTTTGTCCCAACAGGTACCGACCCGTATCTCGCCATATCCCGCCAAGCGAGACTAGGCAATAAGGTATGTAGTTGTTAATTGATATGCATATCTCCTATTACGACAGCGCGTAGTGTGCTGAGGTATTGCTACGAAGATACTGTGAATAACTTCTCAGATATTCAGACACTATATCATTATTAGGGCATTTGTAAACAGGCACACTCGAGAAATTTTATCCGTTCACCCAAGAGGTAAACAAACAAGTTTGCTTAAAAAACCACAGTTGAAATCGGTGTATATTTTCTCATGCCAAAATATCGAGCGGATTTAGCTCTTTATCGTGTCCTGCCCCTCGTACGAATAGTCCATTCACACATTGCTGTAGAAAATGCATGATCCCTGGATCGATCTAATCCCCGAAAACACGAAAAATACTTACGACACTTTGACGCTCCTCTCCATGTAGTACCGGCGTCATCTCCGCATTGTTCTGCAAATTTCTCGAGGGCAGCACACACCATTTTGTCGCTTTCGTCCGGATCCAGACAGGCGTCAAATACACACTCATCCTCCGTGGCTTCTCTTGTCGCTTTGTCTACCTTTGCAAGACATTTAGAAAACGGTCCTTTTGTATCGGTTATCATCCCACATTTCTTCTTGGCTAAAAGTTTAGTCTCAATTTTGGCATCACAGTCACCGGTAGGCTCCACCGGTACCTCGCATCTGATATACAAAAAAATGTGTAAATAATAAAAGATGGACGGGCTTGAAGGCTGTATCCGCTCCCTTACTGTTGCATGGGGTAGTGTACTGCAGTGTAGTGCCCATAAGACAATGAAGACCACAGAATGATGTACATCGAATCTATTATCAACAACATCATGTGATTTCCATTTTAAACTGTCATTCATTCTAAATGTGATAACCCGGATAAATTATGGTATATCCTTGATGCTCACTCTAATCAATAAATGATGATGATGATGATGATGATGATGATGATGATGATGATGATGATGATGATGATGATGATGAAGAAGAAGAAGGAGGAGGAGGAGGAGGAGGAGGAGGAGGAGGAGGAGGAGGAGGAGAAGAAGAAGAAGAAGAAGAAGGTCTGTATAATGATGGTTTTCTTATTTTTGTCAATCGTGGTTTTCGTACTGGGCGTGTACTCAATTTTGCAACATTTTTATTTTCACTTATTTCAGTGACGGTACGAACCGTGAGAATAAAGACAGAAACGAAACTATTTTAGCATTATCATAAATTTTTGTCCAAAAATAGTGAAAATAAAGCTTCAGTTACACGCCTGAAATATACAAAAATGTGCTTTATCAACTTAGAAATAATTACGTATATTTACAATACTTAGTCGACACTGACTATGACCTTTTGAGATTTTTTCCCTTATTACCATTCAAAGTTTGTGGATTGATGATAACCAGTTTAAATTGAACACCTTAAAAACCCATATAAATTCCGTTTTATTGCTGGATCTAAGTTCTGTTCTACTAAAGAATTGTCAGTTCTACTAGCTAAAGGATTAGAAAAGGTACAGGAATTTTGGTTTAATTACTGTAAAAGAATTGAATCAACATCAGGAGTTAATAGGTTTTGGATATTAAAGAATTCTGTAAGTTTACTTGACGCTTTACAAACAGATAATGTTTCACCTTACAGGCACATATCATCTTGGGATTTTTCTACTCTCTATACTACAATACCTCATGCAGATTTGAAACGTAGCATTCAAACATTGGTTTTTAAAGTTTTTGAGAAAAATAAATTTCAGAAAATTATAATTGGTCATAAACATGCTTTCTTTGGTGATTCTGCTAAGAATGGTCAACATGCATTTGACTATGATGAGTTTATAAAACTGTTTGAATATTTGATAGATAATATTTACATTCGTTTTGGTGATAGTGTCTTTAGACAGGTCATAGGAATTCCCATGGGTACAAATTGTGCGCCACTTTTGGCTAATCTTTATTAATTTTATCACGAGTATAATTTTCTGATGAAAATGGCCAAAGATAAAAATTACCATGCTAGATCATTTAATTTAACTTTCAGATATATAGATGATTTATTAAGTGTCAACAACAAACATTTAAAAGATTACATTAAATCAATTTATCCTAGTGACCTGGAACTAAAAGAAACCACTGAATCGAATATAACATGCTCATTTTTAGATCTACTCCTATTCAATGATGGTGGTATATTAAAATCAAAAGTGTATGATAAAAGAGATGATTTCAAGTTTGATATAGTAAATTATCCATACATATGTAGTAATATTCCTATCAATCCTGCTTATGGTGTCTATGTCTCAAGACTAACTGCTTTCGCAAAAAACTGTACTGATTTTAAAGATTTTGCTGATAGACATAAATCACTTTTTGGAAGACTTATTAAACAGGGGTTTTCCAAAATAAGATTAAAAAAGGTTTTTCTTAACTTTAAAGATAAATATCAATATGTTCTACAGAAATATCATGTTGATTTATATGAACATATTAATAAGGTATTTTCTGAGTGTGAGTAAAACACATAGAAATATGTTTATGTATTTTAATGTTGTAGCTGAGATTGTTTTACCATGAGCTTGATCGAACTTTCAATACTGGAACATAAAATTTATTATAATTACAACAAATATAAAATGAAATAAGGACCATTTAAGTTCTCAGGCATCATGTTGAACAATACAGGTCTTCTATTTTCTCATCCTTTTGAATATAGTGACAAAATGTAAGGAATACTTACTCAGCTGGTGTGAGTAATATTTTTGTAACGAATTTTAGGCCTATTGTGCTGTTTTTTCTAGTGAGAATGGAACATGGAAGAACTTAACCATGTTTCATAATAAATATAATATTAGTATCAAATTTAGTTATCCTGTGTTCACGTGGAAACTTTTTTTGGTGTTTAAATTCAAATTTTGACATGTTACGCAATTCTAATGTAAATATAGTAGACTGACTTAAAATTCTTATAATGTTCCAGATTCATAAATATCTCAAAAACGATGTAGGCCTACTTTACTCTTTTACTTTAAACTTAGCTGACTGACAAGTCGGGAGAACTAAAAGGTGATAGGCCTAACAAGTCTCTTTTTATTTTTGGCAGAAGAAATGAAATTTGTGTTTTGGGTGGTTAGGCCTATACATTTTGGAAAAGGAACTAGTGTCTGCAGTTAATGATGAATATTTCTAAGGTTGAGAGGATTGATTTAAAACCACCAGTTGCCCTTTATGGGTGACTGCCTGTCTCAAGTCAGGAATGAAATTTGTTTCTTCACATTGGTATTGGAAAAGAAATGTTGATGCTTTGGCAAGTCTGAAATCTCTTTGCCGTCATTGTTGGGTTTGGAATTAATGAATATGGATCATGTGTTTCTGTACTATTAATTGTCCTGTCATTGTTTGGATGATGTCTGTGAACTATGGTCAGGTAATTACCTTTTATAACTGTACATTAACATTAAGGGCTAAATTTGTTTTAGGCCTACTTTAAATGAATGTGAGTGTTTTCCAAAGTGGGAGGATTGGGATCCCGTAAAACTGGTTTAACCCACTGCCAATATGTTGTTAACCTGTTCCAAGTCAGGTAGAAGATACTCTCATTCGTTTAAATCTCATTACTGTTGGTCATGGATCCTTCTGACGACGAACACTAGCATGTCTTACTATTTCGTAAATGATCCTGAATCTGACAAGGTTAAACTGGTATTTGGTTTGGTCTCATCACTATCATTGAAAACTGTTATCCACTTCTCTTTTCATGGAACCCTTATATATTTGGTAACAATTTGAACATTCAGGCATTTTCTGCACAGATTGCAGTGCAGTAAGTGTTCCAAGTGTAGTGAAACTGCTGTTGTTTTTTTTATAATTGTCTGATGAATATAGTTTGTTATTATGAAGGTCATGTCAGGTTGGCTCAAAGTGTTTAATGTACTCTTTCTCTGTCTCTCTTTTGTATAACTAATTAACATCTAAATCAACTGACTGACAAGTTGAACTACGGCTTATTATAAATGAAAAAATTTAAAACTGTTACAGGAAAACAGTTATACTTACAGTTACCTTAAGGAACATTTCAATCTTGAACATTTAAATGTCCTTTCAAAAATACTTCTGGAAACCAACTTGAAATGTGACTGCTATCCTTACAAATTTTGACTATTGTAATGCATTTTTGACTACGTTTTAATGATTTGAGGCCTAATGTCACTTGCTTCTGCCTGATGTTTAACATTTGAACCAATGTACTTACTATATTTGTAAATTCAAACACTTTTCTTTTTGAAATACTCTTAGTTTATCTCCTTTAAAACAACATCATATCTTTAACTACATGCCTAAAACACATCAAATTATATAATCATGTTGTTTAGATTCTTATTGATGGTCATTTTAGGCCTAGAGGACTTTTCTGATGGATTGATGTTGGTGTTGGTGTCAGTTTGTGGACTTATATGGCTGATGATCATTGTTGAGATGGTGGTTGCAAGTAGTACCTTTTTAAATACTGAATTTTATAGACATTTTCAACAATTTAAGAACCTCCACTTACAAATTCTCTGATGTGATGCAAATTTTGGTCCCTTCTCATAAATTGTATGGTCCTGTATGTGCATGAATGATACAACTGTTCAAGCCAATTTACTGAAATAGGCCTATAATTTCAAACAAAACTTTTTGCATTCTGTCATGTGAAAACTAGATAAGTTTTCCCCCCCTATGGACCTTTGCACTTACGTTTTGGTCTCTTTTGGGTAAATACGAACTATAAATTTATATGTTTCAGCTAAACATACCAAGGAACATTGCCTTTGGTCGGAATTGACTTGGATTTGTTTCGTTAGGACTACGGTTTGGATATGGTAATCACACTGTCTAATTTAGCTGTTAAGATAACTAATATTACTCATTATTGATTGAGCAGTATATCGATTTATTGACACCAACTAAGTTTTACTCAAAATACATAATGGGGTGAGAAACCATGCTATAAACCGTAATGCAGCTTCAGCGAAATAATTATTATTTGCTCAAAGGTAAACAGCTGACTGTATCTTACATGTGAGTACTTATCCGCTTTACATGTTTTAAGCAAGCTAATCAATCAATCAATCAATCAATCAATCAATCAAGCCACAAGGCAGCCAGTCAGTGAGTCTGTCACTCAAACAAACAGATGGAGTGCAGTTTTATTTTCTTTCTGCAAGTCAAGTCATTTGCATACCCGGGTTGACTTCCATCTCCCGGCACTTCCCAGCTCTGGCCAAGTTTTGTGTAAATAAGCTTAGTTCTCTTCTTGCCTCTTCTTGTGAAGATCACTGTTTTACCCTTTCGTACAATACCCTGTCGGTCCCTCATATCGTCTTTCTTGTCACCGTTGTAGTTCCCGCATATGCCACAGACTCTGCAGTAGAAAAGAAACAGGTTAAGGACACTCTTGTAGCTAATCTTTCCTCGATGCGGTCTGAGCCCTCCCGGCACCAAAGTACAGAAGTTCATTGGTGTCAACCTAATCACTTTTGTTGTTGTTGTTGTTGTTGTATCCACATTTTTCTTGTTAAAACGAGAAAAATATTTTGGTATTTCAATTTATTTACATATAACAAGAGAGAATCTTGTTATTACAAGAAAAATTTCTTTTCATTTCAAATTGTTTTCTTGATACAACAACAAAAAAACAAAAAACAAAAAAAAAACAAAAAAAAAAAACAAACAAACAAACAAACAAACAAACAAACAAACACAAAAAAAGAAAAAAAATCTGGCCATTACAACTTTTTTCTAGTTATATCAAGAAAAAAATGTTGTTATTACAACTTTGTTCTTGTAATAACAAGAAAAAAATTGTTATTACAACTTGTTGTCTAGCAATAACAAAAAAAAATGTTGTTATTACAACTTTATTCTGGTTATTACAAGAAAAATTCTTGTTATTATAACTTTTTTCTTGTTATAACTTATTACAAGCAGATGATCACTTCTTTTCATATTACGCTCAGGAAGAGCCAGTCTGGGTGTTGCTTGACTTTTGCTTTCGGGAAGCGTTGAAAAGGTATGACACTTGTCCGTTGGAACACATTGTGATTCTTCCCTAACATTACCAAACTACCTCCAGGTAAAAAAACAAAACAACCCCCCCCCCACTCCCCCCCCCCCAAATAAAAAACAAACAAACCAAAAAAAAAAAAAACAAAACAAAACAAAACAAAAAACAAAAAAAAAAAAAAAAACAAGTGCACAGTGATCCAAAGGATCTATGTCCCCCGCCACAATATACAGAAGGAAGCTATACAATGTTTTCAGCATGTCTGGATGAACAAAAACTGATATGTTCTTGGGCCCTGTGAGCTTGAATATATGTCAAGGTCAAAAGCAATACATGGTGCGCATGCCCTTGGTATGATGCGTCTCTGGTATAAATTTCATTATTCTATCTCTGAGGATTCTAGAGATATGCTACCAGACACACGAATATAGATATGTTCTTGGGCCCTGTTTTCAAGGTCAAAAACAATACACAGCGCACATGCCCGTGGTATGATGCATCTCAGGTATAAATTTCATTATTCTGTCTCTTAGGGTTCTAGAGATGTGCTCCTGGATGGACGGATAGTTTAAAGGGGAACAGCAGTGAAAGTTTTTACTTTTTTTAGTCATTAATGGTCATTTTAGGTGTTCATGTGACAAATTTTCAACATTTTTTCTCAAACAGGTATTTAGTTAGAGCTATTTTATATTTCCAGTAGGTGTTCTGATGTGTGATGTCACCTGGGCTACCCCCCATATATAATACACAAACCTTGAGGGACACCAAGCTGAGATACACAACATTAGCAGGCATATCATAATGACTTGTGTACTGTGTTAATCACCCCCTTTGATCTTATCAGTGTGGTATATTAGTTCACACCTACTTCAGTAGTTGATTACACAACCTCAGGAGCTGTTAGCTTGTGTGTATTGATTTCTGCATTTTTCTTTCCTTATTAATCCTCATTGAATGAGTAAATATGTCAGTTTAGTCAATTTGATTATATTTATACACACTGCTTCATCCATAGTAAAAGTGGAATATGTGTACTTGGTCAGGTTTCCATGTTTTTGTCAAAGTTTTACTCGGCTGTCATTGCATTAGCTGTAGCAGTTAGTCCAGATGACATCACAACCCCTCATTTACATATCTAAGAAAACTTGATATCTGCTTATCCAGTTGCGAATAAAGTTTGCATTTTCTGATATTGGTTCACATTTATTATATGAAACAACTCAAAAATTGTAAATTATCACCGCAGTACCCCTTTAAACATATTTATTTCAACTGGATGACCTTATAATACAATAAAATTGACTAATCAAGAGGATCTTCAGGACAAAGAAAAAGACACACAGAGTATATACAAGACACACAATAAACAGTACAACACGTAGGTAAAATATGATACATTTCACTGCAAATGATGGCATATTTTTGCTCAACGCTAAGATAATAATAATAATAATAATAATAATAATAATAATAATAATAATAATAATAATAATAATAATAATAATAATAATAATAAGAGAGCGGGAATAAATTATACATGGCGATACGGTATAGGTTGTGGTAGGTCCCGGGAGCAAATGGAATAGGAATTAAAAGTGAAATCTACGAGTTTGAATAATGTATAGATGGACAGCTTCAAATATAGATTCATTTATTTCAATAGGTAAATCCGGGTTTCCTTTTAGAAAGTATGACATTAGTATATCACTGGCAAGATGTGTGATAAGGGTGGGGTTTACTCCCGGGGCCAAAAGATGACACACAGTGTTCAACAATTTCAGTATGTATTCAGTATAGTGGGGGCAAGCGAGGAAATAATGCAAAGTATCTTCCCCAGGGGCGTTACAAGTACAACCGGGAGATGGGACAATATTGAACCTAAAGAGATGTGCATTTAGTCTGGAGTGGCCAAGCCGCAGTTGCGTTTGACAAATTTGCGGAAAACGTTTCCCATACGATAAGTAATCAGGCTGAAAATCAACAGACAATAAAGTGTTTTTCAAAAAGGATTTAAATATATCGAGAGAGGCTGACTGCCTGATGTCAAGTGGGAGGTCGTTCCAAAGTTTAATACATGAGGGAAGAAAAGACTCACGATAGCGCTTGGTACCTAGTTGTACTTCTCTAATTTGGCGGCTGTTTCTAAGATTCAAGTTAGTGTTACGTATAATATCATTAGGGATTAAGTCACAAAGATATTGAGGGATCATGGAGTGAAACATTTCGTAGAATAGCACTAATTTTTTATATTTGCGGCGATCGGACAGAGTTTGCCAGCCAAGCTCACTAAGGAGAAGATGACGGGGGGGGGGGGGGTATGGCGAAGTGCGCCCGTGCAAATTCTAGCAGCTTCATATTGGATAGTTTGAATGGAATCAGACAGACCAGTGGTGCAATTAGCAAATAGGACACTTCCATACTCAAGTATTGGTCTCACCATGGTTGTGTAAAGTTTGATTAGGGTTTTGCGGGATAGTTTGTATTTGAGGCGACGGAGAAGGGCGAGACGCTGGTTACATTTACTGATAATGCGGGTAATATGTGCATGCCATGATAAATTACTAGACAGAGTAATACCTAAGTGAGTATGTTGTTGAGCTTCAGGGATGGGTGTATCTCCTAGATACAATGTGGGGTGGTCTCGTTTGTTTTTCTTACACGAAAAGAGGAGTGAGATAGATTTCAAAGCATTAAAGGAGACACGCCATAGTTTGCCTCATGAATGTACTTCACCAAGATCAGTATTCATTCTTTCAGCAGATGTAATTGGGTTATTAACTATTTCGAGAATGCTAGTGTCGTCCGCAAATAATTTAATGTCGCATACTATATTGTCAGCGATGTCATTAATATAAATTGAAAAGAGCAGTGGGCCCAGAATGGACCCTTGAGGAACACCAGCCTCAACTGGAAGCCATGTTGAGGTTTGGCCACAGATGGTGACCCGTTGAAGACGATTTGATAAATAACTTTTGATGAAATTGACTAAATGGTCAGAGAAACCTAGTTGCCTCATCTTAAAGAGGAGACCATCGTGCCATACATTATCGAACGCTTTCCAAATGTCAAGAAAAACCATCCGTGCTTCATTTCTGACTTCGAGACCATTGTAAATGTCATGTAAGATGGATACTAATTGATTTACTGTTGAATCATTTTTCTTGAACCCAGAGTTTTTGGGGGTTAGCAGGTCATTTCGGGTTAGATATTCATAAAATTCATTAAAGATAAGACGTTCAAAAACTTTGGACACATTACAGAGAAGAGATATGGGACGGTAATTTTCTTTGGCTTGTTTATTATTCTTTTTGAAAACGGGACATACATTCGATAATTTCCAAGAGGCCGGAAACTGTGAGTGTTGTAAGCAAGCATTGAACAGGAGCGAGAGAGGATGGTAGATGCTAGAGGCCGTATTTTTTAAAAGAATATTTCCTATGCCATCTGGCCCAGAGGCCAAGCTGGTTTTTAGTGAGCGTAGGACTTTTTCAACATTGTTAGCATCGATCTGTACAGTATTGAGGCGAGCTTCAGCACTGAGCGTAAGAACAGGTAAGGGGACAGGATCATCTTGGGGAGCAAGTATACACTGTTTGGCAAAGTAACTTTTAAAAATCTCACATCTCTCTATATTGCTAGAGATCACAGTACCATCGTTGATTAGAGGTGGTATGGTCAGGTGAAGTTTAGATCCAAGGATTGATTTGCTAAGACTCCACCATTTTTTTTTATTTATATCTTTCGAATCGAGATCTGATCTAAGTTTATCAAAATAGTGACGCATGGACTTTTTGATTAAAGTTACAGTAAGATTGCGCATCTTTTTATAAACCTGGAATGAACGTTCTATTCTATTATGTACGGAAAGAGTATAGGGACGGGCTTGAAGAGTGAGGCGTTTATATCTTTGCCAAGCTCGATTACGTTTTCTCACAAACCTTTTAATAGCACAAATAATCCATGGCTTGTCTTTCGGTCTGACCAATACATTTTTACAGGGAATAAATTGTTTGCAAGTGTCGAGGAAAAGGTTGGACCAAAAGGAAGCTGAATCATTAACTGAGTCGAATACGTAAAATCCTGTACCCCACGGGGCTTCATGCAAAGTTTTGTTCAATTCATTGAAGTCTGCGCGTTTGTAGTCCCAAATTGTACGTCTGTAAGGACGGTCAGATGAATTTGATAAAGAGAAAGAGCAAAAGATCACAGAATGATCAGAAGTTGAGACAGGTGGTAGAACGCCAGAATTGAAAATAAAACCAGGAGAATCAGTGAACGTGAGATCAAGAAGGCTCTGGGAGTACTCAGTTGACCGGGTAGGACTGTTAATAAGTTGTGGCAGGTTATAATGTGCAGCAAGATCATATAAGCGCTGGCCTAGTTCACTATCGGAGTGTTCCGAATCCCACAGTTCACAGCGATCGTTGAAATCGCCAGTAACAATAAGCATTTTAGGGTTCATGTCGATAGCGGAGGCGATTGAGTGAGCCAGGGAGTCCAAAAATTGATCTCTGTAAACAGCTAGTTGCCCAGGAGGGCGAAAATACATTCCTAACAGGACTTTCCCTGAAGTTGTTGAGATCTCAACCCAAATGCTTTCAGTATTTGGCGACTCGAGATCAGTTCGCCTATGACAAGCTATGTTATCTCTCACATAGACAGCTACGCCTCCTCCAGAGCCGCGCTCATGATCTTTACGCATTGGTGGCTGATAACCCTGAATTGACAGAAGCTCATCAGGAAAATTTACATCTGACCAAGTCTCGGACAAAGTGATAATATCAAAGTCATTTGAGGCTGCGAGTAAATATAGTTCATCTAGTTTCCCATCAGTTTTTATGCTGCGAACGTTAGCATGGCATATGGAAAAATATTTTGTTTCTGGACCGGGGTTAGGATGAACGTCAAAACTTAGTATGTAGTCTAGGATAGTTACGACATGTCTCAAGTTCAAATAAGAGTATCGCATTAATATTAGAAGAATGAGGGATATTATTGCAAAAGACGATACAAGCTGGTCATGCATTTGCACAGTTGAATCAGACAATATGCATTTAGAAAGACCATTCCGGTTGTTGAAGAGCCCAATAACGGACCTATATTGTTGGATGCATATACCCATTACGTTGGCAGGAGGATAAATAATACAAGTTGAACACTGTGTGATACAATCCATTCAAGTTCCGCAATTATTTGAATTTGACATTGTGTCTGAAGTACCGCCGTGAGGAATATAATAAGTAACAAATGAAAAAATTAATATACAACCAAATATCGGACCACAGTTAGTTCTGACATGAGCGTGGCGACTAGAGTAATGATTAGGTTTACAGAGTTCAAAACATGTGCATAGTTCAAAATTTACAAATGCATGATAAACTGGGAGTGCACTGCAAGTGGAA
The DNA here is from genome assembly GCA_964020975.1 of Hermodice carunculata. Lineage (NCBI taxonomy): Eukaryota > Metazoa > Annelida > Polychaeta > Eunicida > Amphinomidae > Hermodice > Hermodice carunculata. The sequence goes on from CAXHWN010001333.1 coordinate 132,412, forward strand.
CACATATAATTGAATTTAAGGCATACCAGTGAAGCGTGTATGCAGTGTCTGACAGTTTTTTCCACAGTTTGTACCACATTGTTAAAACTTAGCAAATACGGGACCCAGAAGGTGCGGTGCAGATTGTTACTCCCTAGCACCAAAACAACGTAAGCGACATAGCTAATTTCAATGATGTTTGAAAGGTGCAGATTGTTTGTGAATAGGTCGACTCTGATGGGAGGGGCTCTTGAATAGTATACACTCTGATGGGAGGGGCTCTTGAACAGTATACAACGTAAGTGCCAGAAAACAGTGATCCGTAAAACATAAAATCTGTACATAGAAGAATACATAAATAAAGGAAGCGTATTACGTCGAACGGGCTCATGTGGTACGAAAACCTGAAACAAAACATACATTATACAGGAGACAATGTCCAAATTGTATTGTCCATGGTATGTAGAGTCCATAATACTTAAAGATACTTCAGATCGAGAAGGTGGAGGTCGGAGAATCATTAATTGACAGATTACAGCAAGATTATGAGCATTGACAACGATGTATACAACAAAATAATTTGCTGCATTTTGGATACTTTCATAATACATGTACTTTTCGGGAATTGCAAATTAAGTAGAAATCTATATAAATAGTCGAATGTGTTGTCTATGATGTATATGAATAGAACAACGTGTAATCTGATATATAGACTAATGAGGTATGCAGGGAGAAAAATGAGATAGGAAGTAAGTGTAACGTTCGATATTTTGTCTCTTGTTAGTCAATGTACTTTTCAAGGTCTTCCTTGTCAAAAATTTGAACAACAGACCCTGGAATAGCATTTGGATTCCAGGCATTTTGTAAGCAAATATACATTCGACCATCTGTCGTCCAACATGAGTGGATCTTCTTCTCCCTCTTCAATCGCCGTGCTTGGTACATGATGTTTGACCGTTTCTTACTAAGGTCCTCAGTGATGAATATATCAGGGTTTTTCTTACGGGCTTTGAACAATTTCTGTCTGACGTTATGGGAGATGAATTTGGCAATTATAGCACGTGGTTTTTGGCCTCTCGCTCTGCCAACTCTATGTGACCGCCCCAGATCTCTGCGGTCAAGTGGAACATCAAGTTTTTTGGCAACATCTAGGACAATATCATCTGTATTCTCTCCATCGCGTTCAGTATCCTTAAGCCAGATTCGCAGAGCATTTCTGCGGCCGTACTGCTCCAGTTCGTCCTGTCCCTTCTCAATAGGTTTTACTTTCTCTTCAAGCTCAATAATCTTGCCTGGTAGACTCTCGAAGGTCTTTATTTTTGTATATTTTGACGGATGGAGGGAAGGACGGACGGACGGACAGATGGACGAAAACGGCCCCTGTCCCTACTAATGCTATGTCCCCCTATGCCACCTTCGGTAGCGGGGAACAAAAAAAAAAAAAGAGAGAGAGAGAGAGAGAGAGAGAGAGAGAGAGAGAGAGAGAGAGAGAGAGAGAGAGAGAGAGAGAGAGAGAGAGAGAGAGAGAGAGAGAGAGAGAGAGAGAGAGAGAGAGAGAGAGAGAGAGAGAGAGAGAGAGAGAGAGAGAGACAGAGACAGAGACAGAGACAGAGACAGAGACAGAGACAGAGACAGAGACAGAGACAGAGAGACAGAGACAGAGACAGAGACAGAGAGACAGAGAGAGATAGGAAAAAAAGAAAACTAAAAAAAAAGTGTCCAAAGGACACTGTGCCCCCCACATGTCACTGCACCAATAAGCTATGGTAAGAGTAGCATGTAATTGGTTTAACAACATATTGTGTAATCTTCACATGGAGAATAATTGTATACATATAACTTTTTATATATTGATTGGTAGCCCTATCAAATTCCATGGCTATACCTGAAATATTTCCTGTGCTACACATGGCACAAGTTTGATAAAAACCAATGTTCATTTTCCTGCATGTGTTATTTTCACTAACTTAATGATTACCAAGAGAGGATAACTAGCTCAAGAAACAATCAGTACACTAGTAGTACATCTTCAAGTATTGATTAATGTTGCTATTAAGTTTCATATACGTACCTCAAACACTTTGTGAAATACACGACAAGTAGACAGGATCCAACATTTTCATTGAATAGACATTTTCACTAAGTTCATTAATAAAATATAAACAGAAATAATTAACCCAAGAGACAAAAACAACCCCAGGTGCATATATTCATATATTGATAAATTATTTTATTAGGTTTAATAGCCTTACACAAAAACTTCCCAAGATATGCACAATACAAATCTGACAAGTCTTATGTCGAATCAACATTTTTACCAATTAATGATAAATTAACAGAGCATAATTAATCCAAGACACAAACAAAACCCCGGGTTCACACCTTCATATATTGACAAATGTTCCCACAATGTTTCATGGTTGTACCTCAAATGTTTTTTTAGATACCTGCGATAGGTATCTGACAATTTTAATGTCGGACGGAGGGACAAACAGACGGACGGAAAAGGGCAATTTTCATATACCCCCATCCCCTTCGTGGGGGCAAAAAATACACTCACGAAACATTTGACATAAAGAATTTGAGTTCAAATTACAAGATTTTTTTGTCGTTATAAGAAGATAAAAATGTGGAAAAAGCAAGTAAAAATGTGGTTATAACTAGAACAGAGTTCAAATAACAATGTTTGTTCTTGTTATAACAAGAAAAAAGTTGTATTAACAACTTTCTTTCTTGTTATTACACAAAAAATTATAATAACAGGATTATTTCTTGTTATAACAGGAAAAAAGTTGCAAAAGGAAGAAGTTTGCTTGTTATTACAAAAAAGTTGTAATAATTTTTCTTGTAATAATAAGAAAAGAGGTTGAAAAAACAAGGAAAACAAAGTTGTTATAACAAGATTTTTTTCTTGCTATAACAAGAAAAAGTTCTAATTAGAAGATTTTTTCTTCTTAAAACAAGAAAAAATGTGGTTATAAGAAGGAAAGAGAGAGAGTAGGTTGACACCAATAAGCTTCCGTACCAAAGGAATTGCTGGCTTAGGGAATATCATGGCGCTTTTCATTCATTTTTAGACTAGCTGTAAATTTATGTAGCGCAACATTGAAACCAAAGGCATAAAAATATTCGGGCACTTTTCCAGGTTTATAGCAAGAAACTTTTGTTTCAAAGGAACAGCGATGTAGCAAACTGATAATGACCCCTGCAAGGCATGTGCCCAAGTGAATGACCAAAATTGTCAGCCGTATTCACAAGTTTGCAGAACTAATTTTGTTCCTTTTAAAGAGGTACTTGTTCAAGTCGAATTTTGCAGAAAAAAACATTGTTGAAAATAATTCAGAATAAAAAGGCAGATCCATGTGAATGGCATCTGAGGTTTTTAAAAAACTAAATTCAACACATAACACTTAAAACCATGCTAGAAAGAAAGAAAGAAAGAAAGAAAGAAAGAAAGAAAGAAAGAAAGAAAGAAAGAAAGAAAGAAAGAAAGAAAGAAAGAAAACAGACAAAAAAAAAACAACGAAACTTCATGACAGGTATGACAAGCACTTACTTGTTCATATATTTGTCTGAAATCCTAATCCTGGCCTTGTTCTTTCCATCAAATCTGACAACCAACCCAAAGCCGGTGCTCACGCGGACATATCTGCCAACTTTCCTAATTTCAAGTTCGGGTGCCCCCTGGAGCGTTACGCTGTTGCCATTTCCACCCACCGGAAGATTGCGGATCGTGCCGGTACCCTGCAGCGACAGACATGTTACTGTTTATGCTGGTTTGCATGTTATACGCGATAAACAATCGTTGGATTATATCGGGAAAATTATTTGGTCGATTGGTCGACTCTGCAGTTACGTTTTTGATTCACTATGTCCAGTAAAACCTGTCAAGGCCGAACAACCTTGGGACCCAGTAAAAGTGCTCGGGTATCAGAGGTGTTCGGCTAATAGAGGGTTGGGGTGTGGCCTTGTGGCTACATCTACACATTTAAACTTTGATTGCACCTGCCTGTACATGCACATATATAGGGAACTGGTAGCTCCATGATATTTATTTATATGTATTTATATTACAAAAACTTTAAAAAGACTGAAGTGTAACATGCAATATATATATATATATATATATATATATATATATATATATATATATATATAGTTTTGACTTTACTTAAGATTATCATGCAAATATTACCATAAAAATTTAAGTTTGAAACATTTATATTGGTGAGCAAAAAAAAAAAATCAACATTTTCATGTATTGAAAGTACTCAAACTGACCTTCAGCCCCCTCCGCCCAAGAAAAGCATAATCTGTGTACTAATAATCTGAAAATGTTGACATTTTTGGATGGCCTCTAAATGCTCGTAGGTTTACGTCCTCAGGTCAAGGTTTACGTCCTCAGGTCATTTTCTCCAACATCGAGACTATTCGTTCTTCCTCAAACACTAAATCTTACCTTCTCGCCGAGTTTTTTGACGTAAACACGCCGTTTTTGGGCCAGACGTATACGGAACCCATATACCTCAACATCCACATATTCCGTGGTAGCCACCTTTCTTTTCTTTATAGCCTTATTTTTGGCTTCTACGTTGAAGTTTTCCAGTCCTTTGCCAACATATTTGGGACATAGTTGACTCAGAGTATATTTACATGCTCCCTGGAAATCAAACTTCAGTTGATCAAACGTTGTGTAATGTGGATCCCCGGATGAAAGGCATTCACGTGAACCTGAAATATTAATAGGTGCATCAGCAGACTGGAACAAATGTATTACCTTCAAAATATGGCATTTCAAAATATTCTTGAACTGTTATTATTGATGAATAAGAAAGGTGGGCAAAGCACATTACATATACACTTTTTTCTTAAAATATGTTCAATCACGGAAGATAATATTTCATGTAGTAGGAATATCCTTTACGTGTATTTTTGCAGTCATATTATCAATGTTCCCGTTCCCGCTTGAAAGCGATAATTTTGACAAACTCATATGACGTCAAAAGCATGATGTCAGTAAGCAAAGTACATCCTCTTGCGTTTTAAATATAGTGCGTTCTGAAACTGAGACATGGATGTTAAGGACATGGTACTGACCAATCGTAGGTACACAATAGACGGGGTTGTCAAAATACTGCAACACAAAAGCACAAATAAAGACAATACTGGTATTTTGAGAAAGATAATCCAAATTTGCATGTCAGTGTTGGTGAACTTCAGGTATGTTGTTTCATTTCGTGTTTTCATCCTGCAAAATCTTACAAAAACAAAATGCAACGATTGGTGGTAGGCCAAACCAGTCAACCACATAATGCTGCCCAAGCATGTCTTCTCCCGTATGTGATTGAATCTGTATATACTTTATACATGTGTGGATTTCTGCCTAGCTGGATGAAATACATATTACACAAGGGTCAACGTATACAATATTTCATGTAAATACTGTAGCCCACATTATATGTGGGCCCATACGTAAATTTATATACAGAGCAGGCCTCATCTACATAATATACATAAACAATCTTGACCGTTCTGCAATCTACAGTTTTCTCCAGCGATAAAAACATTGCCATCCATTCGTGTATTCAAACAGGGACGTCCCTGATTGAAACTGTGTTACCATCAGGAGTTCGTGACGAGTTGTACCAGATTGCCTACGAAGCATTAAATCTCAGAATCCGACTCAGAATCAACTTATCCGACTTATTACCAAAACAAAAACAAACAAACAAACACACACACACACACACACACACACACACACACACACACACACACACACACACACACACAAACAAACAAATAGTACAATATCAAAACTGCTATATCACAACAGAAAGGCATCAATAAAAAATAATGTACATGGGATGGGGCAGCTATAGTCGTGTGCATAACCAATAGAGGTGTGACCATGGACATGATCAGGCCGTGACCAGGTGACGAGGATATTGTTTGTCACGAACAGCGCCGTCACAACAAATAATCAGTTCAGTATTTTAAACGACGAATATGTAACTAAGAATGAACGTAATTATGACCATCTTTACTATGTGATTTTTTCCATAAGGAATCAGATAAATACTTAAATTTACAATACTGTAAACGAACGGGCAAATGATTGAATACTGGAATTGTTAAAACACTCACGAAAAGTAAACTCAGAACGAAGTGTAAAGCCAATTTTCTTCTCATTTATCTGAAAGTGCGTAATATATTACCAAACCTGCACGAAATTCAAAATTAGCCAAAGACAATGAACCTGATGTGTTCTGTATTAATAAAACCTGGCTGAATAATAAAGTAAGTGATGCTGAATTTGCGATCCAGGTTTATCATGTTTTTAGGAAAGACAGAAATAGGGGGAGGTGGCACACTCTTATATGTGAAAGATGTTATTAAAATTACAAATCGAAAAAGAATGATGAGTACTATAAGTCATTATTAGACATTATACAACCATGGTTCAGTCTCAGACTAAGGATGTGATTATTCTTGGCGATTTGAACTTTGACTATAAGATAATTGAATGTTTATTTAAGAATGCTGTGTACCATACGGAGGCCTTGTTTGCATTTAAACCATTAATTCATGAACCTACAAGGGTAACATTAATTTCAAGCACTACGATCGACTTGCTATTGACCAGCACGCCAGACAGACATACTAAGTCAGTTGTTATAAACTACACATTAAGTGATCATTTTATGGTTGACACCCTTTGGATATGCAATCTGAGGGTAAAAAACACAGAGAAATAACATTTAGGGATTATAAGAACTTTGACAGATTTAATTGTGATTTAGAAAACTTTGATGCTTTCAGACAGGTCATGTTCATTCCAAATGTTCACGATGCAAGGAAACTGTGGAGAGATGTGGTGCTAACGTTAAGTAAAAAGCTCCTATCCGCACAATGTGTTTGAAGAATAGGCGGAACCCATGGGATGTGGCACAGATGACGTCTGTAAGAGACAGACGACACTAAAAATCACCATAGTGGTACCTGCAATTTAAGACCGCTGCTGTGAGATTCACCTGGCTTTTGTGACCACATTTCTGATGGCATAAAAGTCCCGATTCTTTGTAAATTCACCTCATTTTAAGACCACCTGTCAAACATGACCATTTTTGCGTGGCAGAAGGGGCGGTCCGAAATAGCAGGTACTACTTTATGAACAGATGATTCTCAAATGTGGTCTAAGTATGGGAGCTTACGAAATTCTATCTTCTGCTCAGTTAAGCAGGAAGAGATATAGTTTGAAAATTGTGTAACTCAAAGCAACAAAGATATGCATAATTTGTGGAAGGAATATCCCGATGAGATAATACAAAGTGTTACACCGCCAGACATTATTCCTGAACAGCCCAGTAATTACTTTTCGGAGGTTGGTCATTTGGTTGCAAGCAGTATTTTTCAGTCAAAAACTGAGAGGGACTTCCTATGGAAAGGAATTTCCTGTATCCATGAATTTAATATGTCTGGTTTTGAGACACTGGAAGTCACAGAGAAATTGGATATGCTCAAAAACAAAAGTTGCTTAAATATCCTGGGTTTTGATACCAAATTATTAAGGCTGGGATCACAAATCTTTAGTCCAGCGCTTACACGTATATTTAATTTTTCCCTGTTGCAATCTGAAGTTCCCGCTTTTCACGTGTTATCCCGGTTCATGAGGGACAAAAGGGAAAAACATAATGTTCTACATGCACCTCTTGTAAATAGACCTGCACCAATGTATATATACCTGATTTCTTTTTCTTAATAATGACGCTGGAGGCCATATGTTCTGCATTGTATATGAAACTTGTATAATGTACATGTCCTTACGCTTTCTAGAGTTTTGTCCCAATGAGTGGTTTATCTCTAGTTTTGGTGCGGAGGACATAAATTATTACTTGTACTATTATAGTGACTATTCTTATTTCAACATAAGAAAATTATTTGATTGATAATAAGGATGCATGATTATTTGTGTATATCTTGGACGCATCATGGAATTTCCCCAGTTCCGTTGGTGCCCCCGCTGTAAAGGGGAAATTTTCCTAATAAATCATTATTAAATTATTATTAATGATTATTTAGACATTTTTCAGTTGGTATTCATATTGGTAAAGTCATGAAAAGGTATACAAGAACAACTTTTTTCTTATTTAGTTCGACAAGACTTTATTATCACTGAAAAATGTGCTTACTTGGATAAACTTTCAACTCAGATCTGTTTTCACAAAGAAACTGACGACTGTTTAGTACCTCAGCTCCTTTCATTTGATTTATGTTTGTACACACAAGACCCAAAGGAATCCGAGGAATGTGGTCAAAATTCTATTCTAGACTTTGTGAAACCTTCACAAAACAGGAAATAAACACACGCATATACACACGCACGCATGCGCGTGCGCACGCACACACATACACAGATATAATATTGCTGTGCTAACTGCTGTATGCGACCACCCTTTCTGTCACCAAAAGTGGCCACGTACCACAGGTAACATGTCACTGCGGGTAAATTTACAAAAAAAAAAAAATGAACTCCGTTGGCAAATAAATAGGGCAAAAATAGAAAGAGAGCGTATTAAAGCGACCTCTCGCGGCAGTAGCCTCATGCAGTATGTGCTGTAATTATGCAAGCATACACGTCATAGATATATGTGTTTGTAGGTCTACTTACCAACACATTTGATTCCGCCTCTACGCTTAACGAGCTGGAAGCCCCTCTTACAGCGACATGTGTAACTACCTCTGGTATTCTTACATCGTGAGTTGGCAGGGCACTTGTGTGTTTTTGTTTTACACTCATTGATATCTGAAACATATGCAAGCGCACATCCGGTATGAAAAACTGAAAATACATAGTTTTTTTCCCAAGCCCTGGAGTTCGAGAGTTTACAAAGGCAACTCTTAATATGATATGGAAATAGTTTCAAAATGTCTTGTGAAGATACAGGTGAGCAATAATGAAATGAAAAGCACACTGGCATTTTTCTTCAAAACATTTTGAATAATATTGCATGATCATTTGCAAGCGTCGCGCCTCCACAGGTAGCTATGTACTAGCAATCTTTTCATCATGTCACCCCTTTGTAACACTTATTTTGGCCTGCATCCTGATTGGACCATACGTAATCGGACATGGCAAGACGGGACTAGTTTGAACCAGATCGAACTGGGTTGGAGCGGACGGATTACTGTACTGATTGTTTAGCGCTCTGGATTTGTAACTGGATTGGACCAGACCATAGCGGTTCAGACAAGGTCAGCACAGGCCTCGAAAAATTAGTTCTTACCTTTGCACTGTTTGCCTCTGGGTTTAATTTCATATCCTTGCTTGCAGATGCACTTGTACGAGCCAACCGTGTTTTCACACTTTCCATTCTTACAAGGTGACTTTTTGCCTTTACACTCGTCAATATCTGGAAAAAAATGATGAAGGTCTGGTATCAAAAGCGTTTCATGAAAACGAAAAATAAACAACAAAAAATAAATAAAAGCAAACAAAAAACCCTCAGACAAACGACCAAATACGCCCCCTACCCAACCCCCAAACCCCGAACAATTTATAAAACAACAACAAAAAAAAAAAAAAAAAAAAGACAGCTGAAATTACCGTAGTCATTCAGTTCTGTAAAGGAAATAAGTCTGACATAATAGTATCAAGTTCTATCCATCTAGTAGTTCCATCAATTAATAGCTAAAGCTATATTGCATTACAAGAGTAGCAGTCCTTCCTTTGGTATATTGTAGAGCCATCAGCTGTCCACTACAAGCTAAACTGTGGAATAAGAACAACATTCAAAGTTCGGATTAAGACGGCCAAGCTAGTAGGCGTGCCGTAATTTAAGGTTTCTTCGTGACGAATAAGAATCTTGAATCATAACAGTTTAAATCAACAAGACTTTTTTCGAAATAAAAATGCAACTATTGTGCAATATACCACCAACCTTCACATACTCCTTTATTCTTCTTGAATCCTTTGCTGCATTTACATCCATATGATCCCTTTCTATTTATACACGTAGCTGATGGGGGACATTTGTGCTTCCCAGTTTTACACTCGTCTACATCTGCAATGCAAATGAGGGTTGCATTCAGCGTGGCCTTTTCTTTTTGAAAATTGAGAAAAACTACTGAGAACACGTTTTGAAACCTGTACCTGCGCATGTCTCTCTGAGTAGCGGCTCCTTGTCTAAGCTAAATATTTTGCAGAGACAGCCCACATGATAATGCATAAGTATGAACGTGGCAAATGAGGAACTAGCTAAATAAGTGAAGTTTTCCTCATAAATGCAGAGCTTCGTTATGAATGAAGAATACCCGTCACACCAAACATAATTACTAAATTTGTATAGTACAAGTTCAAATAAAAACAATTTAACTTACCCCTGAACCAATATGTACTCTTTCTAGCTGGATAGCTTACCTTAGTTAAACCACCTGCCAGTGTATAACTGAAGTAGAAACAAACTGGGACATTATATTCAGTCCCAGTGATTGTAAAATAAACAGTTGCCGCTAGACCACCTGTACAAACTGAGGGAAATTTCGCTGCAAACCGTGAGTTAATCATGTTAATGTTTCAATATAATGAGTCAAGTTTGTAACATTTGACTAAATGCAGCCAAACTTTTTAACAATCTCTGGATAATAACACCAGAATTTGTAGGGCATGTCAGAAAAGGATGAGTCTTTAGCTTTTAAGTCAAGAAAATGTAACCAAAATATTATTTTAGAAAAGAATGAAAGTCATTCACTTTTCAGTCAAGAAAATGTAATCAAAATATTGTTTTTCTTTACCAGATATCAAGTACAATTATGCAAGCTTGCACCCGTCGTAGATAGCTGCTTGTTACCGATAGTCCCTGGGGGTTTAACCAAAGAAAATATATATTGTATTTGTGTCTTATTGCCCAGAACCACTTCCTAGTAGTCATTACCCTATTCTGCAGTCCGAACTCTTTACTCAGCATAAGCTAACCTGTCCCTGTCTAACCTATATTAATATGAAATTGCTATTGTCCATATTGCACACGCTCCTCTGTGCATTTTGACATAGCCTAATCAGCCCAAATATTACTTTTGAAGATATTCAAGATTTTTTTTTTCAAATGAGCCTAATTTGCATAATTCTCATAACAGTCTCCTTCCTATATGAAAAGACCAGACTTTATGTACAGTGGTATAGTCATGCTAAGTTTCTACGTGTAATAGTCTTCATACAAATTTGCTCAAAAACAAAGAAAAAAGGCAGAGAGAGAGAGAGAGAAAGAGAGAGAGAGAAAGAAAGAAAAAAAGAAAGAAAGAGAGAGAGAGAGAGAGAGAGAGAGAGAGACTATCATCTCTTTTTTAGGAGTGCAAGGAGAATGAGTGTTGCTGTTGTCATAATGTCTGTGCCAGACATGATGACAATAGCAAGGAATTATATTTTGATAAAGCAATTGTCTAATATGAATTTTACTCTATCTATCTATCTATCTATCTATCTATCTATCTATCTATCTATCTATCTATCTATCTATCTATCTATCTATCTATCTATCTATCTATCTATCTATCTATCTATCTATCTATCTATCTATCTATCTATCTATCTATCTATCTATCTATCTATCTATCTATCTATCTATCTATCTATCAATCAATCTATCTATCTATCCATTCATCTCTCTGTCTATCTATCTAATTATTCATCCATTTATTAGTTTCTTTCTTTTCTTTCTTTCTTTCGTTCTTTCTTTCTGTCTGTCTGTCTTTCTTTCTTCTTTCTTCTTTACCAGCAAATTTGTCCGACATTTTTCTAGGACACTATCATATTTAGAAGCTCAAAACTTAACATGTTCGTACCTCCATACAAGGAGTTTGACCGTTTCATACAGAGGAATGAAGATGTTTAAAATGATGCAAATTAGTGGCATTTGAAATTTTAAATCCTGAATAGTTTGAAAAGTATAATAGAGATGTCATTCCAACTTCTGCATGGGGGTTATTGACCAGTGCGCATGTGATGAATTTAAAACAAAAGTTGTAGCCATTTAAATTATGCTAATTAGCAGCATTGGAAATTATAAAACTTAGATATCTTCAAAACTATCATAGATAGAGATGTCATTTTAACTTCTACTAGACCTTGACATTTGAGATGACCTTTACCTTGCTATGATCGAAATCCTATACACTCGGAACCACATCTGCTATAGTATATAAGATATTGAAAATTTCAAACTTTAATTAGCCCTCATTTGCATAATATTGAAAAGCATGACCTCTCATTATAAAAAAGGCCAGATTTTATCTATAGAAATAAAATTGTGCCAAGTTTAGAGTTTCTACATGTAATAGTTTTCAAATGAAATGTCGGACAAATTTGCCTGTAAAGAAAGAAAGAAAGAAAGAAAGAAAGAAAGAAAGAAAGAAAGAAAGAAAGAAAGAAAGAAAAACATCATAGAAGAACAATATGTCTGTGTTGGCACACAGACATAATAAATCTGTGAATTTTGGTTATGCGATGGAAAATATATGATGAAAAATTTTATGGCCATATTTTACTGTAGGCTTTCATCTCTGAGGGTGTGATTTTATTGAAGGAGTATTTTCATTCTTTTGCATCCCAGTCAGACCGAGTCTCTAACTTGTAACAGTAATTTAATATTTGGCAAGAGAAAATGATTTTGTAATGTTCCGCTTGCAATCCTCGGATTCTGATTGTAGGCATAGGACCTTTTTGTGAAGTTCCAGTTCTATGTTCGAGTGGATCGTTTTAAAATACCAATAGTCTTTCCGCCATTGTGACAAGTCAGGAGGGAATTAAATTTGTCTGGGTAAAATTGTCCAATATGGATCGATTTTTTTTAATTTGGCTGACTGGGTCTGGGGAGGATGTCCCTATTCCCTTAGAGATTCGAGTTTTGGAAACTGTATATTGTGTTCTGATCTGTGAATAGAGTTCACACGATGGACTTGCAATATATTTGTATATTGAGCTGCTTGCCCACTTTTTCCGAACGAATGCATGGGAGGTCGTAATAGGCCTTGGCCTAATCTCTGAATGGTCGCTACTCACATTCAGCCCACAGGCGTGTGGCCTGTGACTCAACCCCTCCCTTCTTGTCTGATTCTTATTGCTTAGTACCCTAGCTACATAGTACCATGACGGCAAGTTTAACATGACAAGACCTGTACACAGCGGGTCTATCTACAGTATCACAGGTTCTGACTGCAGCAGACAGCCAGGCGTGGACGGGGCCAGCCCAATACAGGTCAGTTCGGTCTGGACTGGCCTGCCGCTGCCTAATTTGAATATCGCTTTACCGTGTAAGTACTACGTAGCCTACTGCAGTGTTGCCAACCCTCCCGGATTTCCCGGGAGACTCCCGGAATTTTATGCTGAGAATTCTTGAAAAAGTGTGGATTTTTGACAATTCTAAGTATCCTCCCGGAATTTCATCAATATTTCCCTTGTATATTTCATATTAATTTATCAATCTCCCGTAATTTTACTCTTTATCTCACGGATTTTAAGTTTGGCAGGTTGGCAACACTGCTACTGACCCGGGGCGACAATCGGAACGACAGCCAAACCATGCGGGGCAGGATCATATCAGAAAGGAGAGAAACACTGTTGGCCAAATTTCTACTATAGACTCACCTACACACTTCCCGGCCTTCAATTTCAACCCGTGGCGACATAAACACTTCCTTTTCCCATCGGTTCGGTCAACCTTACAGCGGGAGAACTTGGGACACTTTGGGCGGGCTCGTTCTGATACGGTGCCGTCAGTCTCGCAAGTGAATTCCTTTCTACAGGTCTTGCTTAACCTTTTTTCGCCCGGCTGAAAAACAAATGCTCAATTTAAGTACTCGTTGGCATACAAGACCATGAAAATAATACTCCTACACGAGCGCGAGCGCCTGGCCGTAAATATTGCATGGCAATAACGTGTAGTTAAGCGGAGGTATACACGTGTATGGCAAGCCAACAGGGCCACAACGCATAGGTCTTAGCGTAGCCGAGCCTCCACGTAGTCGAGGCTCGGCAACGCGTAGTCGGGTAATCCAATCAGATTGCAGTCTCTACTACGCGTAGTCGAGGCTCGGCAACGCATAGTCGAGCCAACAAATAACATCACAGTTTCCACTACGCGTAGTAGAGTCTCGGCAACGCGTAGTCGAGCCAACCAATAAGATCACAGTCTCCACTTCGCGTAGTCGAGGCTCGGCAACGCGTAGTCGAGCCAACCAATAAGATCACAGTCTCCACTACGCGTAGTCGAGGCTCGGCAACGCGTAGTCGAGCCAACCAATAAGATCACAGTCTCCACTACGCGTAGTCGAGGCTCGGCAACGCGTAGTCGAGCTAACCAAAGATTACAGTCTCCACTACGCGTTGCCGAGAAAACGTTCTTTTAGAACGCGTCGCCGAAGCTTGGCGAGGCGTAGTGGAGAAACTATGCCTCCCATAGCGTGTAGCCAAACTATCCAATCACTGATGCTCTTGTAAACTGTATTAGACCTGTTCGACTACGCATTGAGAATTGGCTGTTTTAATATCAGTAATGATTGTAAGGACGCAAATGATTGGTTTGCTTTTCTTCAGCCAAAAGGTGCCATAAGTTGCTCCACTACGCGTAGCCGAAGCTCGATTACGCATAGTGGAAAACACATTCTCGGCAACGCGTAGTGGAGACTGAAATCTGATTGGTTGGCTCGACTACGCGTAGTGGAGGCTCGGCAACGCGTAAGACCAATGCGTTATGTCCCTGTTGACTTGCCATACACGTGGTGTATCCCGCAGAGAAGGTGGACCACCGAGTGTATCTTTCCGCTGCACCAGTACGCGAGTTCAATGCAGAATCGGCCAGGCACTTTCACGAGTGCTGTATTATATTTACCCCATATGGGCCCTTATGTAGTCCACAGTAGTCGTAATTTATTTTAAAAACGTACATTATAATGGTGCATAAAGTTCTCGTTCCGGTAAAGGAGTTCGAAGGAGTCTGCATCGAATGCGTGTACAGGGCAAGAGCGAGGACTGCTAATAAATTCTACACGGTGCAGACTGACCCGTCCACGCCTACACATACTTTACATGGGATAAAATAATAAAACTACAAGAGTATGAGTGCCTGGTCGTATATTCTGCATGGGACGAGCGTACCGGTGGATCAGAAAGATACACGAGATGCAGCCCGCCCCAGGCGGGCCGTTGAGTGTATCCTTGTTGTCCACCGGTGCGCGACTACCATGCAAAATTTACCGCTGGGTAATTGCAAAAGTGTTGTTTTATTTTTATCCCTTGTATTTGTAGTCCGGAGCAGCCGTTTTCATTTTTTAAATTATAGTTTTGTGTCGAAACAGCGATCAATGACAAACACTATAGCTGACGATAATTCGACATCCTGCGTGCTCACATGAAGAAGTGGGTGGGGTTAGGCCATTGCGAAAGTAGGGCGTACACGCGACCGTTTTACACGGGCTTGTGGATCGAGAAAAAATTCTACGCGGTGCAAAACGCCCCGCCCTTGGTTAATCTGGACTACACACATACATGGGACACTAGATTTTTCTTGACGATGGGGAAGTATTGGAAGCGGTTGTGGCCTCTGGGAGCACGGATTCACCAAGCTGAAAAAAGACATCGGTTATTACAGAAAACTAAACCTACTTTTTTTCGCTTCTTGTGGTGTGAGATATACCTACATGTACGGTTCTGTCAAAGTGGCTGCCAAATGAAACATAGAACTTCCAAATGTAGGCCAATATCGATAGCCTTCTACTCCATCTGAACCAATCAAACGAGCGAACTCCTGCCATCGCCATTCTCAATTTCCACAAATATTCTGCAACTCCTTCATGCTTGCAAACTGAATTTCTATGAGACACCTTGTGTGAAACGTAGAATAAACACAATGAAGATAAAAAAATAAACAATAGGGTGGACGTCTGAAACTTGCAATCGGCCAATCCGAAACTTCCGACCGCTGTTGGTAATTTTTTATGGTCACATGCTCTGCGTTAAATGGATGTATACCTGATAGTAGGTGCCATCTGATGTAGTGCAGCCACACTTGTCCTCGGGTACACACCTATCCCCGCTGAGAAGAAAGCCTTCATTGCATTCACAGCCTGGCTTCGTGCCGTCTTGACAGTTTTCGGCCGCATCCGGGTCAAGACAGGAGGCCGGACATTTGGAGGCCGTGGCAGAGTAATGGCTGTTTTTGGGACACTTCGCCTCTGAGGACAGAAATACATTGTGTCAGATCATTATTTATATTAGTTAAATCACGTGGGGGTGTAAACGATGGCATTACTGAATAGCTCCGAGCAATTAAGAGGTAATAAAAGTATATCACAGGGTGGTATTGTGAGGAAACGCGTGCTCTTTTTGTTTGCTGCGAACGGTCTTTTCTATTGCAAGCCAAACGGGCAAATGCACATTAATAGATTTTCCTGATAATGTTTTTGATGTATTGTAGTGTATTTGAATACAATGTTCTCTATTAAATTACGCTACAGAGAGTTTTGAATACACTTGAGAATATTTCAAGTTCTCTGCTGTTTATTAAAAACAATCTTTGTAGTGGGCTATATATCACTCATAAACATGCGGCAGTATAATCAAGACCCTCTGAAGTCTATTAAAACCTCTGCAGTGAATTAAAAACTTTCTGCAGACTACTTAAAACTCTCTGCAAGGTATTTAAACTCGCCGCAAGTACATTTCATTCATAAATACAATGCAGCCTAACTACAATTCTCTGACGTCTATTTTAAAACTCAGCAATGAATTAAAACCTCTCTGCACAAAATTAAAAACTCTTTGCAGCACATTAAAACTCTATGCAGTACATCTCATTCATAAATACACTGCAGCCTTACTAAAACTCCCTGAAGTCTATATAGAACTCTCTGTAGCGAGTTAAAAATGGCCTCACTGCATTCTGCGACATCCGATCTCCATTCCACGGTTTGATCACACGTATCCGCATATGCTTGTAGTGAGGTACAGAGGGATTCCGTTTTACCATTCCAGGCACACAAATCTGTGACGCAGTTCTCAATGTGCCCTTCCTTTGCGTCTCCTTTGCAGGTTTGAAAAGCTTGAATGTTTAACTTGGCCTTGCACAGTTTTCGGTACGTCTCTTTCTTAGCACAATTAATTTCGTCATCTTTGTTCGAGGAAACACACCTGTCCATTTGAATTACAAAAATGTAAACACATGAGAGGCCTATAAATTGACTTTGCGAGTAATACGTAGACCTTGGTCTAATAACATGGGAGAATCTATATACATATTAGAATAGGAAGCTGGGCTCCGCCCAGGACATAATCTTTTTGGGGATTTTTTGTTTGTTTCTTTGTTTGTTTCTTTGTTTGTTTGTTTTTTTTTTTTTGTTTCTTTATTTTATTTTGTTTTTTTCCAGCCGTCATTGATTTATCATATGTGATATATAGCATACTCAATTAAGACTCAGTCATTCATCATCAAAATATCACTTGTATCATATAAATGTTGCTATATATATATATATATATATATATATATATATATATATATATATATATATATATATATATATATAATTCATATCTTTACATTGATTTATCAATCAAGTTAATCAACTGTAGATGATGTTTAAAAAATCTTTGATGCATATGTATCCACTAACTTCAAAAAGATTGGTGCCGATGCGTGCAAGGTGGATTCAAACGAAATCTAAGAATATTGCTACCGGATTTCTTGGGACAAGCAGATAATACTAATCGGACATGGACGGACAGTCGGGGGATCAGAACAAACAACACATTTAATACCCGTACTCACTTCTTGCCCGCCGGTACGTTAGACTGGTCCATTGGTACCATCCAACTGTTGCCTATTTCTGCGTGAGTCCCCGCGGCGGAGGCGCCCTTGGGATACAAATCATCTCCCTGTTTCCCATTCCAGTTACCACATATACCACACATCTTTCGTCGAAATTCATCCGTTAAAACGACAACGACCTTGTGTTGGCTTTCGTACGTAACAATCAGGCCAAAGTCTAGAGAAAAATTGAAAGCAATATTTTATCTTTACCATATTTAGTTTGTCACTTTTGTTTGAAGCAGGGATGCCTTATCTTTGAGAAGGAGGGACTAGTTATAAGTAATAATAGTGATGATGATGATGATGATGATGATGATGATGATGATGATGATGATGATGATGATGATGATGATGATGATGATTGTGACGCAAGCAGAATCGCCAAATAATCTTATTGCCCCATTGTTACAACATATGATTAAATTCCCTGCTGCCGTATTTTATCAGTTAACTCAAATCCAATCACATCGCAGTTTCGTCCCTTCCCGTCCTGCCCAGCACACAACTCAAAGGTCTTTTTCTTACCTGTCTCCAACTTCAGTCCCTTTGTGCCGGTGGCGCTAGCAGACACTTTGTCTACCAAGTCCGGAAAGGTCTCTGTGGTAGGCTCAAAGTTCAAATTAGTTTTCTCTCCATCGACCTGCATCAATGTAAACAGGGCATGTCAAGTACACTATTCTGCTTGGTGGCAGCACCTGTTTCCAGCGTCACATGACGTTTTAACCAATGAATGAAGCAGATTTTGTTTGCATGTGCAGCAAGTGTGAATACCAGAAGCTATTTGTAGTGCCACCTACGGGCAACATGATTCATAGTTATGCATTGAAGGGTGTAAAATTGTGGCAGGCATTCACATAGAGAGAGAGAGAGAGAGAGGAGAGAGAGAGAGAGAGAGAGAGAGAGAGAGGAGAGAGAGAGAGAGAGAGAGAGAGAGAGAGAGAGAGAGAGAGAGAGAGAGAGAGAGAGAGAGAGAGAGAGAGAGAGAGAGAGAGAGAGAGAGAGAGAGAGAGAGAGAGAGAGAGAGAGACTATCATCTCTTTTTTAGGAGTGCAAGGAGAGTGAGTCAGCAGATTTTCTCGGCGCACTCTGGGCTTATTGCGCCGGTAGCGGGTCACGCGGAAAGCCGATGGGTGGCACCGTGGCTGACCAATGTGCGTCTTTTGTCATGAATGTCGTTTGTGTCGTCCTTTTTTCATTAATAGTGACATTTCTTCACTTTTACGACATCATACACAGCCTGGAAATTTTCGTAGGCAAGTGCATGCCGATGCATCAGCGGTATCTCCTTCGTGATTAAAATGGATATGTGTACACATTTTCCGTCCTTCGATCAACATCAAAAGAAAGCATTCAAAGTGATTTACGTTTATCTGTCAGCAGAAGGAGTAAAATTTTAACTCTAATGACAAATCCTTCCGACGGTTTCTACATGTTTAGTATTCCTGTGTCATTAACACGATCAAAAAATCTGTTAAAAGAAACTTACTAAGAATGTGTTATCCTTTTTCAGCGTAAATATGTGGCCATACACCTTGATATTAACCACTTTTACATACGAAACACGGGGATTACGACCTTTGCGGTTTTCATTTTCCTCTTCTACTGAAAAATCTGGCAGGTTATCAGTCTTAGGGTTGCATGGTTTGGCCAATATGTAGCGACAAGTACCCTATAAAATAAGGGAAAATATTTTCAAATTATTACCATAGGAGCAGAAAAAGTGCCAGTGAACAGCTTTTCTGGATCCGAGTATCACGCAATGCACATAAAAAATTCCAAAGTGAGTTGCTGACTCGAGTATATGCTATAATGATACGGCAAATCTAAAAATGCTCACCAGCTTTGTTTATATAACAAGGAATAAATGAAAAATATTAAAGTATATGGCTGAAAATTTGTAGCCGGGAGCCTTGGGCTATTTGAAATAAAAAATCATTAATTAAACGAAAATGCAGCGCCGATTAGTACTGAATACGTAATCAATGGTATCATGGAGGCTAGACCAACTTGTCAAGAATTGATGAAGCTATTTCTGGCTTTTTTGCATGATATGAGCAAAACTTTTAGGAAGAAAATGGTACCCGCCCGCAAATATACGTTTTCGGGACTTGTATCTACTTTTAAAATATTTCCTGCAGTAGGGGTCATAGTTTTTTCCACTAAAGATGTAGGCAATGTAATCAAAATATTTTGCGCGGCTAACCTCCACAGAACTCACAATATACATGTACTTCATTTCTAGACATTGTTACATGATTGCACGAAAGGAATATATCAGCTAGTGACCCATTACAGTTTTCGATTACAATTTCCCTGCGTGTACATGAAACAATAAACACAGGTTCCATTTTTTTTGTTTTTGTTTTGTTTTGTTATTGAAAAAGCCAGGTGTTTGGCGAGTTATTTATCAGGTGCGAACCACGAAAAATCGAATTCGATGTCTGATCTTATGTTGTAACATATCAGTACGTTACATTTCATTCGTTAGAGGATGCCTTTCTTACAAGAACAAATTAACCAAACTGATTAGAAGTTTGACATAAAAGGCAGAAATGTGAAAGTATGATGTCTGGGGTGTCAGAAATTTTGAAAGTGTCCGATCATATACCTGAAAGTGAATCATTTTTCCATCAAAGGTTCTGTAATGTGGGTCTCCGGATGCCTGACACGAATTTCGTGGTGCTGTAACAGAAATTATGATCACAAATAATGAAGTACAGCACAGTCGGGTAAACGGGCACCCCTTGTACCCGGTTAGTAGGTAAAACAGGTACTCGGAGAGCTCTGTCGGGTATCCATGAAGAAAAAAAGTTAAAGAAGAAAAAAGAGAGAAAAAGATTTAAAAAAAATGAAAAACAAGTGTCCCACAAGAACACGTGGTCGCCCAGAATTGTGAACTAACAACATGCTGAAACATAAATTTAAACATGCTGCCAGAAATTTGCCAAAGTTCAACGTCGATTAGCGAAATTTTTTATGTCAACATTTAAACACCCGTCCCTGGATTCCTAAAGAATAATAACAGCCTGGTGTGAAATATCTTCGCCCTCTCACAACGTCTGAAGGAAATGGGTTGAGAGTTCTGCTCAAACATTATCTTTAAAATTAATTTTACGATTGATATGATTTTTCAAGATATGTTAACCTCCTCGCTGTTGTACTTTTGGTGTGCTTACATTTGTGTAAGTATGTTTGTTGTGATCGATTGGGTTATACCCGACATGTACCTGGGTAATCGGACTATGCATGCACATAATATAGAACAGGGAATTAGGCACCAGCACGAACAATTTTAACTTGTTTTAATCACGACACTACTAAGTTACCATTATATTTCATTGCCTTTTAGCAGTGCAGGTTTGGTGGCATCGTCTCATTGGTCGACAATATATAACTATTACAGCTTTATCCTGTTGTCCAATGTATAGGGCCATTTACTATATATAATATCAAATTGTCGTAGATAATAATATCTAAAAATCAGGTAAAGTGAGTATGTAATACGGGATAATTATGTGCGAAAGATAAATATAAACTGGAACAATTGTTAAAATGAGAGTTATTTTGCATGCGTAACTGTATTGCACTTATTGCATTGCCAAAATTAAGAGTAAATCTTCGTCACAATAATGCTCCCACAAGTGAAACATACTTTATGTTAACTAACAATCGATTCTGACATGCAGCACAGTTTGTAAAATATAATAATGTCTACAGCAACTTCCCCTCATAAGGTCGTATCCAGTTCAATCCTGGTTTCCGTGCATGCAGCCTCGGAAAAATGATAGGCATATATCATAAATGACTCGAGCACATGACAATGAGACAACGCTTCGTAACTGCCTACCTGTTTTCTTGACACATATCCGCCTGCCTTTCCTTTTCTTTGGCCTGAATCCTTTTTTGCATACACACTTTGACTTGCTCCCTTTGTCCACGCACTTCATGCCTTTGCCACACTTTAGCTTGCCCTGGCGACCTGATCATCAATGTCAAAATACAAAATCATGTCTTCAAAGTAGCACACAAGACTCTATGCGCGTTGTATTCCAGTAAAGTGCGAAATAAAGGCAAGCGTGAGGCCTGGGTTCAGTGAGCTGCTGTTAGACGATATAAATGCCAGTCCAGCATTATATATATATATATATATATATATATATATATATTTTGCCAAATGCCGCGTTTTCACGACACTGTAACGTATATATGTAAAAAGATAGCCACGGCAGGTTTCTTGAAACACACAGTTACTCCATTAATGTTCATATAGGTGCACGATCTAGCAGGTCCGGTGAGAACCGTTTGATGAGGAAGGACAAATATGTCACTATTCACCAGAGCACAATCCATACACCTGAATGAAAGCAGGCAACCAGTTGTAGTTTCGTATTTGATATTTTTTTTTCTCAATAATATGTTGGTCGACCCCTTAAGAAAAAATTGGCCAAGTTTTTGGGACTTCATTGCAATTTACCACATGTTTAAAGCTGTTTTTGAAACCAAGCTAATGACACTGATAATAGCTACAACAAAGCAAAAAATGACTTATAACTTTGGCTTACTGCCTTTTAGGACTGGTTTTGTATATACACCTGGTCCATGTGGCTTTGTTGTCATGCAATTATCGCCCATTGATGCACGAAATATTTTGGAAATTACCAGTAAATACTTTTACAAGAATAGCTGTGAAACATGGTCGGCAACTACTTGCAAGAAAACCAGTGGGCTTAGTTAATGCATTGTATGTTAGATCACCCAACGGGAGGAAAAAGAAGTACTACACACACAGATCAGCAGCTCATGTACATTTCTATATTTTGAACGTAACAAAACATAAGGAAGTGTCTCGTCTGTTTCACAATTCATTATGCATTGATTTGTCACATCTTTCAATCGGGCTCCATCATTCAATTAATAACAGAATACATTGAAAGACATTTTATTAATGGATCACTCCCTATACAGAGGCTGCATGCTTACTCAATAAGCTGTAGTACTGGTAAATAGCAGACATTAAAGTAACTCGTCTGTGTAATATCAGTATTGCAATGTCCTAATAATCTACTGTTATGCAAAAATCATATTTTTATGCAAATTACCATTTTAACCCATATTTAGTTTCTTCATATATGAAGGTGGGCTAACAGAGATAATAGATACTTAATGGCAAAAGTCCAGCAACGCAGCAATTAAAAGACAAAGAACTTTAAAAATGAACCTGTTGCATGACGTAATAAGCAGCCTCAAGTCTGCCCCTATGCCACTAAAATGCGTTGACCATATTTTTGGACAAGGCACTGTCTCTGACCTATCCCACAGTCGGGCTTTATAAGGCATGGTATATGGTAGAATTTTTTTCAGAAGCCACACACGCGAGTGTAAAGCATGGCTCACCGAAAGCATTTGTCTGAGGGAAGAAATGGGAGACTGTGGCTCTATGCATATGAGCAGGTTGGACAAAGACAAGGGCCGCTCGTGAATTTGGTGTCCATAAGTCCGTGATTTGGAGACTGCTGAAGAAGCAAAAAGAAATTGGAGACATGAACGGCACAAAAAGATCTGACAGACATATGGTTACTGATAAGATGATAACACAACCCTTGGGGACTTTGTGGAAAATTAGCCATTTACCACATCCAGGGATGGTCATCTTTACCTTCGGCAAGCTAAAGGGTGCATTGTCAGTTGTGACACAGTATGGCGGTGGTGGCGTTCTGCAGGCAAGGTTTCACGTCGCCCAGCTGTATTCCTAATGATTGCAGACTGCAACAGGCAAACACAGGCAGACTGGTATTGACAATACAGATCCTGGAGCACTTGCCAATAGCAAGATGTCTGTTTCGCAGACGAATCACGCTTTTTGTGTCAGATTCAAGGATTGGCGAAAAGAGATGTGACGTGCCGAGAAGACAAGGTTTGATCCCAGGCATGTTTGCCATCATGATCGTTTTGCTTGTGGTTTTGTCGTGGTCTGGAGAGCAATATCTTTCAACGATAGGTCATACCAGGAGATTATCGTAGAGACCATGACAACATTGAAGTACAGAGATTGCAGCCCATAGCTGTTCCATTTGGGCTGGCATCAGTTAAAAATGTATATTTGCTTCAGGATGATAGTGCCCGGCCACACAGAGGCAGAGTTGTAAGGGATTACCATGATAACCATAAGCAGTATTTGCACATGAAATGGCCTGCTAACAGTCCAGAGCTTAACCTTATTGAGCATGTGTGGGACATACTGGGCAGATCTGTTTGGAGTGTGAAGTTCACTAGCGTGGATGACTTAGCCCTGGCAGTGCAAGGGGCTTGGGCAGAGATCCCACAACAAAAGATAAGGATACTCTACAGAAGAATGAGCCACTGGGTACACAACGTCATATCACTTATCAGCACAAGGGCGTGCAATGGGGTACTGAGAGCAATTCAGAAACATTTGCCATGTCGAGATGTGGACAGAACTGGTGAGCAATAAGTGCTCGACAAAAAGCCAAATTTGTGGCATCATTCAAAATGTTAACAAGTTATCAGATTTTCAAGTTACAGAAAATATAGTTGACACCTATAGGAAAGCAGCACACCTATTTCCTTTATCCATCAGCATAATGGAAAAAAAGTACAGCATAATAGCAACCAATTACTGAAGTGCGACCAGCTCATAGATGATTGGTGATATACTCGTGTAAAAATAAAAATAAAACAGGCTAAGACATCTTAGTCCAGTGGTTTTTGTCCGTTTACTCATGTTGGGCTCTACCATGATGTGGCAGCCATGAAAATATATAGCAAATGGAGTTAAACACTCCAATGACGAATTCAGCTCTACATTTTCCTTGACAACAAAACATATATATATGTGGCATCTATCCCTAACCTTTTGCTGGTGCACCTGTTTCATCATTCATAAAAGTTTGATACTTATCTCTTGCAGACAAGGGCACTGTTCACCTTGGTCACAAATTATAGTGAGGAAGCTCTTGACCTGACTTGCTGTACAGCTGGGTATTGTTTGTTACACTTGTATCAGTGTCCTTGTTCTTTTATTCATGGTTCACTGCAAGGTTGTTCTGCTTCAATGATATCGACACATAATTTTCTCTTACTACTGGTCTGATTACCCTGACCAATACCCCAGTTCTGCTTGGCTCAGTTTTTTTTTATCACCTTGTATAAAATCTAAAGGTATGTACGTCAGAACAGCCAATTTGGTTTGTCATAATGGCTCTTTCCTGTTGACTTTCTTTCCATGTACATCTTGGTTAATTCCTCTAAATTGCTGATACTCTGTATTATGTTCTTCCCCGAACACCTCTGTGGGAGCAGGTCTTATGTGCTCTGCATGGACTACTCGAGTGTCTCCAGAGGTCTGGTGCTTAATTGGAAAAAAGGAGAGGTTTTCTACAATTTCGTAGAATGAACTCTATTGAGACTCAAACATGGGTATCTGCCCCACTAAGGAGCTATGACTATAACAATACACAGGGTAAGGCACTTCAAAATTCAATTTTGATGACTTTTGTTATACTTATGCTTGTTACACTCCCAAACCTCCTTCATGCTGCTTGTTACACACACACACACACACACACACACACACACACACACATATATATATATATATATATATATATATATATATGTATATATATATATATATATATATATATATATATATATATATATATATATATGAATGATGGAGGTGTTCCAGCATGGTTGGTATATAATCTTTCCCTACATATCTCGGTCTGGGTTGCAGCAAAGTGTCCATGGGTAGCACAGGATTCTTTAATCTTTTTGGCCATTGCTTTTTATTATTACGTCATTCATTTTCCTGTGCTACCTTTCAACCATGGCATTTCTGCTTGGGTGATTTGGGACTCTAGTGCTACATTTAGCTCGACAGTCAGGAGGTCAATAACGGCATTACAAAATTCCATTCGTATGCCTGAAAGTAAAATTTACATGCATGGAGGACGCAGAATGAAATCTTCCAGCAAGGTTTTTCCTACCGTTTCAGCATATTTACCAAGGACTCAATAAGGTAGTTACGAAAATGACTCATCGCATAATTGTTACCATTGAAGTTAGTTGGAAACAAGCCACAGGTGTCAATAGCCATAACTGGAAAGGAGTATTGGGCAAGGGCCCTTCCTGTATTTGTATGTCTTCTTTGTAAATTTGTGTACATTATAGGTGTAACACTTCTGAACATGCCCCAATACATCCTAAGACATGTTTCAAAAGTAGCTTCTGCGCACCTTATAATACAATTTGTCTATGCCCACTTGTCCCTCATTATTATGATATCTCTCTAACAGCAATGGAAAGAGAGAAGTGTCAGAAGGACTTGTTATCTAAGGTCATGGTCAAAACATACGCCAGGGGTTATGTCATATGGTACTTCCTCCTCAACTGCAAATTTAGCATCCCTACAAAGCCAGGAACTTTATTAATATTTTCGGGAGCAGGCATCTTTTGCACTGCTTCTATCTTGGCTATCTTTGGTGTTCTTCCTTCCCCAGAAAAAAAAAAAAACATGCCCCAAGAAAATGATGGGTTTTTTGGTAAAATAACACTTGCATCGCTTATACTTTAGGTTGCGCTTGTGCAGTATCTTGGATTTGGTCCAAGTGGGCCATGTGTGACTCAAAATATCTTGAATGGCAGGCCAAATCATCCATGAAAGCAATTAGGAAATTATATTGTATGGATTCAAAGATTTTTTTTCTCAGTGTATTGGAAGAAACTAGTTGCAACCGACACTACGATATGCAAATAGTGGTATTCAAATACCCCCCCCCCCTTCCCGGCAAATAGTGGTATCCAAATAGCCCCCCCCCCCGCAAATAGTGGTATTCAAATAGGCCCTCATAGCAAATAATTCCCATCTTCTCTTTGTCCTCTTCTTTGATAGGGCATTAGCTGTACCTAATTAACATGTCTACCGCACATATATACTTAGCACCTTTGACTTAAGACATCTTCTTTGCTTTGTGGTAGATCAAAGTTTTTATGCATGACGGGATTTAATTTTCTTTAATCTATCACAAATCGAAGTTTTTCACTTGGTTTTGGCACAAACATGTAGGGTTTACTCCTAGGGCTGCTGAAAGGTCTTATGCTGCTCGCTGTCATCATTTTGCTAAACTGTTTCTCCAGCTCTTTTTTAGACTCTACAGCATGGGATACATGCATTTGTGTAAAGGCTAATGCTGCTCCGCGGGAATGGGTGTTATTGAATCTGGCCATTCTCCAAGGTATAATGTATCCATTGCTGTACTCTCTAAATGAAGCTTCCAACTGACCCTTTTCCTATTGGGGTAAAATGATGTAAATTTACTTTTGGGCATGGATGCTTATGTTCTGCTTTACTTTCGTTGGTTAATGCTGTATGCTCATCTACTGATGTTTACCCTTGACCAATTATTCAATTCAAGGGAGCAATTAAATTTGTCTACCACTGAGGTTATTCAACATGGGTGATTGTTATGCCTGGCCTGATGGTAAATAAGCGACGCATAACATTTACCACCTCAATAGGAATGGTTTTCACTTTCATCTACCTGAACAATTATAGCCAAGGCCATTAGTCCTGGTTGGTCAAAAACAACCGGCTATTGTCAAGAGGTGTTATCAAACAGGGCCCTTGAAGGATTTTGCTTTGATTGCTGACTGAAATGTATTACTTGAATGGGATGCATTTTTTTTTCTTCAGGACTTAAATGAAGGAACCTTAGGACTTTTCATTTTTTGAATGCATGTCACGTAATATCCCAATACAATCTATGTTTAAGTTCACCAAATGGGGAAATCACAATTACGAATGCAAGACATGCTGGCTGATTTTTTTTGCTACTAGATGGCGCACTCAACCTTCTCAAAAGTGAGCAGGCATGTCATGGTCACGATAAAGCATGACAGTGGCAATAACACTGTCAGTGTCAACATGTGCAGAAACGCAAGAAATGGACCAAATACTGCAGGTGTATGGAATACTATCATTGCAGAAATTTTGGTGGAGGAAGTGCAAAAAGCATTAATAGTTAGAACATTGAGTGACACGGCAAATTATCATGGTAAACCACCATTGTTCATTGTGGACTGGGCTGTAATGCTGATGCCAGAAAGAAACGTCAAACTGACAAATCTCATTTTTTTTAACTGAATACTATGGTAGCAGTGTGCACTAAGATTGAGTGGCCCGCCAATTACCCGGAAACCTATATGCACCTCACTCTGATATCGGATTATCCATTGGCGTTTCTACCCTTGGGGAACTTACGCATAGCCCATATTTCAGTCTTTTTATTAAAACCAAGGTGGAATTGAGTTTCAGTGAAAAAAAATCACTGTCAAGTTGGCAGTTCTTGATATGTCTTTTATAATTTCAAAAGATGTTACCCATAAAGTGGGTCCAATTTTAAATTTTATCCCAGAGACCCTTTGCAATTTTCAGCGTGTTCCTGAAATGCCAACTACATTGCCATTTATAAATTTTCCAGGCCTCAGTGGACTCCTATTGAATCTTTTTTTAATAGTTCAAGTGACTTGGAAGTTATATTGGCCACAGTATCTCCAGTGGCAAATGTCTGAAGGTGCCAAACCCAATGTTAATCATAGGAGTAAGTGGCTATTCAAAACAACAAACATGGCGGAGCGGGGCCAGTACCACCAATATGCTACTTCAGTTTCCCCTACCAGTGGGTGTGGAATTGGTGACATAAGGTACCTAGTTAGCATATTCGTTTGCTTGATCTTTCTTTCTTTCTTTCTTTCTTTCTTTCTTTCTCTTTCTTTCTTTCTTTATTTATTTGGTGATCATATCAGTAGAGATGTAATGGTTTACTGCAGTGATTACACAATTTATTACCTGAACCGTCAAACAGTTTTGGGATTTATTTTGCGGGCTGTTTTAATTAGCTGCCCAGGTCCTGCTTGGAGTATTTACCTGCTGCCGTAATTGCTTCACACTATCTCATCTATCTCCCATTGTGTT
Organism: Hermodice carunculata; assembly: GCA_964020975.1. Taxonomy (NCBI): domain Eukaryota; kingdom Metazoa; phylum Annelida; class Polychaeta; order Eunicida; family Amphinomidae; genus Hermodice; species Hermodice carunculata. The sequence continues at coordinate 161,248 of CAXHWN010001333.1, forward strand.
AACTGAAAGTTCAGAAACATCCATAGATTCTTTAAACTTATTTTATGTCCTTCAATCGAAAGACTTGCTTGTTACCGGTTGATTAAGTAATTTTTACTCCCTCATTCTATTTTTGTAGTGATTACTCAATAACTTTAGGAGCCACAATGTCATCCCTTATACACTCAATTCAATTATGGAGTAGCTGTTGTTTTATTAAAGGATCACTGAGATAAGTGGCCTCAAAAGCTTCCTCAAGCTCTGCTAATTCTAATAGGCATTTAGAATGCCTCTGCACTTTTCCCCCATTTCTCTGCCTTAACCTACGAATGGCTTGGAGAGCAATGGCGGTCACTCTGATCGCCGAAGCATTTCAATAATTTGTTTTGAAAATTTTCCCCAACATTAGAGGCTTTTACCTTAGAATTCTGCTGGCAAGCTCAGCAGGTGCACCTTTGAGGGTGTGAATGGCCGAGACTTTTAAGTGCTCTGAGTCCACCCTAGGGTCATTGATAATTTCTCCGTCGTCCTGATCCATTGCCGCAGCAATTGGGTCCCTGCTTCTGATCCACTAAAGCTTTCGATCTGATTGGCCAACTGCTGCATACAAAGTTAATAAGGGAGTGACCGAAATTTGTCATTTATTACTTGAATTGGAACAAAATTTGGATTAACATTTGGAACATTTACAGAAACATTTGGGTCTTGATTACCTTCTGTCATTTTTCAAAGTAAAAACACACAATACTGATGAAAGTTTTTAAAATGCAAATACTAAATAATAAGGAGTGAGTAGAACGGCTTTAGAAATCCTTAAAACAGGTAAGTATTGTGACAATAATCCTTGGGCCCAAGTTCCCAAGTTCCATAATATGTGTGAAAATGAGGATCCTTATGAATATATCCTGGTTACCAGCACCAATCATAGCCTTGTTAGTTTTCTCTTTGCGTAAAGTCATTGATAAAATAATGATTTGTTGTGAATTGGTTGTGATCTCTTTTTTGGTTGAAATGGCTGAAATATGAAATACACAGCATATATATCTTGCCCAAACCTAACTCTGATCAGAAACCCCAAGACATGGATAGACAAAAGAAACTAAGTTCACCTGAAATGTACAGATCATTAAGCTGATGAGACAAAGTCAAGTGGCAAAAAAGAGCATGGGAATGAGAATGATTTAGACAGCATGTTAAAGTGGTTTCTAAATACAGATTCCAAAACTGGTTCAATAAAGATTTGAGGATCCCCAAAATAGTGCAAACTTTGGCGTGTAGTCTGATTGAACTTTGACATGTGTTTGACAAACATGAGCAGAAGAAAATGTAAGTACAAGACTTATCAGACAAAAAATAATAGAGCCATTTCAAACTTCAAGTTTAAAATTAACTTGCCAAAACAATGCATTGTTACAGTTTATTAACAGACTGAATGTGTGCTTTTGTTTTTGTCTTGAATATTTTGTTTATTCAAACACAATTAATTTTTTCCTGACATAGATTTGGTCGATAACCCCAGAAAGTTGAAGTCCGATGGTATACAAGCAAATTAAACTGGCGCCATGAAGAAGAACCCATGCATGTTACCTAAGAATACACAAGGCCTGGTTCATCCACTAGTCCAGAACTCTTGTTGCGTTAGACCACAGCTATAAATCCTTCTATATTTCATTGTAGCCATTTTCAATGCCATTGATTTGGGTAAAAAAAGCTTTAACATGAAGTAAATTGTAAGCAAGTCCCGATGGATTCCCAAAAGCTGGGCTGAATTTTTTGAAGGGAGCGACCAGCAAAATATTGCAAAGATATCAAATACGAAACTGCACCTCGATGCTAGTTTTAAACAGGTGTATTAATTGTGCTCTAGTGGGGTGACATATTTGTCCTTCCCCATCAACTAGTTCTCACCTGGCCTGGTACACCATGCATTTACATAAACATCAATGAATTAGCTTTTAAAAAACTTTCATGGCTGTCACTATCAGGTGTATGTTACAGTCTCGTTAAAACACTGCATTGGGCCATTTACAGACTATCCCTATTGGCATATTATGTATATTGTATTGTGTTCTCCCTCTTTCTCTCTCTCTTTATATATCTCTATCTCTCTCTTTCCTTTCTCTCTCTCTCTCTCTCTCTCTCTCTCTCTCTCTCTCTCTCTATATATATATATATATATATTAGAAACTGGCACTTCAAAAACTCTTCAGTATCATTACCGCAGCGGCCCTTAAGGTTTTTTTTTTCATCATAAAAACTGTGTCAGATATTTTCAAAGTGATAGGACTGGTTGTGAAAATAATCTTAATGTCTACTTACAAGCAAAAGACTGCACTTCACCAGGCGATGCTTTACAAACGTAGTAGTACTGCCTGCTACATTTGGTGGCAAACCCTTTACTGGTCTTCACCGCACCGCAAATTGAGGCTTTGTTGTTGGAAGTCTTGATAATTGTGGCAACTAACTTTGACTTCTGTAGTGTGAAAAAGTTAAGGCAAATTTCATGAGTTCTAGAAATATGCTTCGTCAGTAATTGGACATTTTAAAGTACAATCTTATTGCCACTTTTTTATCAAATGTGTATCCAAATTCCTTTTCAAACGTGAAAGCAGAATAGTAGATCAACTTATTTGGAACTTGTACGTATTTCCTTTTATTTTCCTTGATGATGTACCATTTGTTTTGAGAAATATATAGCACAATGTATGTGCACATCACGCGTCTTGACATGGCATAACATGGCACTACGTGACTTGATCTTTTAATGTATGTGTGTATATCGTGCCTTGACATGACACGACATTGCATAACATGTCATGGCACGATGTACCGTGAGATGGTAAGACATTGCACATCAGCGCATGACAGGAGAACTCTGCCTTTTTTATCCACAGTAAAAAGAAGTCGATGATGATGATGATGACGACGACGACGACGACGACGACGACGACGACAACGACAACGATAATGAAGATTCTATTTGGAAATACTACCTTTTGCAGTGGGGGCACCAATGGAACGGTTTGTTTCACGATGTGTTTTGGTAATATAAAAAATTCCCATGTGTTGTATAAAGACTGAATATTTGTATCAGAGTGTGGCTACAGACAGCATTTAATATATACAGACAAATGGGAACAACGTCACAGGAAAATAAATATTTTGTAATGAAAACATTTAAGAACAATATCCCCACTTATGCTATGACATCAACTTATGTACAGATTTTAAATGCAGCAAAATAATATTTACAAATAAGCCAAGGTCATGATGTCCAAAAAGAGCAACATGTAAGGACAAAGCTGAGGTATTCCTTGAAATTATACTGACCTGTGATAGAAACACACAGTATATTACAAATAGATTTGCCAAGTGCCTCCTGATCAGTACAAACAAAAATTATTGTCAAAATCCTGGTCCTGAGTAGGCCATTACCGGGATGGGTACTGATAATTCTGACCATCAACAACAAGAAAGCTCATTTGGACATTTTGAAATTTGTTGTTACATGTCGAGGAAGATTTAGAAAGCTTTTAACTAAACTAGATTTTGATTATAATTGATGTCATCGCTTTGAAAATGACATTGAAGGGCTTTACTTCCCCCGTACTAGAAGGCCAACAGTTTACCCGGAATAAACATCATGAACAAATCGACATAGCATCCTGAGTCTCCGACCTGTGGTACGTTTAACTCGTTCCTGTTCAAATCCCCCCCCCCAAAAAAAAAATCATGCATGCAAAATTTGGTCTGCTTCAAAGCCTGTATTTGCCCCAGTTAAAATTTCTTTAATGTATGGAATTCTAGATGAGGCATAGCAGGATGACATGCTCTGGACACCTGTCGGGCATATTTCACACAATCAGCTCTGTCACACATATTTTGTTTGGTGACACGGACATTTAATTATACTTTGCTTCAAGGACTCGTGGAACTAAGTCCGAATCAGCCTATCCCCTTGCTGGGCAGGGGCAGTTTCTTCTTAGTCCAATATAATTATTATCGATTTTTTTAATTGTTGATCTTATTCTTTGAGAAATATGGTTTAATGTTCATATTGTTGAGAAAGCACATTTTTTTATAATATATAGGGCATTTGCTGACTGCTCCGACAAATGTGCGGATAATTCTTATTCCGAGTCAACATGGAAAATGCATGTGTATGGGTATTACTTTTACCACAGGGCTATTTATGTCGGAGATATGACTTGCATAGAATACTGCGTAGTTGCTGACCTTTGCTGTTTTCTTCGGATGTCCACCTCCAACCCACTTCCACTTCTTACGTTCCGTTTTCAAACCAACCCAAAAAGGTGCTTTCTTGAATTTCTTGGCACTGCAGTATAATAGTGTTCAATACAGGTGAAAATGGCCAACTAGACACTAACTTGCATGTACATTTGCATGCAAGTATACCAAAAGTACCAACTATGGTTGCGTATAAAGTATTTTGGTCGACAACGGCATGCTACTGTATGGAGAAGGAAAAAGACTGTATGTTAATTTGAACATAATGCTGAGATATGATAAGGATGGTGAAATGTGGAGTAGACAAGGCGGTAATTTGAGCCATATCATCGCACTTATATATATATATATATATATATATATATATATATATATATATATATATATATATATATATATATATATATATATATATATATATAATGCGTGATAACTTTCCAAAATGAAGTATATGCACTCGTTATTTTACTTTATTTTTCAATGACATTAAATTCATTCTTGTCGTTTCAAAAACAAAAGATTGACTTCAAAGTGGTTTTGAAGGTATTAAAACTTTGTCTGTGGATTACAGACAAATGTTTCAAAAAAGCATTTGTGTTGTGGAATTGGGCGCCGGCTTTCCTGATAATTTTAAGTTTTGGTCAATATGCTATGGGGGGGGGGTGTTTTTTGGGGGGGTGGGGGTGGGGGGGTGTTATGTTCTGTTTTTTGTTTTTGTTTCTTTTTTTTTTTTTTAGGAAGAGGGTACTGACAAGATGGTCTTAAAAAAGTTTAGATGTGTAATAGTGGGCGAAATTATCCATGGATTCATATTATGAATTGTCTTTTTCTGTTAATAATTTTAATCCATGAAGACTTTGAGTCATTATTGCGCAAATAACCAACGAAAATGCCGGACCATCAAGTTGTGATTACAACAATGTTGTACACGAAATACAATTTTTTATCATTGTCCTTTTTGTAAAGTTATTAGGAAAGCCTATTTGATCACTCTCGAAAGTCTCAGTCAGAAAGTCCGTTATTTGGAAGTGAATGGCAAAGGAAAGTAAATATTGGATCGAGAGTTACCCGGTAAATCGAAATGGGAAACATGTACAAAAAAAACAGCCTAAAAAAAAACGGAGTGAAAAAATGTGCTTAAAGTAAAAGCATTTCCCAGCTTTAATTTCACTTCATGCACATAACGATGTATGTGCTTTCTTCAATTTATTATTTGTTTGCCAAAACATTGTACACTGCTAGCCAACAGAGATATTTTTCGTTATCATCACTATGTTGCCAAAAAAGAGATATCATTACCAAAGGTATAATTGAGATAAAAAGACAGATTACAATACAATAATAAAAACGTAATTAATTGTTTTATTTTTTTCAAAATATTCTGAACCGTGGACCCGAAATAGGAAAAATCCTTCGCAAAGAACATACAATCCAGAAGTTCCAGAGAAAAATATTTCCAAAATGACACAATGATATCTAATTGGAAGAAAATATGAAGAGTGTCCTGCTTAAAGTTAGACAAGTTAAGATTCAAACTTTTTTTCTAGAACTGCGAAACGAACGTGACACATATTCTAGTCAAATAATATAATAAATGCACACCATCTGATCCGCTACACGTGAGTGAGAAACTTATTCGGGACCCGTTCGCGATCAAATCGTAACCTACCAATTATAATTCATCATTGATCAAAATGACTAAAAAATTGTTAAAAGCCTATCCACTTTACACACTATTGATCTTTATCTCATTGCATCATGTTTACTTTCAGCTGATTTATAATGGTACTAGCTGATA
>CAXHWN010001334.1:0-56180 GCA_964020975.1 Hermodice carunculata
CACTAATGCTAGACAGAGCTGTAAGTACACCATGACTGAGACTGACCAGTGTCGTAGCTGGTAGCTGGTCTGTTTTTCGCCTGAGGCTAGGAGTCTGCTGGACTTATCAGCCTCAAGGATCAGAGGCACTGGACTTCTAGGCAGAACAAGCCTGGCAGAGTATACCCTCTGTTAGAAATAGACTACATACAGAGCTTACAGTGATCAATGACTGTTTTCACAACTTGATGAATTTTTGAAAAAGTGTGTGGATTTGTGTCGTCTCACTGGACACTCTCATGCCTTTCCTTGTTCGTAACCAGTGTGATGAAGCCTGCTCTTCATAGCCAATACTCAGTCAGTATAGTGCATGTCTCAGTTCACAGGTACATGTACATGCAGTTTTGTGACAGCATCTGTTTAAATGTGTTTTATGTAATATAGAACAAAGACGGTTTTGTATTGCATGTATACACATCACTCTGAATTATAATATGTGTACACTGTACATACACAAGTACCTATCAATACTCCCCAGAAGGGCTGACCCTCTCAGGAGTGGGCTCTTTTCTTCTGGTCGCGAGGGTAGAGAGGTTCCACTGTACACTGGTACCTGCAATTTAAGACCACCCTAATGCCAGACAAAAGTGGTCACATAGGACAGCTGGTCTTTCATCTCAGATAAATTAACAAAGAAATAAAAGGCCAGTCTCTCTCTCTCTCTCTCTCTCTCTCTCTCTCTCTCTCTCTCTCTCTCTCTCTCTCTTCTCTCTCTCTCTCTCTCTCTCTCTCTCTCTCTCTCTCTCTCTCTCTCTCTCTCTCTCTCTCTCTCTCTCTCTCTCTCTCTCTCTCTCTCTCTCTCTCTCTCTCTCTCTCTCTCTCTCTCTCTCTCTCTCTCTCTCTCTCTTTCTTTCTTTCCTTACACCCAAGTTGGTCCAGAGTTGTTTTCAGACAGTTTTTCCGAAAACCACCAAACTTGCCATGGTGACTGACATAACCAGTGAAATTGTGCATTTCATTTGGAATAGTCATGATGTTTAAAAGTATGAAAATGTAGAGGCAACAAATTTTAAAAGCGCCATATCTTCCAAACTATTGCAGATGGACTCACAATTTCAATGTACATATATACTTTTGTGACACTTGCCACGAAAATGGACAGCATAGTTGTAGAATTTCAAATTATGCTAATAAGGGTCATTGAAAAATTTGAAATGTCATTCCAACTTCAATTTATAGGTTTGTGGCAAACCCGCATCCAATGAACCATGAAACAAAGTTGTAGGATTTTAATTTTTGCAAACTAGGTGAACATGCAAAATGTAAAACTTTAATAGCTTTAAAACTATTATAGAGGTGCCATTTCAACTTCAATTTATGGGTTTGTGGCATATCCCCATCCAATGAACAATAAAGCAAAGTTTTCTATGCTTATAATTCATGCAAGTTAGGTAAATACACAAAATTAAAATGTTGACTAGCTTCAAAACTATTATAGATAGTAGTTTCATTCAAACTTCACTTTATAAGTTTGGGACATGGCCACATCCCTTGAACTAAGAACCAATGCGGAGCATTTTAATTTATAAAAATTAGGCTAATACATGAAATATAGATTATGTTGAACAATGGCAAAGTGTAGCATTTCAAACTGTTCTCATTTTGAAGGAACCCAGACATATTTGCTGTGAAGCAAATCTTCTTTTCTAATTTTTCCCCTACTTTTGCCGAACCAAAAATATCCAAATAGTACTCCGCAGTTTATTTTTCCAACACTGTGTTGAATTACAATTGAGAACTTATTACAGCTGTATACATGAATTAGAAATCAATAATTTTAATTTGTGCCATGCACTCATTTCATGATTATCTTTAAAAAAAAAATCAAATATCACTAATGCCCATATCCCACAATTTAAAAAACCATATCCATTATTCAGTCAACTAAAAATGAAGATAAAACAACAGTGATGATGATGATGATGATGATGATGATGATGATGATGATGATGATGATGATGATGATGATGATGATGATGATGATGATGATGATGATGATGATGACATAGAAGGCGGTCCTGACGAAAATCATGATAAAGGTCATGGTAATGGTGGTGACAATGATGGTCGTGGTGACGATGGTGTTGAAAAAAAACGTGATGAAGGCCATGGCATGGCTAAGATGATTGTCACAGTAATGGTGACAAAAACGTGATGGTTATGATGATGATGATGACAGTGTCGACACAGTTATAATGGTAGCAATATAAATTATGATTATGTATTATAACAGTGACATAAACAAAAAAAACTACATACCCACCACATTACTCTCTTTAAACAAAAACAAAAACAAAACAAAAAACAAAAAAAAAAACCCGCACAAACACATCAATTTACAAATCACTGCCAGCTGCTAAACGTCAGAAGACCCCAACATGACAATGTTATCGCTCTCTGATCATAGTATTACGCCACTGGTTTGAATTTATTACCCTGCATTTATTATTTTCAACACTCATAGTGAAATGGAAACTGCCAGTGACATGTTAAGTATATATATATATATGTATACCACTGAAACCTCCCTATACCGAACGCCCATGGGAACGAACAAAAGTGTTTGGTATAGGGAGGTGCTCGGTTTAGGGAGGTTTCCACATTGTGGCCTCATGTCTTACCAACCGTGCTATACAGATACCAGCTGAGATCATTTATGGTGGGAGATACTCATGTTAATTACATGTGTATCATCAAATTAAAGAATAACGAAGTAATTTTTGATCATTTTATCATTTGGGAAAGATGAACCTGACTATAACAGAGCAAAGTTCAGATGTATACATACGCATTTACATCACAAGCGCTGGTAACTTGGTCATCTCAAACAAAGTAAACTGGAGAGGTTTGAGGCTGCACCATAGGGGCATGGAAACTATTTAAACTCTTCGAAAAATTCCAATTCTGGTATGTAACATTCCTATTTTCTGCAATTTTTCGTGTCGATGATTTCACTTGTAACTCCTTCCTCTTTTAAATTAGCAAAAACTGCCTTGCGGTTGAATGTGGTCTGCCTAGTTGTGCATCAAAAATAACATGCCCCATGTCCACAGCTTTCCTTATTGTTAAGAAAACCTATCGAAAAGGGAATTGAAGCTGGCTCAATCAGATTGACACTCCGTTTCAGTTTCAGCAGGAAAGGATGAATATCAGGGAAGAAGCCAGACTCAAGGGCCGGGGAGGGGGTTTGGGAGGGGTCTGTCCCTCACCCCACATCCAAGATAGGAAATGTAAAATATAAGTCATAATAGCTATCTCAGGTGTATTTTGGTGGCCAATATTGTCCATGAAGCAATGAAAAGCAGTTGCATGTTGAACATAAGGCAGCTCAAAAATTATGTTCATTTAAGCCGTTTTATACCGATGAACACGACACCCATGCCCCATAGCCCAAAGAGGAAAGTAAAAAATATTTTGTATTTTTGTTTGCTTTTTATCTATCTATCTATCTATCTATCTATCTATCTATCTATCTATCTATCTATCTATCTATCTATCTATCTATCGATCGATCGATCGATCGATCGATCGATCGATCGATCTATCTATCTATCTATCCATCCATCTATCCATCCACCCATCCATCCATCCATCATAGATTTTTTCAAAAAGGTAGGGACACAACAATATTCTTGTCATGTGTTTATGTATTTTTTCAGTGTAAAGATGGTTGGTTGTACATGGCTAGTTTTGAACAAGTGGACACAAACCTTTACATCACATTTATTTCCTTTTGCAGTGACAATAATTGCCATGAATAGTCTTGTGCTGTTTGGAATTTTACTTCTGAAGGGACAAGGCAGTGCCAAGCAGAAGTCCAAGATAAGATGTGAGCCAATTAAGGTTCCAATGTGCATAGACGTGTATAATATGACATCAATGCCTAATATGCTGAATAACACAAAGCAGGATAATACTGGGATGGAATTAGAATCATTTTTGCCACTTGTGGAGGCAGGATGTAGTGCCTATCTGAAACCTTTTCTGTGTGCTACCTATGTGCCAAAGTGTACTGACTTTCAAGATATATTGTCGCCTTGCCGCAGCCTTTGTCTTAAAGCCAAATCTGGATGCGAACCATTGGTGAAGCAATATGGATTTACGTGGCCAAGCAGACTAAACTGCACAAAGTTTCCTGTAACAGGTCCATGTTTTGGTGATGAGAAAAAAACCTATGACCTCATCAGTTCCTACGTTGTCATCTCCTGTAGGTAATGAAACAACAGATAGGATGATAACATGCGAACCCATAACGGTACCTATGTGCAAACACCTTACATATAATATGACCTCCATGCCTAATGCTTTGAGGCATTTATCACAGGATGAAGCTGGCTTGGAAATACATCAGTTTTGGCCACTTGTGGAAATACAATGTAGTCCTTATCTTAGACCTTTCCTTTGTGCAATCTACTTGCCAAAGTGTACCAACTTTAAACAAACATTATTGCCTTGTCAGAGCCTTTGTGTTAAAGTCAAATCTGGATGCGAACCATTGATGAAGCAATATGGATTTACGTGGCCAAGCAGACTAAACTGCACAAAGTTTCCTGTAACAGGTCCATGTTTTGGTGATGAGAAAAAACCTGTAACCCCATCAGTTCCTACATTTTCATCTCCTGTAGGAGAGAAAACAAAAGATAGGATGAAAGCATGCGAGCCCATAACGGTACCTATGTGCAAACACCTTACATATAATATGACCTCCATGCCTAATATTTTGAAGCATTCATCACAAGGTGAAGCTGGTTTGGAAATACATCAGTTTTGGCCACTTGTAGAAATACAATGTAGTCCTTATCTTAGACCTTTCCTTTGTGCAATCTACTTGCCAAAGTGTACCAACTTTAAACAAACATTATTGCCTTGTCAGAGTCTTTGTGTTAAAGCCAAATCTGGATACGAACCATTGATGAAGCAATATGGATTTACGTGGCCAAGCAGACTAAACTGCACAAAGTTTCCTGTAACAGGTCCATGTTTTGGTGATGAGAAAAAACCTGTAACCCCATCAGTTCCTACATTGTCATCTCCTGTAGGAAAGAAAACAACAGATAGGATGAAAACATGCGAGCCCATAACGGTACCTATGTGCAAACACCTTACATATAATATGACCTCCATGCCTAATATTTTGAAGCATTCATCACAGGGTGAAGCTGGTTTGGAAATACATCAGTTTTGGCCACTTGTGGAAATACAATGTAGTCCCTATCTTAGACCTTTCCTTTGTGCAATCTACTTGCCAAAGTGTACCAGCTTTAAACAAACTTTATTGCCTTGTCAGAGCCTTTGTGTTAAAGTCAAATCTGGATGTGTGCCATTGATGAAGCAATATGGATTTACGTGGCCAAGCAGACTAAACTGCACAAAATTTCCTGTAACAGGTCCATGTTTTGGTGATGAGAAGAAACCTGTAACCCCATCAGTTCCTGAATTGTCATCTCCTGTAGGAAAGAAAACAACAGATAGGATGAAAACATGCGAGCCCATAACGGTACCTATGTGCAAACACCTTACATATAATATGACCTCCATGCATAATATTTTGAAGCATTCATCACAGGATGAAGCTGGTTTGGAAATACATCAGTTTTGGCCACTTGTGGAAATACAATGTAGTCCTTATCTTCGACCTTTCCTTTGTGCAATCTACTTGCCAAAGTGTACCAGCTTTAAACAAACATTATTGCCTTGTCAGAGCCTTTGTGTTGAAGCCAAATCTGGATGCAAACCATTGATGAAGCAATATGGATTTACGTGGCCAAGCAGACTAAACTGCACAAAGTTTCCTGTAACAGGTCCATGTTTTGGTGATGAGAAAAAACCTGTTACCCCATCGGTTCCTACATTGTCATCTCCTGTAGGAAAGAAAACAACAGATAGAATGAAAACATGCGAGCCCATAACGGTACCTATGTGCAAACACCTTACATATAATATGACCTCCATGTCTAATATTTTGAAGCATTCATCACAGGATGAAGCTGGCTTGGAAATACATTAGTTTTGGCCACTTGTGGAAATACAATGTAGTCCCTATCTTAGACCTTTCCTTTGTGCAATCTACTTGCCAAAGTGTACCAACTTTAAACAAACATTATTGCCTTGTCAGAGCCTTTGTGTTACAGCCAAATCTGAATGCAAACCATTGATGAAGCAATATGGATTTACGTGGCCAAGCAGACTAAACTGCACAAAGTTTCCTGTAACAGGTCCATGTTTTGGTGTTGAGAAAGAACCTGTAACCCCATCAGTTCCTACAGTGCCATCTCCTGTAGGAAAGAAAACAACAGATAGGATGAAAACATGCAAGCCCATCACGGTACCTATGTGCAAACACCTTACATATAATATGACCTCCATGCCTAATATATTGAAGCATCCCACACAGAAGTTTGCTGCCATGGAAATACATCAGTTCTGGTCACTTGTGGAAATACAATGTAGTCCTTATCTAAGACCTTTCCTTTGTGCAATCTGCTTGCCAAAGTGTACTGACTTTCAACAAACATTATTGCCTTGTCAGAGCCTTTGTGTTAGAGCCAAATCTGGATGCGAACCATTGGTGAAGCAATATGGATTTACGTGGCCAAGGAGACTGAACTGCAAAAAGTTTCCTGTAACAGGTCCATGTTTTGGTGATGAGAAAAAACCTGAAACCCCATCGGTTCCTACACTGTCATCTCCTGTAGGAAATAAAACAACAGATAGGATCAAAACATGCGAGCCCATAATGGTACCTATGTGCAAACACCTTACATATAATATGACCTCCATGCCTAATATTTGGAAGCAGTCATGACAGTATGAAGCTGGCATGGAAATACATCAGTTTTGGCCACTTGTGGAAGTACAATGTAGTCCTTATATTAGACCTTTTCTTTGTGCAATCTACTTGCCTAAGTGTACCGACTTCCTAGAAACATTATTGCCTTGTCAGAGCCTTTGTGTTAAAGCCAAATCTGGATGCGAACCATTGATGAAGCAATATGGATTTACGTGGCCAAGCAGACTAAACTGCACAAAGTTTCCTGTAACAGGTCCATGTTTTGGTGATGAAAAAAAACCTGTAACCCCATCGGTTCCTACATTGTCATCTCCTGTAGGAAAGAAAACAACAGATAGGATGAAAACATGCGAGCCCATAACGGTACCTATGTGCAAACACCTTACATATAATATGACCTCCATGTCTAATATTTTGAAGCATTCATCACAAGATGAAGCTGGTTTGGAAATACATCAGTTTTGGCCACTTGTGGAAATACAATGTAGTCCCTATCCTAGACCTTTCCTTTGTGCAATCTACTTGCCAAAGTGTACCAACTTTAAACAAACATTATTGCGTTGTCAGAGCCTTTGTGTTACAGCCAAATCTGAATGCAAACCATTGATGAAGCAATATGGATTTACGTGGCCAAGCAGACTAAACTGCACAAAGTTTCCTGTAACAGGTCCATGTTTTGGTGATGAGAAAGAACCTGTAACCCCATCAGTTCCTACATTTTCATCTCCTGTAGGAAAGAAAACAACAGATAGGATGAAAACATGCAAGCCCATAACGGTACCCATGTGCAAACACCTTACATATAATATGACCTGCATGCCTAATATATTGAAGCATTCATCACAGCAGATTGCTGGCATGGAAATACATCAGTTTTGGCCACTTGTGGAAATACAATGTAGTCCCTCTCTTAGACCTTTCCTTTGTGCAATCTACTTGCCAAAGTGTACAGACTTTCAACAAACATTATTGCCTTGCCAGAGTCTTTGTGTTAAAGCCAAATCTGGATGCAAAGCATTGATGAAGCAATATGGATTTACGTGGCCAAGCAGACTAAACTGCACAAAATTTCCTGAAACAGGCCCATGTTTTGATGATCAGAAAAAAACTGTGACCCCATCGGTACCTACATTTTAATCAATTCCTACGTTGTCATCTCCTGTAGGATATAAAACAACATTTAGAATGAAAATATGCGAGCCCATAATGGTACCTATGTGCAAACACCTTATATATGATATGACCTCCAAGCCTAATATATTGAAGCATTCCACTCAGCAGATTGCTGGTATGGAACTGCATCAGTTTTGGCCACTTGTGGAAATACAATGTAGTCCCTATCTTAGACCTTTTCTTTGTGCAATCTATTTGCCAAAGTGTACTGACTTTCAGGAAACATAATTGCCTCGTCAGAGTCTTTGCCTTAAAGCCAAATCAGGATGCGAACCATTGATGAAGCAATATGGATTTCAATGGCAAGGCCCAATAAACTGCAGCAAATATCCTATGACGGGGCCATGTTTTCGTGGTGAGAAGAAACCTGTGACCCCATCGGTTCCTACATTGTAATATCCTGTAAGAAATAAAACAACATAAAAGATGAAAATATGCGAGCCCATAACGGTACTTATGTGCAAAAACTTTATATAGTGTATGACCTCAATGCCTTAAATATTTACACATTCAACACAGTTTAATGCTGGCTTGGAAATACATCAGTTTTGGCCACTTGTAAAAGTACATTTTAGTCCCTAAATCAAACTTTTCTTTTTTGCCTTCTGTTTGCCAAACTGTACCGACTTTCAAATAACATTATTTTCCTTGTCACAGGCTTGGTCTTACAGCCAAATCTGGATGGGAAACCAGTGATGAACAAATAGTGATTTCAGTGGCGAGGCCCACCAAACTGTACCAAATATTCTCCACTGAACTGGCCCAGAACTTTACATACTTATGCTGGTGTTTTGCCTATAGATACATAAATGTTAAACAGAAATCGTAGTGCACAGGGAAGACACAATGAACTTATATGTGCTTGTGTTATGCATACCGCATCCATAGCGCGCAAAAATACGACAAAAATGACTAAGCAATTCATGAAGTTACGGATTGTATTATATGACTTTTACGGAGAGCAAAACTTTTGTAGCTTAATTTTTCTTAACAGATGATGGTGGTTAAATCATACTTGACCTCAGACCCAACGTTTTTGGTACATTTTTGTCCATTAGGGAACATACTTGCTAAATCATACCATCTTTTAGGCCCTTTTTATGTTACTCTTCCGTAATGCAGAAGAAACATGGAGTTTGGTGGCCAACGCCACTAACCTGTATGCAATTTGCTTCATCAGGTCTATGTTTTGGTGATGAGAAGAAACTGTGACCTCATCGGGTCCTACCTTGTCATCTCCTGTAGGAAATCAAACAAGAGATAGGATGAAAAGATGCGAGTCCACAACGGTACCTTTGTAGAGAGGCCTCACATATAATATGACCTCAATGCCTAATATAGGGAAACATTCAACACATTTTAATGCCAGCTTGAAATTACATCAGTTTTGGCAACCTGTGGAAGTAAGATCAAGTTCCTATCTCAAACGTTTGTATTGTGCCACGTATATGCCCACGAGTACTGATTTACAAGAAAACTGTTGCCGTTTCGCAGCCTTTGTCTAAAAGCTAAGTCTGAGCTTGAATTATTGATGAACAAATATGGATCTCAGTGGTGAAGCCCACCAAAAGGCAACAAAATTTCCTGTATCAGATCCACGTTTTGGAGATCAGAAGAAACCTATGACCCCATTTTTTACTACTTTCTCATAGATCCACGTTTTGGAGATCAGAAGAAACCTTTGACCCCATTTTTTACTACTTTCTCATCTCCTGTAAGAAATAAAATCACAGATAGGATGAAAATATGGGAGTCCATTATAGTACCAATGTGCAAAACCTTACATATAATATGACCTTGATGCCTGATATATTGATGTATTGCTGGCATGGAAATACATCAGGTTTGGCCACTTGTGGAAGTACAATGCAGTGCCTATCTCAAACCTCTTCTTTGTGTCATCTATGTGCAAAGTGTACCGACTTTCAAGGAACATTATTTCCTTGTCACAGCCTTTGTCTCAAAGCCAAATCTGGATGCGAACCATTGATGAAGCAATAAGAATTTATGTGACCAAGCACACTAAACTGTACCAAATATCATGTAACATTGAGTTCCTGACTCACAACTTTACAAGATGCAAACAGTGAAATACAAAGTGTAGAATCCATTCCTACAAAACAGCGGTGAATTGAATAAAGTGAAGAATAAAATTGCTCAATTATTTGTTGTTGTTATTTTTGGTCACATATCACAAACATGTGGTAAACATTTGGATATATTAAGCCATAAAATTTTGGATCGACATATTTTTGCTGGGTTGCAAAGTTTGTAAAGTTTTGCAACACTCTCAAGTAGTGTTCAAGCATTGAATATAGGTGTCAACTTGTCAAAAATACGGTGTACAGAAGTTTTTGCTTGTGCAAAAATTTAAGAACCATCACATGGACAGATATTGTATACGGGATTTTAGTGAAAAATGTACACACCTATACTAAAATAGAGAATTCTAATGAGGATGACACATAAACTATGGCATGGACATTGTTACAAACTAATTAAGTAAATCAATCAGGCCAAGTGTGGTTTTCGTGACTAAAAGTGGCCTGATGATACTCATCAATATCCCCCCCCCCCCCCAATAAAACAAGCATTTGCGAACAAGAAAGTAAAAAATAGAGCAGTTACGAGTTTATAAATGAGATTATGAGACAGCAAAACCCCTTTTTGTCGCATCAGGTCCCTGCAAAATGAGCCAAATATATGAACATGTCAGACAGATGAGTCAAACAACAAACGAATTTTACCTGAAGACTCGCAAAACCTCTGTCCTTGAGTGAATATGTTGGATATCTGATTGTCAATATAATGAGGTTTCGCCGTATTGTTTACGTCTGATTGCTTTTACAGTAGAATAAAGATAAAGACATAACCATTCTGTGATATGACGTGAAGATGGCACAGCTAATTATGTAATTATTTCATCTGAAGTTTGAACATTTGAGCATTGCAAATAGTGAGGACTGAGTAAAGTTGTTGGATGACGAGGGCAGCTTTCTGGTTGGTAAAAGGCGTTTTGTCTTGGGTGTTCTTGTGCAGTGTTCATGATGTTTATTGATTGTTGAATTCCTGTGCTTTCATTGCCTTTAGAGCAATTTATGTGTAAAGCTTATTGATATATTTTTTAGATTAATTTATTTGCATGTGTTCATTCTCTTCATGAATTTATTACCAAATGGGGGTTGCTTCTTTACTCGTGTAGTCATCATGGCAGAAACGTTTAAAATATTAATTAAAACTTTTCTAAGCAGATTCTTGTGTTGAATTTATATAATATGTTTGACTATTCTGACGGTAATGTGAAAGTGTATTGAAATGTTCAATATTGTTGTCATTCTAAAACAACATTATTCAGATATCCAGTTTTATGTAGGGGGTGTTTTGGGGGTTTGTTTGTTTGTTTTGTTTTGTTTTGTTATGTTTTGTTTTGTTTTGTTTTGTTTTGTTTTTTGGGTTTTTTTTTTGTTTTGTTTTTGTTTGTTTTTTTGTTTTTTTTTTTGTTTTGTTTTTTGCATGGCAAAGTATGCATCCTATGCACACCACAAGGTATGGGCATGATCAACGTTTCGTTGCCGAATTCTCTAATCGTTAGTCGAACATCTTGAAGGTGAGGGGAGCTTACTGGAGGAAGGAATATTGGGTGTTGGTTACCTTGCTTTTCAATGGCTGGCAGTGTGTAAGGAATAATTGAAAAGTCTAGAAGTCTTCAGTGACAAGAGGATGCCACTGTATTCATGAAAGTCACCTCACATGCCATGTCAGGTCGTGTGTGTGTGCGTGTGTGTGTGTGTGTGTGTATGAGTGTGTGAGTGTGTGAGTGTGTTTCGGAGCGGCGGTGGGGCACGTAAAGAATGTAGGGGCTTAGGTGGTTAGGCCTATAATGACTTTTCCTGTGTGTGGCCCCGAGTGTTTGGTAATCAATAAATCAAGAAAAAGAAAAAGAAAGACAGAAAGAAAGAAACCAGTTTTTACACAAGTAAAATTCTATGTTCTTCCTTTGTGCTGATTTCACTTCAACAACTTCGGAATATGTCCTTACTGCAGGACATGGTATTTTAGGTCCCCCTGTCAATTTAGAGAGCCCTGCTGTAAACCAAGCGTTTAAAGTATGTCTGCTTGTTCTTATTTGTTCTAGATTTGTACTGACAGAGACTACGGCGCCCCTGGCAAGCTCTCATTATGGCTGAAAAGGTTTTACTTGTACTGACTCTGTACATTTCAGAACAAGTGAAAGTACTTCTACTTACCATTGTTGGTTCAGTATCAGTCAGTACAATTAAATGGAAAAACAGCAAGGTCAGTACAGAAAGGTAAAGTTCAGTACTTTTTTGTCGTTTCAGTGATACATACATACACATATATACATACATATTTATATATACATATATATGTATGTATGCATACTTGTTTACGTATGTCAAACTATTCAAAACTCTGACCACTGATATATATATATATATATATATATATATATATATATATATATATATATATATATATATATATATACATATATATATATATATACATGCAATCACTATCGCTGTTTTTTTATAGAATAATGTTCGATAACTTGTGGATTATTTTGAAAATTGAATTTGATATTTTGATTCTGTGTGCTTTCTTTTTTTTCATTCCAGAACTGCATGCTTTATGTGCATACCTCTGACACTAGACAGTTACCAGCTCATTTATTACTATTTGGACAGTGTGTGCATCCAGTAAGGCCCTGCTAGGCATTTTCAGGGGAACTTAAATACACGATCACAATTGACAACGAAGTTTTCAACTTTTCAATTATATTTATAATCTTTTTCTTTCTATTTTTTTTCACCCATTTATTTTTTTTTTTTTAATTTAACACATTTATTCCCTTCATTTTGTTCATTTACCCATACAACTCTTTGTACGTTGATTCTATTATTCACCCAAGGCCTGCTTCCCAGTTACTGACATTTCATTCCATTGTGGTGTAACTTGCTCTGCACAAGAAGTACAGCAACGGTTGTCATTTCATTCATGTCTCTAAAGCAATAAAAATTATTTTTGAAAATAATAGTCCTGCTAAAATGACAAATAAAACAGTTTATTAAGCTGGACGCAAATTGTAACAAAAACGATGGATGGACATCACATGTATACATATTGTTTTCTGAAACGTCAATCAAACAGGTATTTGTTGTTATTTGCATTTAAGCAAGCGTATCTTTTGCCTGCTGGGTTAGACTCTCAAGTACCTGCAAGTTCTTTGAAATGTGATGCACCAAGCATCCAGAGCTATCCAAACTGTCACATTTTCGGTAAAATGCGACAAAGACTACCAAAATTGCGACAACAAATTTATAGAGATAAGAAATTTGTATTTTTCATGATTTTATTGTAACATGGCACTCTTTGCAGCTCAAAAAGTCTACGTGTCCCAAAATTTGTTCCCAGAATAGCTCATCTGAAATTCACCTTTTCCTCACATTTCGTCAGCCTCAACAGGCTTTGCCCCCTCGGCCCCCACCACGCTGGTGCCCTGGTCAGCCACAAGACCTATGGCCCAAACACAATTTGCTCCAGACATTTTAGGTGTACTCCAACATCTCTTACTTTGGACAGCTCTGGCATCTTGGACCCCCATGAAAACCTGCATATCGTGTACTTTTCTTTTATCTAAAAATCAAAATCAACTGACAGTGAATATAGCATAGAGAATTATCGAACCTGCATTCCAAATGACCATCTACTGGTCCACAGCAAGGATAGTCATGAAAGAGCGAAGAGTTAGGATTCTCTAATGTAAAAAGAGAAACAATTTTTATGCAACTGCCTCACTTGGTGCATTTATGTTTAACAATATCTGCTAACTTGAAAGTATATACTTGATACATACACACAGTATTATTGGAATATGCTTTAGAGAAAGAACTTGAATGAAACATGAGGCAGCAGACGATCAGGCCACAAAAATATTGTGGAACTAGAGGGCTGAGTGAACAGCCTGTGCTGATCTGACTTACGCTTGTCCCACAAAGTCAAGGTTGCAACTGAATAGACCTGTGTTGAGCTTTACCTGAGGACATATGACATTTGGAAGTATTTCCAAAACTGACGACTGAGCCCTCTAAAACCGCAGCCTGAGAAGCAAGTCAGCTGAGCTAAAACATGCAGCGCCACCTAGTGAACAAATTATGAATAAGTGGATCCTAAGAGGGTTCCTGTGCGATATCCGAGCATTTGGGTGAGCGGTTTAACAGATTTTTTAATCAAAAAAAAGATAATAATAATAATAAAAAAAAAATTCATCGAAAATCCAAAAGTCAATGGAACGTGACCATTTGAACAAACTTGGTTAAGACCCACCCAAGGTACATTGCCACCATGTTTGAAGTTAATCTGACTGACGGTTTGTGGAAAAAAAATAAAAAATGTGAATAAGCATTAAAATGCACTTTGACTTAAGGATGGTTCAACATGTTCATCATTTTTGAATTAGTACTTACAGTACGCAAGGGGGGAGGGGGTTAAATGGGTCTGTACACTTTCACAGGATATGGAAAATGATGGTCATTTTTGGCCTGTTTTGTGCAATTTTGCTATGATTTGGGGGAAAATCATCATTTTTAAAGTACTAATTTGGGGGGAGGGAGGGGGTCATGAAATTTAGTACCCTAAGTACTAATTCAAAAATGATGATAATGTTGAACCATCCCTTAAATGGTAGTCAATAGGTAGTGTGCATTTACTGAAATGTACCCAAATTAAAAAATCGTTTAAAAAAAAGAAATCCACCCCAGTGCCAACTAGTGAAGAACTTTGTTTGACCTTTCCACAAGGAACATATCCACAAAGTACCAGCTTAATCTGTGCGACAGTTTTTCTGGAGAAGTTTAAAATAGTGAAAACACACAAAAAATCACAGAAAATTAAAAAATTGCAGTCCCACCTGGTGACCAAATCAAGAACTACAAGTTCCTAGAAGTGTTCCTTTGTGATATTAAAGCAATTGGGTGAGCAGTTTTGGAGACAAAGATTTTCTAAGATTTGCCTCAAAAATGAACAAAAATATCATGAATTTTACAAAAATCAGTGGAGCGTGACCATTTGAACAAACGTGGTAGAAATCTACCGAAGGTACATTGCTACAATGTTTGAAGTCAATTTTGCTGGCAGTTTTGGAGAAGAAGTCAAAAATATGAATAAGCATTAGAATGTCCAATGTCTAACATGCTAATCAATTGTAAAGGTGCACTTACCAATATGTACCGGAATTGAAAAAGTCGTTAAAAATCAGAAATCCACAGTAGTGTCACCTAGTGAACAACTTTGTTTGACCTTTCCACAAGGAACATATCCACCAAGATTCAGCTTAATCTGAGTGACGGCTCTGAAGAAGTCAAAAATAGTAAAAACACACACAAAATCATAAAAAAATAGAAAAAATGCAGTGCCACCTGGTGAACCATTTCAGAAATAGGAATCCCCAGAAGTGTCCCTGTGCGATATGAAAGCAATTGGGTGAGCGGTTTTGGATAAGATTTTTTTAAGATTTCCCGCAAAAAGAACAAACAAATTCATGAAATATCAAAAATTCATTGGAGCAAGACCTTTTGAACAAGCTGGGTAGAAATCTACCCAAGGCACATTCCCACCAAGTTTGAAGTGATTCTGTCTGATGGTTTTGGAGAAGTAGTTGAAAATGTGAATTTTGGACGAAAGACTGACGACAGATGGACTAAAGACATATGGCTAGTCATAATACAAGCTCGGCTGACTGACACGTCATCTGAGCTTAAAATCTGAGAAGAAACCTACATGGGCAGTAGATAAATTGGGTCCATTTAACTACTATGGGCACTTTTGGAATAACCTTTCCCGAAAAATATGTCCATTTAAATGCAGAGAAAGTTCAAGAATCATACAAACTGTAAACATCGATGCTAATATAGACAGAACAAAAGACGTACAAAAATACTGACCAAAATCAGGTATTTTCTGCTAATGGAAGAGCATGTTCTTGATACATATATACAGTATCATTGGAATATGGATGTAATTATAACAATCTAAGAAAAAAACCAACATGGGCAGTAGATATTTTGGATCCATTTATGGGCACTGTTGCAATAAGGTTTTCTGAACAATTGTTCCATTTGAATGCAGATTACCTTCAACAATCATACCAACTGTAAACATCTGTGAAAGTATAGAAAGAACAAGTGCACAGTGATCCAAAGGATCTTAGTCCCTTGCCACAATATACAGAAGAAAACTATACAATGTATACAGCATGTCTGGATGCACAAAAATTGATATGTCCTTGGCCCTGTGACCTTATAAATAGATCAAGGTCAAAAGCAATATATGGCACATATGCCCTTGGTATGATGCATCTCTAGTATAAATGTCATTATTCTATCTGTAAGGCTTCGAGAGATATGCTGCTAGACACATGAAAATGGATATGTTCTTGAGCCCTGTTTTCAAGGTGAAAAACAATACACAGTGCATATGCACGTGGTATGATGCGTCTCTGGTATAAATTTCATTATTCTATATTTTAGGGCTCTAGAGATATGCTCCCGGATGGACGAATGGACACTGCCCCTATTTATATAATCCCACTAACTCTATGTCCCCCTATGCAACCTTCAGTGGTGGTGGATAATAAAAGACTAATGACAATACCGACCAAAATGGGGCAATATCTGCTAATTTGATATTATGTTTTTCATATATAAATGCAGTATCATTGGAATAGGGTTTAGAGAAAGAATGAAAGAAGACGCACCAGACAATGGGGAAACAAAAATATTGTGAAAAATATAAACAAAATCATCTTAAATTAGAACGATCTGAGAAGAAACGTACCTGGACAGTGAATAAATGAGTATTTACCAAATATGTAATCATCTATGCTAATATGGACAGAAATAAAGATTCACAAAAATACTGACCAAAATATGGCACTATCTGCTTACTTGATAGTATGTTTTTGACACATATGTACAGTATCACTGGACAGCGATTTAAAGGAAGACTGAAAAATAAAACTGCAGACAATGGGGCCACAATAATATTGTAAAAAATAAACAAAAAGATCTCAAACTACAGTAATCTGAGAAATGACCTATATGGACAGCACATAAACAAAGTGAAAAAAATTACTGAGAAACATCTCAAATTAGAACAACCTGAAAAGAAATCTGCACGGCGAAAGAAAAATGTGTCTATTTAACTACTGTGCAAACATTAATGTTAACAAATAATGAGCTAAAGATTCAAAAGATACTGAACAAAATATGGCAATATCTGCTAAGTATGCTATCGATAGATATATACAGTATCAATGCAAAATGGTTTACAAAAAGAATGAAAGATGAAGCAGCTGACGACGGGAACATGAAATAATGTGAAAAATTTCAAACAGACAAATCTTAAATTATAACAATCTCAGAAGAAACTTACATGGGCAGAAGACAAATGTGTATTTAACTACCATGCAAACATTTATATTAATATAGACAGAACTAAAGATTTACACAAATGTTGACCAAAATCTGGCAATGTCAGATAAATTGATAGTAGGTTTTTGATACATATATATAGCATCATTGGAATATCGTTGAGAGAAAAAATGAAAGGTGATGCACCACACGATGGGGCCACAAAGATATTGTGAAAAAAATTTAAACAGAAATATCTCAAATTAAAACAAACTAAGATGAAACCTGCATGGGCACAAGACAGGTGTGTCCACTTTACTACCATGTAAATATTAATGCTTGTATAGACAGAATTAAAACCTCTCAGAAATACTGACCAAAATCAGGCATTGTCTGCTAACTGAATACCATGTCCTTTATATATGTACACAGTAACATTGGAACATTGTTTGTATTTATAAGAATCTGAGATGACACCTACCTGGACAGTAGATAAATGGGTCCATTTGGCTACCATATGCAATGTTGCAATACGGTTTTCTGATGCTTTGTTCCATTTGAATCAAGACAACCTTCAAAACTCATACCAACTGTACACATGCATGTTAAAATAGACAGAATTACACAGACTAACAATCCTGAACAAAATTGGGCAATAATAACGAACACGATAGTATGTTTTTTAACATATGAACAGTATCATTATAATACGGTTTAAATATTTAAAGAAAAACATCTCAAATTATAACAATCTCAGAAGAAATCAGTATGGGCAGTAGACAAATATGACCAATTAACTACTTTGTAAACATCTATGCTAATGCAGACAGAATTAAACAGTCACAAAAATACTGACAAAAATCTGACAATATCTGTTAACTTGATAGCGTGTTCATGATACCCATATACAGTGTCACTGGAACATGGTTCAGGGAAAGATTGAAGCACAAAACTGCAGATGATGGGCCATAAAAATATTGTGAATTTTTTGTTTTTTTAAGAATATCAAAGTAGAGTAACTTGAAAAAGACAATATGGACAGTAGATAACTGGGTCCATTTAACTACTATAGGCACTTTTAAGATAACGTTTCCTGAAACATTGTTCCGTTTGAATACAAAGAAAGATCAAGAATCATACAAACTGCAAACATCTAGGCTAATATATAAAGATTCAAAGACTAAAAATAATGCTGACCACAATCGAGCAATCTTTGTTAAACTGATTGTATATTTTTCATACATTTATACAGTATGATAGACATATGGTTAAACGAAAGAATAAAACATGATGTAGGACGTGATGGAGCCACAAAAAATTGTGAAAATACTGAAAGGGAATTATCTCAAATTATAACAATATGAGAAGAAATCTGCATGGTCAAAAGACAAATGTGCCCATTTACCTACCATGTAAACATCTATGCTAATGATACAAAAGGAATTAAAGACTCACAAAAATACTGACCCAGCTCTAGCAATATATGCCAATGATAGTATGTTCTTGATACATATCACCGCACAATAGTTTCCAGAAAGAATGAACAATGAGGCAGCAGACAATAGGGACAGAGAATAATGTGAAAAAATGAAACAGAAGCATCTCAAATTATGGCAATCTGAGAAGAAACCTGCATGGGCAGAACACGAATGTGTCCATTTAATTACTATGTAAACATTTATGCTAATATAGATAGAATAAAAGATTCACAAAATGTTTGACCAAAATCTGGCAACATCTGCTACCTTGGTAGTATGTTTTTGATACGTATAAACAGTATCATTGGAATATGGTTCAGAGAAAAAATTAAAGACAACACACCAGTTTGTAAAACCCCACTCCACAACTCTATATGCACAATGGATTTCTTCTTAATGGAGTAGAAGTTACACAAGGTTATATAAATGTTGAATAGGCTTGTTTTTGATACTCAGGTTCGTGTTGTTGTTTATTGTCCAACAATCTTCATAAGGACCTGTCGAGATCAGAAGTAACACCTTTGCTTGGCTGTTATGGCAATAGGTTTATTGTTGTACAGTTACACCTCCATCATCAGCAGTGTACCATACACAAGTAAGCCAGTCTTGCTTACCATGACTGCTCTGCTTAGCTGTGCTCTCTAGCTCAGTCTCTCCCCAACTGTTGTTAATAGGCTGTAGACAGCCCCTTTTATACTCTTATTCTGTACTTTCCCAAGCCCAAAATAGTTGTTTTCCACTTGTTTGTGCCAGTGTAAACTGCTCCTATCCAGATATAAGCAGTTATCACTAGTTTGACCCAGATAAAACTAGTCCAATCTTAATATTTGCAAACATTTTGGAAATCCCACTTCTAAATGTTACCATCAGCTAGCGCCATCTAGCTGTAATTTTGTAACACTTTTTATGCTTTTGAACTTCCTGTTTATAACTTCCTGTTGTACTTGATTATCCTTTATGACAAAATCAACAACTTCAATAGAATAATTATACTGACTGGAATCTGTACCAAATAAGCAGTATATTATAAACACACATTGTTAACCCTCATTGTTAACCACATATTGTCTTTCCTTACACTATTACATATAAAGGTTTTATGACTGATTTCTCTGTTGAGCGGACAGAAAAACAGGCATGAACTTTACATTCCTCCACCCCTTTAAGTAGTTGAAAACTTTTTCAACTGAGATTTACTACATTTATAATACTACATTTACAACAGCCTTTTTATACTACACTACTTTGATTATATTTATGATTATATATTGATTATATGCGATTATATATGGTTATTATATAGTGATTATTTGTAGATATTTGTAGAGTATTGAGTACCTCTAGGTTCAGTCTTGTATGGTGTTAAAGACTGGTGTATGAGCCATGGTAAAGTATACCCCTATGTTGATGAGCACCCAAGGTCAGTAGACCAAGTTGGTGTTATCTGTTCATGATATCATCAACAAAACAACTCTAGGCCTTAACTAAGTTTACCGATTAAGCATACAATATATACAATTATTATATACAATAATTATATACATGAGCCATTACATTTGGGCTTTCAAGCTCGCCACTATGGAACAAAGTCCATAGAATTATTTACACTCAGGTTTTATCCTCTAAAGCAACGCCAGTAATTATACAATAGTATTTGATACAAAATACTTCCACCCGAGGACAATGTACACATTTTCTATCCTTATGCAATTGGCATACTTTACCAGTACCCGGAGCTCGTATCCAAAAATAGTAACTTTCTAGCTTTGGAACTCCATAACTCTCAACATTAACACTTTGCATCTGCAAAGCTTGAGCTAGTTTTCAATGTTACCACCTTTGTAATACAACTTAGATGTTGTTTCCTGTAGTTTATTGAACAGTTCCTGATAGGACAAAGATGTCCACAATTTTAACTTATTTCCATAAATTTTGTTCCCAATGTGGAATAATTTGTTTATTAATCAAGATATTAAGCTTACGAATGCCTTGATTTGTTAAATCAGGATATGGAAATGGCAATGTGAATATCACAGCTCTCCATTGTGTCTCTCTTAAGGAACCTTCAATTGGAACCCAAGATATCTCCAAAGGAAAGAAAAAGTGATCAATTTGTCTATCACACACCTGCACATGCGAACCAGGAGTGGAAGATGCTATTGATCCATTCCTTTTTAGGTACTCTTTTGGAGACCAAGCAATCATGCTTGTATAAGACGTTGTCTTCAAGTCATTTCGTTTTAATAATACACCATCCACATCTACGCATACAGATGGTTTAGCCATTGTTCTAGTTTCATAATCCATGTCAAATCATAAGTCTTTATCCAAGAAGTCAGCGCTGTATTGTAATAGATCCCTTAATCTTTTAACTACATACAGCTGGATACAGGCTTAACCTCTTTATAATCATGTCACAATTATCATAATTTATACAAGGAATAATAATAATTTGAGTAAGGTGAGCTAACAAGCATAATTGTATAACTCAATTGTCAGATAAGCATAATTCAATACATGCATGAGTCAAGAATGTCCTCATCCATATTGGAGCATTAACATGAAACAAGGTCATTAATGTACCCTACTTTATACAACTTGTCAAACAAGCTAAGTTTGACCTTGTTATTGTTCCATTTGTAACCTAGATTGAGGCGCAGCCTCATTACCATGTTGGTCAACCTCCATAGGCTGTTCATATCCTTCAACATCTTTCAGAGTCAAGTTCTGAAAGTATGCAAACAGATCTTCTGGATTGTTCATCTTAATGTCGTTGTTCCATTCACCAAGGTGAGCACAATCATGATCTCCTTTACCTGGCCAGGGCAAAGTGATCCCAGGAAACTGTCCTGTCTTCTTTATTACATACACACTTAATAATATAACCACAATTGTAACTGGAACTAGCACGAACAGTAGACCCCATGAGACATGTTGGCTTTGATAGGTCCAATTAATGAACTCATTATCATCATCAGTGGCTTTAATTGGTTCAAGATAGACTCGTTTAACTGGTTTCAGTTGTTTAAGTTTTAATTTATCTAATTCTCTTAAGGTGTCCCCCTCAGGAATGAGAACTTTGATGTTAAGTTTTAAGCTGGTATGCACCTGCATAACATGTACTTTTACTTTACCAAACTTCCGAATCATACCAGTTAATTTCCAATATGCACCGCTTATTGTACATTTTTCTCGTACAGTTATGATAAATGTCCCAGGTCCCAGTGTCACAGTTCTCTCAGGTGATGATACACAGCGGGTAGTTATTCTTTCCCCCCATGTAATTATTACATAAGTACCCTGAGCTATCTCTGATGCCCTAGTCACTCCCTGGTTGTGACTTAGTTCCACCTTACATCTATGTCTGTGTTCTTTGTTCCCTGTGATAATGGCTCTGGCGCACGACCACGCGCCTGGCTTGTATATAGGTCCTGGCCTACATACAGTAGGTCCATATCCAGTGCATGCTACTGGATGGAATACTTCCCCAGTCTTTGGATTTAGTCCCACATCCTTATGTGGCAATATCACTCTGGCTGAATAGCCTGATGTATTGTATGGGCTGGGCCACGACTGTAAGTTATACTGCCAATAGGTCAGTTCATGTACCAATGGTACCTTGACACTGTAGATAAGCGTTTTACCGCCCCACACAGGAAATAACCGTTTGTATTCATAATACCACTGAAGTGGTTTTACCATCCTCGCTAATGGATTCATGGCCTTTTGTTATACGTCCCGCAACTGCTTTGGTGGTAATAGTTCTTCAGTTAATCCACCTAATTCTAATGAAGCCTTTTGTCTATTAAACCTTTCCAATGCTCGTTCCCATTCGGTTATGATGGATTCATAAGTGGACACAGCTCGTTCAATATTTAATACTGTCCAGAGTCGGTACACGTCCACTCTGGTCTTATTGTTATAACATGCTAGTGAATTAATCTGTCTTCTCAAAGTGTCACTCAAATAATGACTGATAGCATTAATTTGCTTCCGGTCTTCAACCACAGTGTCTTGAGTGTGGTTAACCACTGTCACTAATTGATTTACAAGGTGTCCAATTTTCTTTTGTTTTTGCCTGGTCTCTCTACAGCTCGTGTACAAGTTTCAAGATCAGAGTCAGTGGCAGTTCCAAATAAGTAATGTAAGAGACTACCTCCAAGGTTGATCAGGCCTCGTTTGACCCTTCTGTTTGACCTGACAGGCTCTGTAGCAGCTATTAAATCATTCAAGGCTCGCTTTTTCTGGTCAAGGTGACTGATCCATTGATCTGCTTCTCCTTGAGAAATTTGAGTAAGCCTCAAAGCTCTTTTGATCTTACCTTTGATAAGGTTATATTGTGGTACCATAGCATTGTCTATCCTTGGTTGATCTAAGGTAACCAATATGGTCCATTCAGCTACTTGAAGTTTGATTTTTCTGCATCTAGTCACTAATAATCCATCTTGTAAGGGAACTATGTCAGTCGTATACTGTAGTTAACAATACTGACATAAGAACAAGGCTAATTCCATAGCCTCTTCTAATCTCTGCTTCTTGGCTTCGTCTTCCGAAATCAGACATCTCATCTGTCTCTTCCTATACCTCTTAGGGTATCTGTGAGTGGAGGTAGTAGCTGGGGTGTTAGTCTCAGCATCAGCATAAGTGCTAGCCTGTGGTTCTGCTTGTTCAGCTTCTGGTTCCTCAGTGGTCTGCTCTGCTCCAAGGTTGAAACCCAACTGAGCATCTGGTTGTGGAACTACTGACTTCCTAGAGTTCCTAACCGGTCTCAGGCGGATATCGTCCCAGATTAGATCCGGATTTACCAGTTTGATCTTGTTTCTATTTACCACTTTGGTTTTCCTAGTCTGCTGATAACGTATCCAGCAGACCTTCCCACGTGCTCTAAATACCTCATATTGTGTATCCCATTCTGAGGTCAAGGTCAATGGTTCATTGTCCTTCAAAATTACTGTGGATCCCACATCTATCTCACCTGCATTTGCTTTGTTGTTAATGTGGTTTCTATTGTGTTCTCTACAGTGTGCTAAGTGTGCTCTAGCTAATGTAAGTACATCGGATAAGTCACTTAGTCTTCCTGAGTGCATTTGGGCTTCCTCCTGTTGTTAACACTTTTGTTAAAGGTAACCGACTACGCCTCCCATAAAAGAGGTAAAAAGGCGTGTATCCTGTTACACTACTGGTGGAGTTTCTGTATGCTAATAAGGCATTTGCTAGTTGTTCTTCCCATCTCCTAGCATCATTATTCACTAGTCTAGCTATGATTTCTTTGAGCGTTTTATTCAGTCTTTCAACCTTACCATTTGATTCTGGATTATAGCTAGTCGTGCGTCGTTCATCAATTCCTAATCCCTTTAGATAATTTTGAAGATGCTGTGCATTGAACTCTTGACTTTGATCATGAATGATTACTTCTAGAATGCCATGGCGAGGAAAGAATTCCTTTGCCAATTCATTTTCTACTGATAAAGCAGATTTGTTTGGAATAGGATAGCTTTCAGCCCATCCTGAAAGATGATCAATGATGTTTAAACAATATTTGTTTCCTTTTTCTGTTTCAGTAAATGGACCAATGAGATCCATTCCCACAATTTGCATAGGATAAACCGGAATCGGCATTTCACCCATTCTGGTTCTATCTTCTCTTAGTACATGTACCATGCAAGTGGCACAGTTTCAATTGATCAGTAATGTCTTTGCGCATGCCTGGCCATACATAACATTCACGCACTCTACAGAGTGTTTTGTGAACTGCCATATGACCTACATCTTTGTGACATCGATCAATGACCTTTGTCCTGAATTTCGAAGGTAATACCAAACGTGGATATTTCGGAACAATTTGATTCGGTGGTTTGATTGAATATAAAATACCCTGGTAAATTTCATAACCAGAGTCTTCATTTTGTGAGTCTCTGATTAAAGACGCAAATTCCTCTTGTTGACCTTGTTTGATTGACTCAGTGTCAAGTTCATCTGCTTCTAATGGAATTCTCCGAGTTGCATCATCATCTTGAAATGCATCAGGATCAACCCATTCTTCTGTGTCAAAGACAGTCACCTATTCAGTGTCAGGTTGAATACGACTAAGTATGTCTGCCCTGATGTTTCCTTTTCCTTGAATGTACTCAATTTTGGCTCCATATTCAGCCAAAATGACTGCCCATCTTTGAACTTGGGTATTGTTCATTTCTTTTGTGAACAATGATCTTCATGGCTTGTGATCAGTATATATTGTGAACTCTGCTCCCCATAAATATGGTGGCAGTTTCCTTATGCAATAGATCACAGCATAGGCCTCTTTTTCTATTGTGGCCCACTTCAATTGCGATCCACTCAATTGATGTGATACATATTGTATTACTCACTCAACGCCATTTTCATCTTCCTGTACTAAAATACCTCCTATAGCATACCAACATGCATCTGTGTACAACTTATATGGTTGATTCACCTGAGGATATGCCATGACACTGTTTGAACCCAGTAACTCTTTCAAAGTTTCAAAACTTTGTTGTTGTTCTTGACCCAATACAAATGGTTCACTCTTACATGTCAATTTGTATAAAAGTTCTGCTATTTGAGCATATGAAGGAATTGCATGGGCATAGTAGTTACACATGTCAAGAAATGACCTAACTCCTGTGATATCTTTTGGTGGACACACATTTTGAATTGCAGCGACTTTTTCTGGGTTACTTCGGATACCATTTTTGTTGATAATGTATCCAAGTAATTTCACTTCTGGTTGTGCAAAACAACACTTTGATGACTTGACCTTTAAGCCAGCTTTTCGAAACCTATCCAAAACCAACCTCACAGGATTTGCATGTGAATTTGCATCTTTGCTGTAAATTACCAAATCATCTATGTAAACAAGTACACAATTTCCAATGAGACCAGTTAATACTTTGTCCATAATTCTTTGAAATTGACTTGGTGCATTTGCCAAACCAAAAGGCATTCTTTTGAATTCATAAAGACCTTTGTGACATATAAATGCTATCTTTGGAATATCTTCTTCTTTTACAGGTATTTGCCAATAGCCTGATTTGAGGTCTAAAGTCATAAAAATACTAGTTCCACCTACCTGATCAAAGATGTCTTGTATCAATGGTAGAGGATACCTGTTCTTCCGTGTCACCTGGTTCAATTTTCGATTGTCCACACAAAATCTTGTTTTGCCATCAAGTTTGGGTACCAAGGTCACTGGTGATGCCCAAGGACTGGAACTAGGTCGTATGATGTCATCTTGAAGCATCTGCTCAATTTCATCTTCGATAATTTGTTTCTTGACCAGTGGTGTCCTGTATTTTCTCTGCCTGAAGGGTGCATGTCCCTCAGTATCAATGGTGATAGCCTCGCCTTCACAACATCCATGTGGATCTTCTTTGTCACTGAACACATCTTTGTGTTCAGCTAGCACACT
This sequence comes from Hermodice carunculata, assembly GCA_964020975.1. Lineage (NCBI taxonomy): Eukaryota > Metazoa > Annelida > Polychaeta > Eunicida > Amphinomidae > Hermodice > Hermodice carunculata. The sequence goes on from CAXHWN010001334.1 coordinate 26,341, forward strand.
GTCTATTAATTTATAACCAACAGTTGTTGGTTCTTTCACAATGTCCATTGGCTCAGAGCCAACTTCGGCTACGTTGTTTACCTCTCGGTAATCGGCCACTCTTTGTGAAACCAAGTTAATGTTTTCCTAGGATAGTCTATGACACCTTTTCCTCTCTTTAAGGTATCATTTCCCAATATCATATCATGAGAGATCCCTCTCACAATCAACATATCAATATTGTCAGCATTGTCCACATTGACTTGAGTTGTGCCAAGTACATCCATTTTCTGTCCACATACACTATATATACTGTACATAGGTTTCAGTAGTCTTGTACGTCCAGTACACCTGCATAGTTTATCAAATAGTCTTTTATGCAAGATGTTCACACATGCTCCAGTGTCGAGCAAGGAACGGCAATGCACTCCGCTCAATGTAATTGACACTCCCATGCGACGATCACTTGTGTTAATTCTTGTAGCATCTAGTTTAAATGTTGTTTCTTCTGTGCAGTGTTTCCGGTACCTTTCACAGTGACAGCACTTTTCGTTACGGCCTCATCTCTCTTTTTCTTCAAACAATCTTTGACCTGATGACCTTGTTTACCACAGTAGGAACACTTCATTGATGGAGCACTGGGAGGTCTGAGGTCTCTCATTTTAGCCTCCAGTTTTGCTATCTTGGTGTTGGCTTGGTCACACTTCTTTGCTGTCATCTCCATGCGGCTGATGCTTTGTAAAAAGGCATCATCCATGGCTTGACTTTGTGTGTACGGTGGTGATGGGTTCACAGGGTCAACTTCCATTGGTTGCACATCCCTGTTGTCATGCACAATACCTCTGAATAACTCTCACCCTGCTTCTTGATGTTCTGTTTATCGGATTGCATCTTCTAATGTGTCTGGCCGTTTTTCAACCATCAGTTTCTTGGCTAAGTCAGTACTGTACAGTCCGCTTGCATAGGCCTGTATGATGATTCTTTCAGCATCACCGCTACATGGCATTGGATATGCTTTGATGGCAGCCTCTCGGAACTTCCGGTTGTACATCCCAAGACTTTCATATGCAAATTGTTTGTACTGCTCCAGCTCAGTTTTGAGACGCTCATTTTCATTGGCTGAGAGGAATGACTTCCGAACATGCTCTTTCACCACTCCCCATGGTGTGCCATATCAGTCATTTTGTTGCCGAAGGAGTCTTTCTAACTCTCTTTTAAGTGACCCAGTTATAGTGCGCTCACATATTTTCACAGTGGCATCTTGTATGTTGGCTGTGTGCGGTATTGTCATCTCAATTTCTTAAGAGCCATTCTCGGACTTCTGCATTGACACTTCCGTCACACTTACGAATGTTTTTACACAAATTTCTTAGTTTATTGTTTTTCTTTTCTGCATCCCAATGTTCTGGATAGGTCTGAATAATGGCCTTTCCCATGTCAGACATGTCGGATGCCAGAGTATCAATTGGGTCAGTGGTCTGTGTAGCCATTTTTCTAATAGTCTCCATTTAAGGCAGCAATTCCTTCCAGGACAACTATTTGGTTAGTCAATGTGTTGACCTCTTTCCTTAGCTTTTTAAATTTTCGTCAAATATTTCGCTTATGAGTCTTCAAAGTAGGTCGTTGGCCCAGAGATGACCTGGTTATACCAATCTTAGTGACCTTGTTGATTTTACTTGGTGGTGGATAATAATCTGATGGTTTACTTACAGTGGACTCTGTTTCTGCTGTAGTATCAGGTTTCTGACTGTTTTCTTCAGTTTCTTCTTTACTTGAGCTTTCTGATGATATCCAGATGTAGTCTTCTGATATATGTTCTTGAGCCATTAATCTTCTGATATAGTCCTTTTCTTCAAAAATCCTGGCAAGCTCGCCACTTATGTAAAACCCCACTCCAGAACTCTATATGCGCAATGGATTTCTTCTTAATGGAGTAGAAGTTACACAAGGTCATATAAATGTTGAATAGGCTTGACCAGACGATGGGGCCACAAAAATTTGTGAAATATATCAATAAAAACATCTTAAATTAGAACAATCTGAGAAGAAACGTACCTGGACAGTGAATAAATGAGTATTTAACAAATATGTAATCATCTATGTTAATATGGACAGAAATAAAGATTCACAAAAATACTGACCAAAATATGGCACTATCTGCTTACTTGATAGTATGTTTTTGACACAGTATCACTGGATACCAATTTAAATGAAGACTGAAAAATAAAACTGCAGACAATGGGGCCACAATAATATTGTAAAAAATAAACAAAAAGATCTCAAACTACAGTAATCTGAGAAATAACCTATATGGACAGCACATAAACAAAGTGAAAAAAATTACTGAGAAACATCTCAAGTTGGAACAACCTGAAAAGAAATCTGCACGGCAAAAGAAAATGTGTCTATTTAACTACTGTGGAAACATTAATGTTAACAAAATAAGGAGCTAAAGATTCAAAAGATATTGAACAAAATATGGCAATATCTGCTAAGTATGTAATTGATAGATATATACAGTATCACTGCAAAATGGTTTACAAAAAGAAAGAAAGAAGAAGCAGCTGATGATGGGAACATGAAATAATGTGAAAAATTTCAAACAGACAAATCTCAAATTATACCAATCTGAGAAGAAACCTACATGGGCAGAATACAAATGTGTATTTAACTACCATGCAAACATTTATATGGTAGGTTCTTGATACATATATATAGCATCATTGGAATATCGTTTAGAGAAAGAATGAAAGGTGATGCACCAGACGATGGGGCCACAAAGATATTGTGAAAAAAAATTAAACAGAATTATCTCAAATTAAAACAAACTGAGATGAAACCTGCATGAGCACAAGACAGATGTGTCCATTTTACTACCATGTAAATATAAATGCTAGTATAGACAGAATTAAAACCTCTCAGGAATACTGACCAAAATCAGGCATTGTCTGCTAACTGAATATCATGTCCTTGATACATGTATACAATAACATTGGAACATTGTTTGTATTTATAAGAATCTGAGAAGACACCTACCTGGAGAGTAGCTAAATGGGTCCATTTGGCTACCAAATGCAATGTTGCAATACAGTTTCTGATCCTTTTTTCCATTTGAATGAAGATAACCTTCAAAACTCATACCAACTGTACACATGCATGTTAAAACAGACAGAATTACACAGACTAACAATCCTGAACAAAATCGGGCAATAATAACGAACATAATAGTATGTTTTTTAACATATGAACAGTATCATTATAATATGGTTTAAATATTTAAAGAAAAACATCTCAAATTATAACAATCTCAGAAGAAATCAGTATGGGCAGTAGACAAATATGTCCAATTAACTACTTTTGTAAACATCTATGCTAATACAGACAGAATTAAACAGTCACAAAAATACTGACAAAAATCTGACAATATCTGTTAACTTGATAGCGTGTTCTAGATACCCATGTACAGTATCACTGGAACATGGTTCAGGGAAAGATTGAAGCACAAAACTGCAGATGATGGGGCATAAAAATATTGTGAAAAATTTTATTTTTTAGAATCTCAAAGTAGAGTAACCTGAAAAAGACAATATGGACAGTAGATAACTGTGTCCATTTAACTACTATATGCACTTTTAAAGTAACGTTTCCTGAAATATTGTTCCCTTTGAATACAAAGAAAGATCAAGAATCATACAAACTGCAAACATCTAGGCTAATATAGAAAAATTCAAATACTAAGAATAATGCTGACCACAATCGAGCAATCTTTGCTAAACTGATTGTATATTTTTCATACATTTATATAGTATGATAGACATATGGTTTAACGAAAGAATAAAACATGATGTAGGACCTGACAGAGCCACAAAAAATTGTGAAAATACTGAAAGAGAAATATCTCAAATTATAACAATATGAGAAGAAATCTGCATGGTCAAAAGACAAATGTGCCTTTTTTACCTACCATGTAAACATCTGTGCTAATGATACATAAGGAATTGAAAACTCACAAAAATACTGACCCAGCTCTGGCGATATATGCCAATGATAGTATGTTCTTGATACATATCACTGCAAAATAGTTTCCAGAAAGAATGAACAATAAGGCAGCAGACAATAGGGACAGAGAATAATGTGAAAAAAATGAAACAGAAGCATCTCAAATTATGGCAATCTGAGAAGAAACCTGCATGGGCAGAACACGAATGTATCCATTTAATTACTATGTAAACATTTATGCTAATATTAACAGAACAAAAGATTCACAAAAAGTTTGACCAAAATCTGGCAACATCTGCTACCTTGATAGTATGTTTTTGAATGTGGTTTAGAGAAAAAATGAAAGACGACACACCACTCCACAACTCTATATGCGCAATGGATTTTTTCTTAATGGAGTAGAAGTTACACAGGGTTATATAAATGTTGAATAGGTTTGTTTTTCATACTCAGGTTCGTGTTGTTGTCTATTGTCCAACAATCTTCATAAGGACCTGTCGAGATCAGAAGTCACACCTTTGTTTGGCTGTTATGGCAATAGGTTTATTGTTGTCTAGTTACACCTCCATCATCAGCAGTGTACCATACATAAGTAAGCCAGTCTTGCTTACCATGACTGCTCTGCTTAGCTGTGCTCTCTAGCTCAGTCTCTCCCCAACTGTTGTTAATAGGCTGTAGACAGCGCCCTTTTATACTCTTATTCTGTACTTTCCCAAGCCCAAAATAGTTGTTTTCCACTTGTTTGTGCCAGTGTAAACTGCTCCTATCCAGATATAAGCAGTTATCACTAGTTTGACCCAGATAAAACTAGTCCAATCTAAAAATAAAAAAACATTTTGGAAATCCCATTTCTAAATGTTACCATCAGCTAGCGCCATCTAGCTGTAATTTTGTAACACTTTTTATGCTTTTGAACTTCCTGTTTATAACTTCCTGTTGTACTTGATTAACCTTTATGACAAAATCAACAACTTCAATAGAATAATTATATTGACTGGAATCTGTTCCAAATAAGCATTCTTATGCTGTTCTTTGTTTTGCCGTATTTTATATATAATTCAAGTTATCCTTTCTCAAAGTCTATGATCTAAGTGACCTGCCTATCCATCACATCTTGACACATTGTTTTGCAATGCAACGTCAGCAACATGACCCATGATAGGATAATGGCCTGATAAACCAGTTCTGTTTACCAGTCTTACCTGTTTTCTGTTTACCAGTCCTACTTGTTTTTCTGTTTACCAGTGCTACTTGTTTTTCTGTTTACAAGTCCTGCTTGTTGGACCTGCGCCAACTTTATCAGTGTGTCATCTTATCCATTCCTCAGTTGTTTATTGTGTTGAATGGATGTTTGCTAGTTATGTATGTGTACTTGCCATTCCTGTATATTATAAACACACATTGTTAACCCTCATTGTTAAGTACATATTGTCTTTCCTTACACTATTACATACAAAGGTTTTATGACTGATTTCTCTGTTGAGCAGACAGAAAAAAAGGCATGAACTTTACAAGTTGACGGGGCCACAAAAATATTGTGAAAAAAAAATAAACCAAAAAATCTCAAATTACAGCAATCTGAGAAAAGACCTATATGGACAGCAGATAAAGGAGTCCATTACACTACTATGGGCCCTTTTCAAATAACGTTTCTGAAACATTTTTCTACTTCAATGCAAATATATTCAACAATCTTACAAGCTGTAAACATCTAACGTAACTTTAAAAACTAAGAACAATACTGACCAAAATCAGGCAATGTTTGCTAAATTGATTGTATATTTTTCTTACATATATAAAGTATCATTGCAACATGGTTCAGAGATAGAATGACAGATGAGGTAGATAATGGAGCAACAAAAACATTGTGAAAAAATTTACTGAGAAGCATATCAAATCAAACAATCTGATAAGAAACCTACAAAGTCAGAAAAAGTGTCCATTGAACTACTGTGTAATCATCTATGCTAGCATAGAAGGGATTAAAGACTCAAAGAAATAGGACCAAATTCTGGAAATATCTGCTAAAGCTAAAATGCTCTTGATACATATATACAGTATCATTGCAAAGTGATGCTGTATATATGTATATTGCAGAAAGAATGAAAGATGAGGCAGCAGATGATGGGGACATATAATAATGTGACAAATTTTACCAGAAGCATCTCAAATTATAACAATCTCAGGAGAAACCTACATGGGCAGGAGACAAATGTGAACAATTTTAAACAGAAAAATTCCTTTCAAATTATAACAATCTACGAAGAAACCTGGATGGGCAGACGACAAATGTGTCAACGTAACTACCATGTAAACATTTATGTAAATATTGACAGAATTCAAGATTCACAAAAAGTTAAACAAACGTCTGGCAATAGCTGCCCAATTGATAGTATGTTCTTGATACATATACACATTACCATTGAAGTATGGTTTAGAGAACAAAGAATGATTACGCACCAGACGATGGATGCACAAAAAATATCGTGAAAAAATTTTAACAGAAATATCTCAAATTATAACAATCTGAGAAGAAATCAGTATGGGCAGTAGACAAATGTGTCCATTTGACTACTGTCTACAAATTAATGCTGATAAGGACCGTAATAAAGGCTCAAAAATATACTGACCAAAATCTGGCGATATCTGTTCATTTGATAGTATCTTTTGATAAATATAACCAGTATCACTGGAATATGGTTTAGAGAAAGATTGAAGGATGGGACTATAGTCAATCGCACCACAGTATTACTCTGAAAATTTTTTTAAAAAACATCTTAAATTAGAACACTTTGAGAAAAAACCGACATGGGCAGAAGACAAATGTGTCCATTTACCTATTATTGGCAATTTTGGAAAAAAAAAATTTTTTAACATTGTTCCATTTGAAAACAAACAACGATCTAAGAATCATACAACCTGTAAACATCTATGCTAATATAGAAGGATTTAAAGACTGAGAACAACATTTTCCTAAACCAGACAGTATTTGCTAAGTCTACTGTATCTTTTTTATACACATATACAGTATGTTTGAAAAATGGTTTAACGAAAGAAGAAAAGATGAGGTAGGACGTGATGGAGCCACAAAACATTGTGAAAAAACTGAGAGAGAAATATCTCAAATTATAACAATCTGAGAAGAAATCTGCATGGGCAAAAGACAAATGTGCCATTTAAGTACCATGTAAACATCTATACTAATAATACATAAGGAATTAAAGACTCACAAAAATACTAACCCAGCTCTAGCAATATATGCCAATGATAGTATGTTCTTGATACATGTCACTGCAAAATAGTTTAAAGAAAGAATGAACGATGAGGCAACAGACAATGGGGACATAGAATAATGAGGAAAAAACGAAACATAAGCATCTCAGATTATGACAATTTGAGAAGAAACCTACATGGGTAGAACACGAATGTGTCCATTTAATTGCTATGTAAACATTTATGCTAATATAGACCGAGTTAAAGATTCACAACAAGTTTGACCAAAATCTGACAACATCTGCTACCTTGATAGTATGTTCTTCATACACATATACAGTTGCAATGGAATATGGTTTAGAGAAAAAATGAAAGACGATGCACCAGATGATGGGGCCACAAAATATTGTGAAAAAAATTAACAAAATCCACATCTCAAATTAGAACGAACTGATAAAAAACCTATATGGGCAGTAGATAAATGTGTCCATTTGCCAACTATGGGCAATTTTGGAATAGCGTTTCCTGAAACATTGTTCCGTTTGAATACAATGAAAGATCAAGAATCATACAAACTGTAAACATCTAAGCTAATATAGAAAGATTGAAAGACTAAGAACAATATTGTCCTAAACCAGACAATATTTACTAAGTTGGTTCTATGTTTTTCATACATATTTACAGTATGATTGAAATATATTTTAACGAAAGAAGAAAAGATGAAGTAGGTAGTGATGGAGCCACAAGAACATCGTGAAAAAACTGAAAGAGAAACATCTCAAATTATAACAATCTGAGAAGAAATCTACATGGGCAAAAGACAAATGTGCCCATTTAACTACAATGTACTCATCTATGCTATAAATACATAAAGAATTAAAAACTCACAAAAATACTAACCCATCCCCTATTTATATGCTCATGATAGTATGTTCTTGATACATTTCATTGCAAAATAGTATAGAAAAAGAATGAACAATGAGGCAGCAGACAATGGGGAAATAAAATGATGTGAAAAAAAATGATACAGAAGCATCTCAAATTATGACAATCTGAGAAGAAACCTACTTGGGCAGAACACGAATGTGTCCATTTAATTGCTATGTAAACATTTATGCTAATTTAGACAGAATTAAAGATTCACAACAAGTTTGAACAAAATCTAGCAACATCTGCTTCCTTGATAGTATGTTCTTGATACATATACACAGTATTAATGGAATATGGTTTAAAGAAAAATTGAAAGACGATGCACCAGATGATGGAGCCACAAAAATATTTTGAAAAAAATAAACAAAAAACATCTCAAGTTAGAACTACCTGACAAAAACCCTACATAGGCAGCAGATAAATGTGTCCATTTACCGACTATGGACGTCTCCTGAAATATTATTCCCTTTGAATGCAAAGAAACATCAAGAGTCTTTAAATCTGTAAATATCTAAGCTAGTATAGAAAGATTTAAAGACTAAGAACAATACTGACCAAAATCAGGCAATGCTTGCTAAATCGATTGTATATTTTTCATACATAAATAAGTTAACATTGTAACATGGTTCAGAAAAAGAATGAAAGATGAGGTACAAGATGGAGCCACAAAAACATTGTGAAAAAATTAACTGGGAAACATCTCAAATTAGAACAATCTGAGAAGAAACCTGCACGGGCAAAAAAAAAAAAAAAAGATATATTTGTAAAACTTAGATGCCCCCCGCCCTCATTTCCGTTGCCCTCGCTACCCTATTGATAGTGGTAGATGGGGCACTCGTGACCTTACAAAATTAGTGAAGGTTGATCATACATCAGTGTCACATATCTTTAAACTTTAACCTAGCCCTTAAAAAACGACTAAAAAACCTGGACAATATAAAAGTTGTAGCTGAACAATTAGTCATCATTTAGAAACCATATTCAGCAAAGTGGCTTTATGACCTTTATGATCGCTTTAAACTTGGTCTGATTAATTATGGTAAGTAGATGACCCCTGTTAGGAACCCCTAACAGGAGATGATAATTAAAGTTGTGCCAAGCTAAAAAAAAAAAGAAAATGGTTTAGGCACTATAAACTGATAATATATGCATCTATTTGCGCGAAACCAGGTATGGTTGATCATGATAAGTTGAATTTTACGAATTTATATATTGTATAGGTGGAAATATTCCCAAGGAATTAAATTTCATCAATTGTTCCTAATAGAACAATTCTGATCACCCATCTTCATTCTCAACCTAGTCTTTATAGGGAACCACAAAGCTGTGCAATATAAGTCATTGCTCTAAAGTAAAAGTTATCATGCGGAAATCATGAAACCATATTAAAAGTGGCTCTGTGACGTTCGGAATTTGGTCAAGGTCACCCATCTTCGACTAGCCCTGAATATCGACTATAATCTTGTACAATAGAAAAGTCCTAGCTTAAAAACCTCTTCAGTTATCATGCAGAAACCAAAGTTAAATCAGGTGAATATGTGGCCTTGGAATTTAGATCAAGGTCACCAAACTTTACATTTCTTTTAGCCCTTAAAAAGGACTATATAGCAGTGCAGTATCCAATTCCTTGATCACAAAATTCTTCAGTTGTTGTGCAAAAACCACAGGATGTCTACTTCTGTGTGTGACCCTTAAACTTGGTCAAGGTCACCCATCTACAAACTCAAACTAGCCCTTATAGGCAACCATAAAGCTGTGCAATATAAAAGTACTACCTCTACAATGCAAGTTATCATGCAGAAAAAGTATTCAACCAAGTGGCTCTGTGACCTTTGAAATTAGGTCAAGGACACCCATCTTCAAACTTGACCTAGCCCTGAATACAACTTTTTAAGTTGTTGTGCGGAAACCACAGTCTACCGAACGACCGACCGACCGACTGACATGCACAAAGCTATATACCCCACCTTCTTCGAAGGGGGGCATAAAAATGTGTCCATTTAACTACTGTGTCATAATCTATGCTCATAGATGGAGTTACGGACTCAAAAAAATACTGACCTGGCACTGGCAATATATGCTAACGATAGTATGTTCTTGATACATACATACAGTGTCACTGCAAACTAGTTTACAAAAAGAATAAAAGATGAGTCAGCCGACAATGGGGACATATTATACTGTGATTAATTTTAAGCAGAAGCATCTCAAATTATAATAATCTGAGAAGAAACCTGCATGGTCAGAAGACATATGTGAAAAATTTCAAACAGAAAAATTTCAAATTTAAGCAATCTGAGACGAACCTACATGGGCATACGACAAATGTGTCAACTTCATTACCATATAAACATTTATACTAGTATTGACAGAATCAAAGATACACAAATTTTTTTACCTGGCAATATCTGTCTAATTGATAGTATGTTCTTGATACATATATACAGTATCACTGAAATATGGTTTAGAGAAAAAATTACAGATGACGCTTCAGGCGATGGGGCCACAAAAATATCGTTAAAAAATTAAACAGAAATATCTCAAATTATAACAATCCGAGAAGAAACCAATATGGGCAGTAGACAAAAGTGTCTATTCGACTACCATGTAAATATCTATGCATATACAGACAGAAATAAAGACTCACGACTGGACTGATCAAACTCTGGCAAGATATGTTCATTTGATAGCATCTTGTTGATAAATATTACCAGTATCGTTGGAATATGGTTTAGACAGGGATTGAAGGATGAGACTATAGTCAATGGAACACACTGCTATTATGAAAAAAAAAATCAAACAAAAACATCTCAACTTAGAAAAATCTGAGAAAAAACTATATGGGCAGTAGATAAACGTGTCCATTTCACTACTATTTACACTTTTGGAATAATGTTTCCTGAAACATTGTTCCCTTTGAATGAAAAGAAGGATCAGGAGTCGTAAAATCTGTTAACATCTAAGCTAATATAGAAAGATTCAAAGACTAAGCACAATATTCACCAAAATCAGACAATATTTGCTAAGTTGATAGTATGTTTTTCATACTTATATACTGCATGATTGCAGTATGCTTTAACAAGAATAGAAGATAAGGTATGATGTGATGGAGCCACATAAACATTGTGAAAAATCTGAGAGATAAATATCTCAGATTGTAACAGTATGAAAAGAAACCAGAATGGGCAAAAGACAAATGTGCCCATTTAGCTATTATGTAAACATCTATAGTAATAATACATATGAAATTAAAGACTCACAAAAATACTGAGAAAGATCAGGGAATATCTGGTAATGACAGTATGTTCTGAATACATATCACTGCAAAATAGTTTAGAGAAGGAATGAACGATGAGGCAGCAGACAATGGCGATATAAATTAATGTGAAAAAATATAAACAGAAACATCTCAAATTATGACAATTTGAGAAGAAGACAAATGTGTCCATTTAATTACTCTGTTAACATTTATGCTTATATAGATAGAACTAAAGATTCACAAAACGTTTGACCAAAATCGGGCAATATCTGCTACCTTGATATGTTCTTGATAAATATATACAGTATCATTGGATTGTTAGGACAAAGATTGAAAGATGAGGCACCAAACGATGGGGCCACAAAAATTTTGTGAACAAAAAATTATAAACAGAAACATCTCAAATTATACCAATCTGAGATGAAATCCGTATTGGTAGTAGAAAAATGTGTCCATTTGACTACTATGTAAACATTGATGCTAATACAGACAGAATTGAACACTCACTAATATACTGACTAAAATCTGACAATATCTGTTAACTTGACGGCATGTTCTTGACACATATATACAGTATGTTAAACATGGTTTAGAGAAAGATTTAAGGATGCGAATATAGTCAATGGATAAAGATATTGGTACAAAATAATTTAACAAAAACATCTCAAATTAGAACAATCTGAGAAGAAATCTATATGTACAATAGATAAATGGGTCCATTCAACTTTTAGGGGCACTCTCGGAAGAAGGTTTCCTGAAACATTGTTCCGTTCGAATGCAAGGAAAAATCAGGAATCATACAAATTGTAAACATCTAAGCTAAAATAGAAAGATTTAAAGATTCGGAAAAACACTGACCAAACTCTGGCAATATCTGTTAACTTGATGGCATGCTTGACACACACACACACACACACACACATAGATATATTAAAGGGTCTTCAGCGGGTAACTACTCAACATGTTTCGGAGCCTATTACCCGTACATGTCTCTCTGAGTAGCAGCTCCTTGTCGAAGCTAAATATTCATCAAAGACAACCCACATAATAATGAATAAATATGAATGTGGGAAATGATGAATTAGCTTAATACGTGAAGTTTTGCTTCTAAATGCAGAGCTCCGTTATGAAAGAAGAATACCTGTCAAACAAACCATAATTACTAAATTTGTACAGTACAGGTTCAGATAAGAACAATTTGACTTACCCCTGAACCAATATGTACCGTTTCTAGCTGGACAGCTTAACCTAGATAATTTTGTTCATATTATAGAGACAGAATCATCTCAAATCATGATATTACAAAAAGAAACCTACATGGACAGCAGATAAATGAGTACATTTAACTACTATAGGCACTTTTGCAGTAAGGTTTTCTGAAACTTCTTCCATTTGAAGGCAGATTAACTTCCAAGAATCATACAAACTGTAAACATCTATGTTAATATAGAAAGAATGAAAGTGTAAGAACAAAACTGACCAAAATCTGGCTATATCTGCCAACTTGGTGGAATTGTTTTGATACATATATATAGTATCATTTGAATATGCTTTAGAGAAAAAAACGAAAGCTGAGGAAGCAGACGATTGGGTCACTGAAAAACACTGTGAACAAATGTAAACAGAAACACCTCAAATTATAACAATCTGAGAAGAAATCTATATGGGCAGTAGATAAATGTCTCCAGTTAACTATTATGGGCACTTTTATAATACGAGCTTCTGAAACAATTCTCCATTTGAATGTGGATCAAGTTCAAAGAATGATACAAACTGTAAGCATTTATGCTAATATATAAAGAAGTAAAGATGAGATGCAGACGTTGGGTTAACAAATCTTTACAAAAAAGAAAGAAAAAGAAGCTTGTCAAGTTACATGAATCAAAAACAAAACTGACATAGGAATTGTCTGATTTTGTTCATTTGAAGGGTTACTGACATTTTAATGCAGATGCAGTGCAAGAAGTAAATACAAAAGTAATTCTAACAAAGGAAATTTTATGTCTTGAACAAGTGCCCAGACTGCGCCCAGGTAACAAATTGAACTGCTTATGTCAAAGATAGCGTGTAGTGGAGAAGGTCGCCCGATAGTGGATACAGGTCCGAAAGTACTGGGTTTTTATATAAGTGGTAATGAGACTCTCTGTGGTGATATCCAAGGAGAAGACGAGGTCCCAGGCTACAGTCTGGGCGTGTCAGATCCTTCTTGATGCTGTGTCGTTCCTATGCCTTGTCCTCTTGGAATACTGCAAAATACAAATCAATTAGCAGTTGTTCTATTTGTCAATTCTTAGAAATATCAATAAAATATAACTAAATACATTTGACTTTTATTACCTCGATCAACACCAATCAGTATTTTATAATTAAATCGTCTTCCTTTTTTTCTCAACATAGGCTTTCAAAATGATCCACATTTGTAAGTGAAACTATGTCGGAAGATTTAATCTGCTCTTATCAAACGTTTTATCCCGCGCTTTCCAGACACACGAGTGTCCAGGTTGCGCCTATATTGACGATACTGAGTCTTTCTTCTGTCATAGGCGGGTAAGGTTTAATGGAAAGTGGGTGTTCGCCACATAAAGAAACAATTTGTTCATTACTGAACAATAAAATTGTATGTGTGTATTCACACACTGATATAAACAAATTACACGACACTAATAATGCTAAATTAAAACATACAAATGCACTAGCCTTCATGAGCATGCAAGGAATCAGCTACATTTGTTCAAACCTTAACAGCAGTTTATACACAACCTGAACGAAAGCATTATTTTGCAAAAGACTGTCTAATATTAAAAACACAGTAGATAAACACTAACCCAATCCATTCTTTGCATCATATGTAAGGGACGGGAACATCACTTATCTAAAACTTATGTGTCCGCCATTTCGTTTACACCGACATCAGGCGGCAAAATAGCTAAACAGTCTAAGTTAGTTTGCCGCGATAAAATGGTAATATCGTTTAGTGACGCAGAAAAATGTTTGGGGCCAGAACTATTCTTTGCTCATTACTGCTCATAAGAATTTCATTAAAACCGTCAATCAAGGGGACGTCACAGATAAAAACAAACTGCACATCAAATTTAAATTCGATGTCATATCTGTACAGAATATCAGAAATAGCCTGCAATTTTATTGTGCTTTAAACTGGTATTTTCTGGGTCCTCAAACCAGGCATATGGACTCGTACCCTACTCCTGATCAAAGCAACGGGGAACGCTGATCACTCGGTCTTGCGGCTTGTCCGTGCAACGGGTAAAACAAAATATCCATAAACAAATCCTAAAATATTTTGGACATTTCGTTCAAGCTGTAAGTGATGTAAAAAGGAATGAATGTAATGATACTGAATCAATACATGTACAACTAGTGCGACTTTCCAGAGAGAGACATTGAGGATAACTTTGCCTACAAAATCAACCTTGATACCTGAATAATTATTGTCCCATATGTATCGCACAGGGACCAACACCATCTACAGGTATACGGTGAATGTCTGACCGGGTGGATAGCACCACCATATATTGGAGAATATTTGGGGGGGGGGGGGCTTTAATTGAGTGCGTTTAAGCCGTCAACAGCTTCATTCATTTATTATTTATTTACAGTAAGACATAAGCTTTGAACATGACAAGCTTAAGAGGGCTGGGAACACTATTTACCCGCTTTGATCTGAACTTTCCGGCTAAACCAAGTAGGCAATACCCTGACTTTTATACGTTCCTTCAGTTTTACTTTGTTAATGAGTTCATAAAAATGATGTGATATGATGTAATGTGACAAGTCGGTCCTTCAATTTCGAGAAAAATTTAACTCCGCATTGCAGGATAAATTAGGGTCTTACAAAATTCCTGTGTGGCTTCTCACACAAAGTGCCTACAATAAAATTTGACTCAAAAACTTGCAATAGGAGTCACTTAAAAAGGGAACGCAGCATGCTAAAGCGGAAACAACCAGACTTCTCTTTCATTCCACGTACTGCAAACTACAGTTACATTACATTTTAATGCATCTTTGCCCTGCATGAAAATTACCGGAGGTTCTTAGAATACGGCACCTGTGATTTGGAGCTTCTTTGGATGAATATACTTTTTGCCAACACTGGCGCTTTTCTTAGGTGGGGATTCACCCACACCCCCTTTTCCTTACGTGGTGGTAACCCCTCCCCCCCCCCCGGGGGGGCTACCTCTGCTGCTTCCAAACCATACAATGGAATGTATAACCCACCACATCAGGGAAGGTTTTGATGGACTCGAACCCACACACGGTGGAACCTCCTCTCTTGCTGCCCGAGTGAGCGTGGACTTGGTGATCCGTGGCACTCATGTCAAATTGAACGCTCGAGTGACCATCGATTAAGAGGAGTAGCACCTGGCGAGAACCAGAAATACTACTATACAAAATACAAATCTTTATTGCACATGAACTGAGATTACACATCAGCATCGTACAAATAACATATGACAGGAAGCTTCTCTCCTCTATAGACATGTTTCATCCCTTACAAAACTAGAGTGAAGTGTCAGCTAGTGATGTTACGATAATATACTCCCGCGCCCGAGATCACTTATATATGAACATCCCTGAAGAGTGTATCCCCAATGCATTTGGCATGGTTTGAAAATGGGGAGCACATATAAACCCTGAGTTCAGCTCTGCACATAATCCCAATTTGTAAACTTAGTTATTATTTTTTTAAAATGCATTAAAAATCAGAAATATGATAGCAGCACCATGGCAATGCAATATGCACTAACACACATCATGTCAATAAAGTCTACCAAATTTCAAACTTCTGCTAAAAACCTTGAGACTAGTTGAGGACACAAGTTCAACCCCTCCATCAATGTTAACATGTAAGTGTACCTGTCATTTAAAAAAAAAAAAAGAATCGCAAAAAAAATCGGAAAATGACAGCAGTATCATGCCAATGTAATATGCACTAGCCTAGACCATGCCAATGAAGTGTGCCAAATTTGAAAGAGATCCAATGAAAAACGAGGGACTAGTTGCGCATGCAAATTCAGCCCCATCCATAAAATATGAACATGCACATTTACCAAGGATCTGTAAAATTTAAATGATCATTAAAATTCAGACAATAGAAGTAGTGGCACGGCAATGTAATATGCACTGGCCCACATCATGCCAGTTAAGTGTGCAAAGTTTGAAAGGGACTCAATGAAAATCCTGGGACCAGTTGCGGATACAAGTTCAGTGTTACGGACGGACAGACGGCCATGAGGATTCCAATATACTCCCTGCGGAAGTATAACGAACAAGGAAAACACTTGCTACAGCCTTAATACAGTGAGTGCCATCTTGACTATTCTTGTTCATCTTAGTATTCCAGATAAACTGAAACGTTGAAGAAAAAACTTCAGATCATTCAGAATAAAGTAACAAGATTCATTCTAAGCAAAGGACCCAGATACCACATAGGGGAGAAAGAACTCAGCAGCATAGGCTCAGTCAAGGTGGAAGACAGGGTAAAACAACTTAAACTTAGCCATGTCTTTAAAATCTTCAACAACGCAGCTCCCGCCTACATGGCCCATAAGTTTGATAGAATTTCAGGCAATCATAACTACATATTCATAAACCACTCCCTCAACTTCTTTGTCCCTCCCGTATTAAACAAACTCGAAAAAAACAAAAGTTTCTTCTACTCAGAAATTACAGAATGGAACAAACTACCCTCGTATATCAAAACAATTAACACTAATCCTACTACCTTCAAACAACACGTCAAAAACACCTTAAAGCTTTATTTATTATTAATTTAGAAGAATTTAACACGAGACATGTATTTATTTTTTAACAAGACCGTGATAATGCTGATGTGAATTATAAAGTTAACTATATATTTAAATGATCTAATTTTTACTGAGGAGAATATATATCTTTATGTATTTTTATTACACGGACCCCAATGGAAATAAGCAGGCTCTACAACCTGTTTTCTTGTGTTATGCGGGTGATGGCCATAATTTCTCAGTTGTATTTAATTATTATTGTTTTCATCCCGATTCGTTTAAATAGTCACGATGCATGTGTGTTGAGTTATTGTACAAATCTACATTTTATTTTTGAGTCTGTGTCTAAAGTATTTATGTGTACCTTTATTTCATTGTTTATGTAACGAAATCACATCAATGTGCTTTATATGTATTCAGTTATTGTATAAGTGTATATTTTATTTGAGTGTGTCTGAAATATTCGTGTGTATTTTATGTTAACAATTTTTAAACTTTTATTTACACTGTCATGCTGACAATGTGGAATCTTGTACACAATTATGAATATGATTTCGATGTAATGCTGTCACGATGTATTGCTTGCACCAAATAAATTCAAATCAAATTAAATTCTTTAGAATCCACCACCGATTTCTTGACCGAATAAGGCGCTACTGTAGAAAATCACTGAAGTGTCACGGCATGGGTGGTGGATTTTTAAGAACGGTCCTGCGATAGTTCCTACATAGTTCTTCTGCAAAAGTTTCCAATAGTGCATGCCGTACTTTTCTTGTAGAACACTGGTGCCGTAGTCTGTCCAAATTACCTGACGGGACTTCACAGAAGGAGATCCCATGTATGCCAACTTTAGTACATGGAATATGTTCGCGGAAAGCAGCGAGGATCAACATGCCTTGCGTCATGTTTCATGAATACATGGCTTCTGAAATTTTAGACACCTTGGCCTACTTTGCGTTTCGACTTTGCTGCTGTCCAGTATTACATCTGATACAGGTTACGAAGAAAAAAAAACACAGTTCCCTTTGAGTTCAACCCCACCCTGCCCTCCAAGGCTCATAGGCATTGGAGCTCTAACAAGGTCTTTCCCTTTCCTTCCTCAAAATATGTCAATGTAATTAAAGTGTGTGTGTCAACACACACTTTTCTGTTTTTCCTCGAGTTCTTTATTAAAGTGTGTGTCAACATACACTTTCCTGTTTTTCCTCGAGTTGTTTCTTTCTTTCTTCTTTACCAGCAAATTTTCCGACATTTTTCTCGGACACTATTATGCATAGAAACTCCAAACTTGGCATGATTGTACCTCCATACAAGGAGTTTGACCGTTTTATACAGAGGAATGAAGATGTTTAAAATTATGCAAACTAGGAGCATTTGAAATTTTAAATCTTGAATATCTTCAAAAGTATAATAGATAGAGATGTCATTCCAACTTCTACTAGTGGGTTATTGACCAGTGTGCATCTAATGCATTTAAAACAAAAGTTGTAACAATTTATATTATGCTTATTAACAGCATTTGAAATTTTAAAACTTGAATATCTTCAAAAATTGTTTAGATAGAAATGTCATTTTAACTTTTTCTATGGGGTTGTTGGCCATTGCGCATGTAGTGAATCTGAAACAAAAGTTGTAGCAATTTAAATTATGCTATTAGCAGTATTCAAAATTTTAAATCTTGAATATCTTCAACACTATAATAGATAGAGATGTCATTCCAACTTCTACCAGGGGGTTGTCGACCACTGCATACCTAATGAATTAAACATAAAGTTGTAGCAATTTAAATTATGCAAAATAGCACCATTAGACATTTTAAATTTTGAATAACTTCAAAGCTATTATAGATAGAGATACCATTCCAATTTCTACTCCTGTGCTATGGACTAGTTGTACATTGCCATACCGATGTGCTTTGAAGATACCCACAGTGATTTGCTATGCAGCAAATCATCTTTCCTAGTTTCTTTCTTTCTTCTTTACCAGCAAATTCGACACTTTTCTCTGACACTATTATACATAGAAACTCCAAACTTGGCATGATTGTACCTCCATACAAGGAGTTTGACCGTTTTATACAGAGGAATAAAGATGTTTAAAATTATGCAAATTAGGGGTATTTGAAATTTTAAATCTTGACTATCTTCAAAGGTATAATAGATAGAGATGTCATTCCAACTTCTACTGGGGGTTAATGACCAGTGCGCATCCAATGACTTCAAAACAGAAGTTGTAACAATTTAAATTATGCTAATTAACAGCATTTGAAATTTTAAAACTTGAATATCTTCAATACTATTAAAGATAGAGATGTCATTTTAACTTCTACTATGGGGTTGTTGACCATGCATTGCGTATGTAATTAGTCTAAAACAAAAGTTGTAGCAATTCAAATTATGCTAATTAGCAGTATTCGAAATTTTCAATCTTGAATATCTTTAACACTATAATAGATAGAGATGTCATTCCAACTTCTTGTAGGGGGTTGTTGACCATTGCGCACCTCATGAATTACAAATAAAAGTTGTAGCAATTTAAATTATGCTAAATAGCACCATTAGAAATTTTAAATCTTAAATAACTTCCAAGCAATTAAAGATAGAGATGCCATTCCAACTTCTACCCCTGTGTTATGGAATAGTTGTACATTGCCATACCAATATGCTTTGAAGACACACACACACTGATTTGCTATGCAGCAAATTATCTTTCCTAGTTAACACTGTTCTCTTCTAATTATAACATTCAATATCTTTCCTCCGAACACTGTACCAGATAGTCCTGCGCAGTTCTGACACCTTCTTTTCTTCCCGGTAAATCCCTTAATTAGGCCTGTCAAACTTAAAATCCATGCCACACGCTCTCATGTGGTTCTTCTTCTAAGCGCCGACCTTCCTCCAACGAATCCAAGCCCTGACACTCGAATGCACCTCCTGAGCAACCATGGCCCCTCGTATTATAGGTCCATGGAACAACAGACAAATGTTTTTGCGACCTTCCTGGAGGGCAGAAGTTCCATGACAAAACGAAGACGCATTCAAACTCAAGTATTCAAGTTCAAAACATGACGAAACAGCATTCAAAATTCAAATTCTCATCCCACAAACCCTCCAAGAAATGTACGGGTCATTTAATGTCAGCTTTGCTGAAGGAAATAAAACGAATTATGAAACAATACATACCCAGCGGCAGAAAATCATGCACTTGCGGGTGTCCCGGCAGGTGCGGTTCTTCGCTGCCACTGAACACTCTGTGCCCATTGGGTCAAATCGTGAAGGTGTGGTACATACACGCTCAAATTAATTATTGTATCTGCCCCCACCGGTTGAAAACGGACTGTGATTGGCCAGGTTGTCAATGCTTTTGAAGTTAACCGTGATCGGCTGAAAACTTACTGGGTCAAATATCACGCAGCTTTTCTAATCCCGTCAGAAGACGTACTCTAAATAATGAAACAAACATTTTGACGGGTTGAATAGTTACAATGAGAAATTTACCTCGGACCTGGGGAGGTAAAAAAAAGGCAGAACAGGATATTGCACATCAATCAGATCCTGATCGTATCGCTGCGTTACAGGCAAGGAACATTTCTGGTAATCTATTCAGGTAAAATACAGGACTTTTGATCAGTATCACCGGATTTCCCCCCCCCCCCAAAAAAAACAAACAAAACAAAACAAAAACAAAAAAAACGCAAAAGATTGAAAGACGATGGTGGGTAAGGGGTTTCCCGTACTGGCGCACTGGGGCTTTTTATTTACCGTACTGGCGTACTGGAAGCCCTCTGATTTTACGTACTTCGTACTATCCAAAATTTTGAAAGATCTTTATTTTCCGTACTACGTACTCTAGAAAAATAATTACCTGTACCAGAGTACTAACCCCCCCCCACCCCCTTAACGACCTGTGACCAACAGGGCGCCACAATCCTTCTATTGTCCATATACTGACATTGCGTAGCCTGCTAGAGTAACAAAAAATGGCGAACAAAAAAGACGAAAATTCCGCAGGCAAGGGCGGAGATTGCCTCCTAAGCAGACTTTCTTGGGGCGATACACTATGTTGGCCCCCAGCGTTCGCTGGGGGGTAGTAGACCGCCAAGAACGGATGTTTAGCAGGCAAGGGCGGAGAGTCAGTCCCGCAAAATATTCAGAACTTGTATGATAAGAACAATGTGAGCAACGAAGAGTTTGGACAGAAAAATCTTGAGAATATGAACAAAATATACTAGTATGCACAAGACGTGCAAAACATGTTAATGCAATGACCCTAGCGTTCCCATGTTTCTGTTTTGTTAACATGTTTGCAAAGATACAGCCCATTTAATGAAAGCTAGGACACCATGTATATATAATAGTAAGTTAAGACTACACTACTACCTGACATTTAACAAAACCAATCATATATATATGTTCCGCGCATTATGTGAATGTGAGCGGTTCCGGAATCGCGCTGCGCATTTGGGGAATTCTCAAAACGCGCGTCAATTCCGGAATCGCGCAGAGCGATTCTAGAATTGCGCTAGCCGTATATTATGTAACGGGGGTAAGATTAGGAGCAGAACACTGGTGTCAGGTCCATGTTTTAGTTGACCTTAACCAAGTGTAACAGTTGAAAATGACAAACTGAGTTCCAATACCAGGTGTCTTCACTGCAGCATAAGGAATGGCAAGGAAATGTTGGTTTTTTTTTCACCGTTTATTTACTTTTCGGTAAATTATCAGGTTTACACAACATTAAGCTTAATATCAGTCGCTGTGTGTTTTGATAAAAGTGATAACAGAGGAATCTGCATCATACCTGCATGTTCCCTATTGTGATGATTCCTGTGATGAGCTGTATACGAATGCGAGACTGTTTATTAACATTGTGGTTGCCTTTGCAGTGCAGTTTACCGGAAAAAAATCGTGATAATAGTAACAATTGTAATGTTCAATTCAATTGTATTTGATTGATACGCCGTATAAACTGTGGCCATTAAATAGAGATTTTCTTCATTTATAAGGTTTAATTGAAATTTATATTTTATTGGATCCGGTAATTCTTCCAATTTTTAGATAGCATCGAATGCGTAAGTAACTTTAGTCATTTGATTGGGATTTTTAAAATAAGCTGCGTATTTCATGAATATTTCGATTGTGCAATAGCCTACCTGTGTTATCAACGAATTTAGCTGTTAGGTCCGTAACGGTTTATCTATTTCTACTGAGCCTTTGTTTGAAATTGGAAAAATTAGATTCACTAAGATTGAATGGCAAAAAACATGGTCATGATTTCCCTGATGTCAAGAGCATGTCGGGAATATTTCGACTGCATGATCATGCACGATTCCCTCATTGTGCGCAGCGTATTTTGGACCTCTCGAAAGTCGCTAGAAATCGTCTCCTGATTATGGATGGAAAGTAATACACGTACATAATATGTATTATATTCATACAGTTTAAATGAAGCAGTACGTGTTAACTTAAATTTGGTACAGTTCTTCCAATTTTACATTATACCAAATGCTATAGATAACAGTTTCGTCTTCGTCTTAGGATTCTTAAAATGCGATGAGCATTTGGGGAATGTCTCCTGTTTCCAGGTTGTCGATTGAATTAGTAATATGCCTATATATGTTACAAAAACACGGCCTAACATTCATCCAGTTTAAATGCAGTTGTAATGATTTTAACGATTGACTAGCACTGAAGCAGTTTTTCAGATCTGATTAGAATTTTTTAAAATGCGCTGAGAGTTTCAGGAATGTTTACCTTTTAAAATATGGCCCACATGGTCCTGTGTCCCGCAAATTGATGCGTGTTTCCCTCCTCCCACCCCCTACTTTGATTAACGATTGTTTCTGTCCTCTCCTGTTTGAATATTGTCGATAGTAAGTAGGCTAAAAGACTCACACTCACAAAATATAAATGAAAAGGTCATGATTCCTGTAACGCGCAGCGCATTTCGCGAATTGTCTTTGTGTAGCCTAAATTCCCGTGGCGCGCAGAGTATTTTGGACCTCTTGAAGGTTGCTGTCGTCCTTTATTCGAAGTGTTGGTAGGAAGTAATACGTAGGTCAAGTTTAAATGCAGCAGTAATTAGCTTGAATTTGGTATTAATCATCCAATATCATATATAGTATTCCGAATAGGTTACCGAATTTGTAGATTCTCAAAATGCCCTGCGCATTTCAGGATAGTCTCCTCCATGTTTGGAGATTGTAGATGCAAAGTAATAGACCTAGGCCTACATATAATATAAATCAAATTCATAAAGTTTGAATGAGGTGGTATTCACTTGATTTTGAAATTTTTCTTCCAACTTAAGCCTACATGGCAACGAATGCCTTGCTTTTGTGGTGTTATTGAGATTCTTAAAATGCGCTGCACATTTCAGGAGTGTCTTTGAATAGAAAGACATGGGACATGTGTGGTCCAAATTCCCGTAACGCGCCCCTACATAGGCCTGCCTATGTTGGGGTTTTCGAAAGTGTTCCCTCCCGTTTGCAGACTGTCGATGGAAAGTAATAGGGCTACATATGAATGATATAGGCCAACATTCATCAAGTTTTAATGACTGCAGAATGTGGTCAAAATTCTCATAACGCACAACGCACTCTCGAGTCTCGGAATGTCTCATCTGTAAAATAGATACGGCCCGGTCATAATTCCCGTTGCACACAGCGATTTTGGCAATTTGAAAGTAGGCCTATAGCTTCAGCGCTATGCCTTTCAAAAACACTTGTAATTATACAGGTAAAGTGCGCTGCGAATTTCAAGAATGATACCGATGTACCCTTGTTTTCTTGAACAGCGCAAAATGCACGTTTCACGACCACACGGATTCAATGTAGGCCTAATTTTCGTCCTGTGCCATTGTAGGCCTACATGTAAGAAGCAGTTTCAATAGGCCTATTATCAATTTAAACTCTGTAATATTCTTCAAATTTTACATAGCACCGAATGTCTATTGCTTTTGCCGTCTTAGTTATCACGCCTAAAAAAGGATTCTTACATTGTGTTGCGCATTTCGGGAATGTCTTCATCGTAAAATGCAAGGTCCTAATTTCCATAACGCGCATCTTAGGCCTATGCGGGTATTGTCAAAAGCTGCTGATTCCTCCTCTTTGCAGATTGTTGATGAGAACAAAATATGCTTAGATTTACCAATCAAATGAATGTAATTAACATGCATGGTCATAATTATCATAACGCGCGACGCATTTCGGGAATGATTAGAATTCGTGAACCACGGCAGAGCATGGCATAACCAGTAGCGGCTTAAATGAGGGGGGGAGTTAGGGGTTTAACCCCCCCCCTCCCGGCACGAGCTGCCTAGTAATCATGTGTTATGTCAAAAAATCATGAGAACTTATCAATTCAAATTGATTTATATGTGCCTAAATTCGCCCAGAATGCACCTATTTAAATCTATGTTTAAAAATTTTCCGGAGGAACATGCCCGCGGACCCCCTGACACAGTGGCAGTGCTGAGCGCCTTCGACGCTCAGTGCTGGAACTCATTGATTTATAGGCCAATATCATGGTCCTGGTATTATATTTTTGCATAAGGATTACAATAAAACGCAATACGGGCTCATTTTGCAACTGCATACAATTTTTCCCGATGTGAAAGTTTTTACTGCATCAGCATTATAGTTCATGTCACGAATGGGCGATGGCATGTGGTTTTGACGGGCTCTATCTGAAACACTCATTCACTGAGGTATGAATTTTTTGCATGAAAACTACTGACAATTGTGTGTGTCAAAACATAGTGCCTATGTGAAAATGAAATGCAAAATAGGCCTATCTACATGTTGGCCCAAAATAGAAATTTACGACGTAAACACCAGATTAATTCTGTTATAGAAGACATGTTATTCTTTATGATAGGCCTATATGAGTGCTCCAAAATATGATTTTTTTTTTTTAAATGTTGGTATTGGTGTAACAACGGTTGCTCTGACCTAATGAAACACCGTGATAGGCCTATATGAGTGATCGATAACACGGTTAATAATTTATTTCAAATTCATGAAATAAGGCAACATATTCTGTGGTTCCACCGTGAAGTCGGTCAGCCAAAAAACAAAACAAAACAAACAAACAAAAGTGGTCATTAGAAGAACTCCCAGAAGTGGGATGTGGTGGATCGATGTTTTAACAGACATAAACCCAATGTGTTTAAACATCTGTTTAAACGATGTTTTATCAGACATACACCCAATGTGAGTGTTTAACATCCGTCCACCAAACAGAATATACATTTGGACATTAAGACTACAAATACATATTCTCTTTAAAAATTCTCACAATGCGCAAATTCTAGAATCGCGCAGGGCGATATACGAATTCCTAAAATGGCGCGCATTTTGGGAATTCCAAAAATGCGCAGCGCGATTCCGGAATTGCACAGATTCTCAAAATGCTCGGAACATATGTTCCGCCATATATATATATATATATATATATATATATATATATATATATATATATATATATATATATATAAGATTTTTTTTTAAAAAACTGAAAAAAAAAACAAGATACCAAAAAAAAAAAGCGAAACTACGATACCAATATGGTGGATTCTAAAATGAAAATGAATTAAATATGGACAGCGTTTCTTTCAATTTCATACACTGTTACTAGGAAATGGATGCATGCAGTGCTGAGACATTTATTCTATTGTTAAATTTCTGTTCTGTTGTCTCAACAGACCGTCTGTACAATATTTAGCTACCTCTCGGACACAGTCCCCTTCACATGTCAATAAATATATGCAAATTTCGTCTCTTCACTCAGAGATTTAAAAATGGTGACAAGATTGTACATGATTCTTGAGAAAAGGTTTCACCATAAGCGGTAGATATGTAAAAATGGTGACAACATTGTACATGACTCCTGAGAAAAGGATTCACCATAAACGGTAGATAGGTATTCAATGAATAAATATTAAACTCTCATTCATACGTCGAGCACTGTCGAGTATCAATTAGCCTACGTATGGTTTGTTCAATCTGGTGTGTTGTCCTGATGTACGTTGACATGGCGAGAACAGAGATGAAGGGCCGCCCTTATAGCAACAAAACGGATGCAGTAAACAACATATGTACACATGATATGGTACCGTGCAGCAGAATATATGGAATCCTATATGTGAGATCTCATGCTATAACCTTTAGCATCGTCGTACCTCCGTGGGGGTACGACGATGGCCTTGCAAGTCAGAACCGTCAGTGGTGTACGTAGTTTCTGGTGCGGTCTGATAGGTAAATCAGATTGGTCGGAACAACTTGTTGGCCAAAAGAAGAGAAGGAAAGAAATATTGAATCTGCTAATGACAAAATTCCTCCGAGTTGGACCACTGATTGTCCCCAGGTTACATTGCAAACACAAAATTAGGTGTCTTTCGGTGACATTAGGTGTCCTTCGGTGGTTAGACCCACCCGGCTCTGGTCACTCCGAACACAGATCCGAGTCATCAACCGACGAGAGCGAATGTTCGGACCTAGAGAATGGCAATGTTTTCGCTCAAAATTTCAACTCTATTTCGCAAAAAGGAAACGAAAAGGACCCAAAAAAGATTCACCAAGGCGACAACGTGTTGCTACAGAGAGTTCAAATGCCACATAGGCCTGCACAATACCAGCAGTCTCTCTGAACGTGCAAACCGAGTCGCAGAGACAGGCTCCCATTTCAAATCACACAAAAGATTTGTACATAAGCGGTCTTCATGAGTCCCATGATAACATGATCTAAAACGTTTTACAAAGGAAAAAAATCAGAGTGTCGTCAGCAATAGAAATATCTGAGCTGACATCAAAACAGAGGTGGAAATCCTTCCGAGTGCGGGTGCACCATAAAGACTTCCAAAACTCATGCACCTCACCACATTGCCATTGGCCACAATGTGTTAAAATAAGGACATTTCGCTTTGCCCTTCTTCCCAATTGTTTTTCTTTTGGAAATAAAATACGTTTAAACCAAACCAAAGACATTTCGCAAATTCGATCCATCCAAAGCCAATCGTGGGCAAAAGCATCCTACAGGGAAACAGCAGAGCGGGGCAAGGCAGGCCACGTTGCACGCCGCGCAACTCAGGCGCCGTCCTACTCAACCAAGACCCTGTACCAAACTCAACAGCAGCAGATGCCGGCACAAGGGCGCAAGGGGTTAATGTCCATGCAAACGCGTACAACGCACAATGGCAGTATCATCAGAGCCATAACCTGTGGGTCCCAGGAACGCATTGCGCCGTGCCCACCTGGCCAACAGGACACTTGTGCCCAAGCCAATGGCCAACCCCGCACGAATGGCCCACACACTGCTAATAAGAAATGCACAAGTCATCCTGAAAAAGATTCCACAATCAAACTGAGACATTTGTAAATAACAAAGATACAGATCTTTTAGGTGTGTGTGAAACTTTTAATTGCAGAGGTTTTAAAAACGAAATGCACAAGTCATCCTGAAAAAGATTCCACAATCAAACTGAGACATTTGTAAATAACAAAGATACAGATCTTTTAGGTGTGTGTGAAACTTTTAATTGCAGAGGTTTTAAAAACTCGCAAGAGTATATATTTCAGAGGTTGTCTGGCTGTGACATTTTATGTCTGAATGAAATATGATTAAAACCTGAAGAACTCAATGTTATTGCAGATACTATTAAAACAGTCCTTCCATGACAGATTTCAGTATTAATGTGTTTGCAAAATCAGGTATGCAGGACACAGATCCTGATTACACAGGACGCTCATATGGAGGTACCGCCATAATATGAAAGCAGTCTCGCAGCTTCTTTATTAAGGAAGTCAGTATTTAAAGTGACCGTGTGAGTGCCATTAGTCTTTGTGACCCAAAGGGTAATGTTTTGCAATCAGTTTTATCTGTGTATATGCCGTACTATGATAGATCTAAACATCAGCAAACAAACTTGTATATACAAGTATTAGATGTAATTCATTCATTTATAGACCAGTATGGTAGTAAAGCACCTGTAAAAATGTTAGGTGATTTTAATGTTCAACTACCTCGTAATTATAAACTACACCGATTGTGGTACAAGAACCATTGACTCAATGATCATAGTAGATTGATGTACGATTTCTTGGCCGAGAATCATATCTCTGGTTGATCATCAATTTGCACAATCTGTAAGCAACACTTACTTTTGTCATTACTAACAGGTGTATACGTGGACAGACCATGTGGGTTCTAGTACTCATGATCTTCACAACATTGTGGATTGTCAAATTATACCATTAGAGTGTGATCATCTCAGTGATCATCTGCCTACCAGTATAACTTTAAAGCTGCCAACGCAATTGAGTATATCTCAATCAGGTAACATCAAAAAGTGTATTAGGACACAAGGTAAACATTACTCACACCCAAACTGGAGTAAGACCCGATGTAATACTATGTACATGTATAAGGACCTATTGACTGAAAACTTAAAAGTTATACCCTTATGGGTTAAACATATTTTATTCACAAAAGAAATCAATGGACCATGTTCTGTTTTCAACTTGCCACAAGATGGCAGTGCATCCATACTCAGACCCTTTGGTTCAGTGCACACTGCTTTCAGCATGGCTGACTATGGTAGGATGAAGGTTGTGGACCTCAAGAAACAGTTAATTAAAAGGGGAGCTGTTACAAAAAGGAAAAAAGTGATCTAATAGCAATGTAAGTGTCTATAGAATACTTTTCAATAACATTTTACATGGAACTAAGTGAATAGTGAACCTTGTTGCAGCTGATTACTAGACTGCCACTTACAAGTTTTACTACAGTCAATACACTATCAACAGGTTGCTGTTAAACAATACTTATCCCCTTGCATGAGCTATGAATGATCCATTAATGGAGCATTGAAATAAGTAATTGTTTTCTCTATTTGCTTGTCAATATTTCATTATTTGTTGCATAAATTGGGGTTTAAAGGCAGTCCAAGTATGTCACTGACAGCTACCATAGTCTGTGTGACAGGCCATGGGCCAGGCTGCCCAGTAGCTTGTATACTGGGTCACCTGCTGGGGGATTAATTAGGTGTCAAAGCTGCTATTGTTAAGGAAATAGGCAGTTATAATAGCCAGTGCCATATGGATTTGCTATGAAAAACAGTTTATACAGTATGGGACAAATAGTTTTGTTTACAAAACTGTTTGCCTGGGCTTAATGATACCTCTTTAACTTAATACTCAAGATGTCGAAATGCTGATGAAAAAGAAAATAAAACATTGTTACTTATGTCTGTGTGGAGCAAATAAGGAGATATGTTAGTCCCAGGATTTAAGTTCATGAGTAAAGAGTTTTTATTGCAACTACACCCAACTAATGTCCAAGGACTGCAGAAAGAGGTTACCTGTGTATACATCTACATTTTAATGGTATATAGGAATAATATATACACTAAAACCTAGAAGCTAGAATCCAACATGGTGGCACAGGTGTGTTTATGACCGTAGCGCTATCTATGTGAACATGGTCCATTGGGAAGAAGGGCAGAGCCCTTTATGAATCCGTCATGCAAGAGAAGACACAAGCACAGGACAGACGTAACACACACCAGCTGCGCCGCCACACGTCAAGTCGGGAGAACTAAAAGGTGATAGGCCTAGCAGGTCTCTTTTAATTTTTGGCAGAAGTAATAAAAGGTGTGTTTTTGGTGGTTAGGCCTATACATTTTGGAAATGAACTAGT
>CAXHWN010001334.1:56380-138380 GCA_964020975.1 Hermodice carunculata
GTTTGCAGTTAATGATGAATATTTCTAAGGTTGAGAGGACCGGTTTAAAACCACCAGTTGCCTTTTATGGGTGACTGCCTGTCTCAAGTCAGGAGTGAAATTTGTTTCTTCACATTGGTATTAGAAAAGAAATGTTGATGCTTTGGGTAGTCTTGAATCTCTTTCCTGTCATTGTTGGGTTTGGAATTAATGAATATGGATCATGTGTTTCTGTACTATTTGAAAATTACTTCATTGGCTATGTTGTGCTATGGGCTTTGTTCTCCGACTCATAGTTATAGTGGAGGTAGGGTGTGTTTATAATGTTCCAGATTCATAAATGTCACAAAAACGATGTAGGCCTACGTTACTCTTTTACTTTAAACATAGCTTACTGACAAGTCGGGAGAACTAAAAGGTTATAGGCCGAACAGGTCTCTTCTTATTTTTGGCAGAAGAAATGAAATTTGTGTTTTGGGTGGTTAGGCCTATTCATTTTGGAAAAAGAACTAGTGTCTGCAGTTGATGATAAATATTTCTAAGGTTGAGAGGACCGGTGTAAAACCACCAGTTGCCTTTTATGGGTGACTGCCTGTCTCAAGTCAGGAGTGAAATTTGTTTCTTCACATTGGTATTGGAAAAGAAATGTTGATGCTTTGGCAAGTCTGAAATCTCTCTGCCGTCATTGTTGGGTTTGGAATCAATGAATATGGATCATGTGTTTCTGTACTAACTGAACAAAATTGTATTTAACAGAAAGATGCATGAACTGAATTAACAGACGTATGAAGACTGTTGCGTATAATAATATATCGAGGGCAAGTAAGGAGTAATACCATACACTTTCGGCAGCAACACCACACAAACATGCTGGTGACTCTTTTTCATTTATTTGGAACAAATGTTTATTCAGTTGGCTGTGGCCCATGTATAGTCTGGAATGTAAGACAGATAGATATCTCTTGCCTATGTTAAGGAGTTCAGGATATTTCAATGAGCATTTTGATTGATTAGATATTCCCCTTTTGAACTGGCACAAAGTCGGTAAATTTTGTGCTTCAAGCGAAAGAAGATTCCACGATTTGATAGTAGAAGGGAAAAAACGATTTTTCAAACAATATCAGTCTGGTTGGAACTAAAGGTAAGTCAGAACGTCTATTGGTGTCAGATTGACTCCTGGTATCATAGCAGTAATTTTCATTGGGTGCTGGAACATTGGGGAGGGCAGTATACAAATAGCTAGGAGTTAACCTGTAGACTATCCTATATATCATAGAAAGTGTCGAGATCTCTCTCCTTTTGGAGAGAGTTTCCCAACCCGTTTCTTCATATAACTTGGCACTGGGAGTAGTTTGCATAGCTCCTGTAACTACGTGGGACGCAGCCAATTGTAAATCTTTTAGGATCTTTTTGTCAGGCTGAGCACAGCTGTCCCAGACCACACTGCCATATTTTAAAATGGGACGGATAAATGAGAATTAAATAACTTCTAATGTGACGCGATCAAGACGAAACTGAAGAGACTTCATTATGTTTATCTGTTTGGAAGCTTCGGCAGTAATTTCCTTAATATGGGCATTCCATTTTAAATCGGATTTCAGGGTAACACCTAGATGTTTTTGTTCAGGTACATTTTCTAGCTGATGACCATGAAAAACAAGCGGTGGATGGTCAAGAGCATGTCTTTTAAGAGAGACAAGCATAGAGTCGGTTTTTAAGGCATTGAAGGAAATAAGCCACTCTTTGGACCAATCGTCCAAAGAGGCAAGATCTTGATAAAGAACAGCAGCTGCACGGGCTGTGTCATCAAAAGCAAGGAAAAGGGATGTGTCATCTGCAGAAAGTTTAACATTAGAATTTACAACATTAAAAAAATCATTAATATAGATCAAAAACAGAAGAGGACCTAGAACTGATCCTTGGGGTACGCCAGCAGTAACGGTGCACCAGCTAGAAGAATTGCCATTGATAACTACACGTTCCTTGTGGTTTTGAAGGTAATCTTCAAACCAGGATAGTAAATTTCCTACAACACCACTTTTTTCTAATTTATGGAAACCTTTGTGCCACACTTTATCGAATGTCTTGCTGATGTCGACAAATACGATTCTGACTTCCTTTTGCTGATCGACTGCCAATCATACTCATGGTAAAGGGAAAGTAGCTGGTTAACAGTGGAATCACCAGGCATAAAACCACATTGGTTAGCAGATATAACCATATTGTCTCGAAAAAATTAAACACATGTTTGAACACTGCCCTTTCCATCACTTTTCCAGTACAGCTTAGGAGGGATATCGGCTGGTAATTATTACCAGAAATTTCATCGCCATTTCTATGCAATGGTGTAACTTGGGCTTATTTCCAAATTGATGGGAACTGATTTTGGCCTAAACTGAGGTTTATTAGTTTCCTGAGAGGTTTATAAATTATTGGAGCTGCTTCCTTCAAAGGTCTGCAACTTATTCCATCTGGTCCAGTTGCTTTGGTTGTATCGAGGCTCTTAAGTGTATCTAGCACTTCGATCATCAGGGTGAATGAGGACTTCCTTATTTGGAATGCACTCTTTGGCGGCAGATAGAAAACCTTAGGTCCAAGAAATACAACACTGGTTTACGTCGTTTGAAAGAAAGAAAATGTCCCACTGTATCTCCCTTAAATGGTCACGAAAGCTATCAAAATCTGCCCTTTCATATTCCCATATTAGCCTTTTGTAAGTGGGTTTTTTTCCGCCCCAAAAAAATATTAGCCGACACTATACTGTGATCACAATTGACTCCTTTCACAGAACCAGCAAAGCATAGACTTTTCTCACCTCCAGCTGACTGGACAGGGCATCGCAGGGGTGAACACTTGTGGGCATAGGGTAACGCATGTTAAAAATACTAATCTTTAAAGTAAATTTGAGGTCAATTATAGAAACATTAACATAAATTGTAAAACTTTTTGATGAGTATGCCTGTCAACATCAGTAAAGTACCAGGAATTTTTAATTTGAACATGTTTGAAACTGTTTACAGGCAAAATTATTGAGACCCTCATACGATAGTCCGTATCTGTGTACTGAACACCCACACTTGTATGGTGTCAATTGGTTTCTGACACCTGTGGGGTTAATCAGCAGAGTAGTTTGTGAGACCTTCAAACTGAGTACATTTTGGCAGTCTGTGCTCATGATGCCACAGCATATTATGGCTCTGTGGGATATTACCATTCATATAAGTGTGGTGTTTAAAGGGCAAAACACCATTGTTTCAGTTATGGCAGTCACGTCACTGATTAGGCAAGCTTTACTGCCATAAAATAGTCTTAACCTATTGTAATAAGTTCAAAATTTTATGAAAGGTTTCATTAATAGTTTAGAGGCCATTTAATTGCCATAATTAAACTTGCTCAGCTGAGATATTAGTGATATTTTACCATGTAAACCTTGCTCTGTGGAAAGTGGGTATGTTAAAACTATACAATCAAGTAGTCTTACCCCCAGCAAAGGGGCTTTCTGTAGGCATTGGAAGTGACAAAATCACTGGGAACAGTGGTCCACCTGTGGGGGAAAGTCCTGAATTATAAGCATTAATCTGTGACATTATGTGCTGAATGCTCTACTGTAAAGAGAGGGGAATAAAACTAACATCTTCAAGGTGTGGCTGTCTTTATTTCATGCATGGGGAGAGCTAATTCTGAAACCTTTGAGTCAATTACCTGCATAGGTTTTGACACCTCAGCACTGAGTACATTTTGACATTCAGGAATGTCTGCTCACTATCATGTAGCAGCATAGTCAACAGTAGTCACTCAACAGTCATTTATGTATGTGTACACTCTGAAAAGATCAACTCAGAACAAGGTTCTTGCTAACATTTCACTGAGGAAATGCATTTTTTGCCCAAAAAGTGCCGTCCTTACAGTAATAAGTTTCCCTTTTCTCACTGTTGTGTAAACATTGCTGCAGCTGAGTTGCCACCCTCTTTTCATATACCCAGCTATGTGAACATGCATTCATATTTTTCCATCACCCGAGGTTTGTTCCTGGATAGGTGCCCATATTAAAAGTATACAAGCAAGCAGGCTTGCCCCCCCCCCCCCAAGGGGGTTCTCTTGTGAATGGAGACAAGAAAGCCGTTGTGCACAGTGGCTCCACTTGTGGGGGAAAGTCCTGAATTAGCAATTGGTGGTAATACACAAGGTTGGTAAATATATCTAGGGATGTATGAAACAATTTGATCAAGGCAACTCGACGTATATTATTAGTTATGCGAGTGGGTTCTTGAATATGGGGCACCAAGAAATTCGTTGAACAAAAATAGTCAAGTTTTCTGCCGGGTGCTGTTGTAAAATCAGCATTATAATCAACTGTTATAACGATATTATGGAAACCGACAGTGTTTGCATGGTCAAAATTGGACTGTAAATTGTCCCAGAATAACATCGGGGAATCAGGGGTCCTGTAAATAACTCCAAATAAGAATGTATTGTTCTGTAACTTAATTTCAGCCCATAATGATTCAAGGTCAGCACTTTAAAGGTCATGACGTCAAGTTACTGAGAATTGATGTTAGACGTACACACCTACACCCCTTCCCATCCCGTTTGTTCGGTCTCTTCGCGTGATAGTATGGAAACCAGGTAGGGCAAGATCATCATCTGGGATGTTATCAGACAGAAAGGTTTCAGAGAGAGCTATAATATCAAAATTCTGAGCAATAGCTGCATGAATACACCTTAACTTGTCTTGTGACAAGCTTCGAATGTTAATATGACACAGAGTAATATCATGGTAATCATTATTAGTTCCAGGATTTTGATGGATATCGCCTGCTAATAAGATCAGAGAGGGGGCAATAATAAGTTGGTACTCATCCATATTTGAACGTTTCCTAGACATAATAGAATTACATATGTATGTTGAAAGCCGCCTTTGCCTATCGTAAGGACAAAATAAGTTATTGAGAGTACCGGCAAGCTAAACGTAGAAAGTAAAGTATAACAAATGGATCTAATAATAATAGCTATACCCTCATTGAATGTTGAAGATGTAAGAGAAGGTGACCTACTTGAAACAATTGTTATTGATCATTTGAAAAAGATTAATGAAATTTTCCAGGAGGCTGGTTGTGTGGCAAATAGACGGTTTAAACCACGTTCATTCTGGGCGCCGGAACTTGCGGTGTTGAGAGACAAAAAGAAGTTTTGGTGGGGACTGTGGTACGCAAATGGCAAGTCTAGGACTGGAGTCATTCATGACACATTGGAGGTATGCAAAGAAGTGTTTTAGAAGGGGGTGTCGGCATAATGTTAACGTGAAGAAACAAAATAATGTATATCGTCTTAACGCTTGTTTTTAATCAGAGAAAAGTAAGTCATTTCTGGAACGTTATCAATAGAAAAACGTATGTCAAACCTAGTACAAACTTTATCAACAATTCGCTGATTATTTCTCCCGGGCTAATGGCAGATGAATAATTTAACTGATGGTCAACGTAAGATACATGATCAAGTTACAGTATCATATGAAGAAAACAAAAGCAAAGCTGGCCCTGTAATAATAACCGTTGATCAGGTTGACAAGTTGATAACAACTGTTCACGGGCTGTGACGGTATCACACTGGGGCACATGAAGTATGGGAATTCTATTGATTTAAACATATTTTATTGATCGAATACATCGAAATTATCATACAATATAATAATCTCAGCAATTGGGGAAAAGGGCAAAACCCTATTCGAATCCCTCTTGCAAAAAAGCACAACACATAAACTGGACAGAACTAGACTCATTAGACAAATGATAAGATGACAAACACAGTGACGTAACAGATGGTGGGGCTATGTAATTTATTACTATATTAGGTCTGCAAATGTGTATCATAAGCCAGCATTGTAGCTGAATCTGATATGTGTTCGTTTTACCTATAAATGTTACCTATGCCTGCCTGTTTGAAGCGGACGGTTTCGGAAATATACTCGTGTACTGCTGAAAAAATTGCCATATTCACTTCAAAAGAACATTCGGGGCAGCCGTATAATACTGTCTGTAATGTGAACGGGGCATACAAGGGTATCGTAGTATGGAGAACTGATTGCTGAACAGCATAAAAAGGATATATAGAGAAGTAATGCTGCGCATCTTCACTGGATATACCACAATCACATAAAGGTGTATCTTTCACGCCGATCTTAAGCAAGTGGGAATTTAAGTGGCTCGCACCCAGGCGAAGACGGGTGTGTTTAACTGCGAGAAATCGGTCGCCAAAATTGTATAATTCAGGGAATTTGATAGCTCTGACCACTGGCTTCATAATATTTGACTTGAATATGTTGGTTGAAGCTGAATTTCTAGTTTCTAGAGGTAACTGATTCCACAGCCTAATTGTCGAGGGGAAAAATGAATTATCAAAGAGTTCAGTACGAGCACAAAAATGGGGAAGATTAAATTGCTGACGAGTTTGATAGGTTTGGTTACCCGCAGTAGAAGCAGTAAGAAGAATTGAGCACAATGAATCAGGAACGAGCTTGTTAACAAGTTTGTACATTAACGTCAGTTTTGATATTTCTCTACGTTTGAAAAGAGTTGACCATCCGGTTTCTTCATATGGCTTAGCATTGCTCATTCCGTGTATTGCACCAGAAACGATACAAGCAGCACTTATTTCAACGTTTTCCAGCCTTTCCTCGTCAAATACCGAACTCCCACTTCACACTTGACAACCGTATTCGAGAATCGGCCTGACAAAGCTAATATAAATAGTTTCGAGTGTACTTCTGTCGAGCCTGAACTTCAAGTTTTTCATAGTGTTAATAAGTTTACTAGATTTGTTACAGGTTTCAGTAATGCGGTTGGACCATCTAAAATCGGAGCATATTGTAAGTCCAAGGTGTTTGTGATGGGTAACATTTTGCAATACATGACCTTGAAAATGTATAGGTGGATGGTTAGTTTGGTTTGTCTTTCAAAAGATGAGCATGGAGTTAGTTTTTAAAGCATTTAAGGTCACCAGCCAATCTTTTGACCATTGATCAATATCAGCAAGATCGGAATTCATAATTCCACCGGCAGTAAATGGATTATCAATATTCAAGTACAGAGTGGTATCATCAGCAAACAATTTTATGTTACAACGAACAAGATCCACAATATCGTGGATGTAAATAAAAAACAAAAGAGGCCCCAGCACGGAACCTTGAGGCACTCCAGCACAAATTTTACCCCAACTGGAGGACTGACCTTGAATTACTACGTGTTGGTAGCGATTCTTTAGATAATGCGAAAACCAATCGTGAAAATCTCCCTCAATACCTGCTCTCTTTAGTTTGTACCAAAGGCCAGAATGCCAAACCTTGTCAAAAGCTTTACTAATGTCTAAGAAAATGATTCGTACTTCCTTTTGTTGATCCAAGGCTAAACATAGTTCATGATAGAGAAGGAGCAACTGATTGACCGTCGAGTTGCCTGGTATGAGATCTGACTAATGAATGGAGATAACAATGTTGTCCCGAAAAAAGTTGAATACGTGCTTAAATTCTATCTTTTCTAGAACTTTTCCGACACAGCTGAGTAGAAACACAGGCCTGTAATTATTGCATGAATTCCCCGGACCTTTTTATAAAGCGGAGAAACGTTTGCTCTTTTCCAAACTGAAGGGAATTGTCTGTCAGAATGTGAAAAGTTAAATAATCTAGCAACTGAGGGGGAGATAATAAGTGCGGCTTCTTTAAGCTGTTTTGAACTTATACCATCAGGACCAGAAGTTTTAGTTGTGTCAACACTTAAAAGCACCTCAAGAACTTCTCTCTCTGTTACAGTGAGTGAGTCAAGAGTAGATGCAGCAGGATCTGTATGTTCGGGTAAACTGGCAGTTGCAGAATCAACGTTACATTGTTCTAGAGACTAAGAATTAAAAATTTCAGCTTTGGACAGAGAATCAGAAATGTGCTTACCACCATGTATGAGAGAGGGAATAGTTGAAGATTGAATACGGTTCAAAAATATTTAACTGTGTGCCACCAACTTCTGCTTTTCTTGGAAGGGTTGTTGAGGTCCTCGCGAAGCTTAGTATTGTACTCGTCTTCAGCAGTTTTAAGCTGTTGTTGATAATGGTTTCGAACTTCACAGAAAGAGGTCCATGCATGGGTGTTGAAATTTTGACGTGTAGCATTTTCGTATTTTGTTTTAACTTGACGTTTAAGTGCACGTAGGCTGGAGTTGTACCACGGTAAATCATGTGGTCTGACTTCAATTTTTTTGTTCTGGATTGATAGTTCGGCAGTTTCCATGAACAACGTGGACCAGGAATCACAACACGAATCAATATCTTCCAAAAACATAACACGAATTCCAGTCCACACTTCGAAGGGAAGTTCTGAAGACTTCAAAGTTTGCTTTACCATAGTCCCAAATGCGTCTTTAGAATGTATAATCTCTCTTTTTCCGAAACAATAGGTTAGCACCTACAACACTATGGTCACAGTTAGAAATTAGAGGCAGCACATAGGTATCACTTGCATAGTTAGGAATGTTAGATAGGATTTGATCTAAACATGTAGCTGAATGGTCGGTAATGCGTGTGGGCTCATTTATATGGACCGCAAGAAGATTGGTACTGGCAAATTGGTCAAGCTTATGGCCAGATGGCATATGGAAATCGCAATTTAAATCTCCCGTTAAGATAATATGATGAATACCTGTCCCTTTCGCCAGGTCGAAA
Source organism: Hermodice carunculata (assembly GCA_964020975.1). NCBI lineage: Eukaryota > Metazoa > Annelida > Polychaeta > Eunicida > Amphinomidae > Hermodice > Hermodice carunculata. The sequence goes on from CAXHWN010001334.1 coordinate 65,066, forward strand.
CTTTCCTGAAACTTGCTCCAAAATAAAACCGGGAAATTGGGTGGCCTATACATGACAGCAAATAAATATTTAGTATTGTGAAGTCTAATTTCACACCATAAAATCTCCAGATCAGGTACCTCAAGATCCAGTCGTCGAGTGACGTGTAAGGATTTGGACACATACAGTGCAACATCACCGCCTACCCTATTAAGACGATCTTTTCTAATAATGTCATAATAATCAGGTATATCTAGACTGCATGCTAAAAAGTTTGGTGAAAGGAAAGTTTCTGATAGAGAAATTACATGTCAAACTCCGGGACGATGTCTGTACGGTTGCACCGCAATTTAACTGGTGACAGACTCCGTATATTTAACTGGCAAAATGAAATGTCTTTAGAATGCTGTACAGGGCCCGGGGTTTTATGAACATTTCCCGCTAAGAGTATCAGTAAAAGACAAGTGAAAGATATATTTACAAACTTAAGTTGCTGTCTATGCAGAACCTTGAGCATTATATAAACCAGAAGAAGGGTCCTCTTTTTGTCTGAAAGTTTCAAATTAACAAGGTTTACAGCACTAGAGGTATACTTGACTAAATGAATGGTAAGGCATGTATGCTGAGCAATTTGCCTGAGAATCGTCAATTCATTGTTCGAAGTAACAATCATGTACGGAACTAATGAGTGATCGGAGTATACTATGCGATATAAATGATTGCACACCAACTTAAAATTTTAATATCCTCTTTCATCACTTGGCTAGTATATATTCAGTTATCTTAAGTCGTACGATAGTATCAGCGGACTTTAACATTGGCGTAATTGTACCTATTTTGAAAAAAAAAAAAATTTTAAACCCAAATGACCCTAACAATTACCGTCCTATTATGCTGAGTACTATTCACTCAAAGAATGTTGAGTTACTTACGTTTCCTGATGATACATTTAATGACTGGTAGTTTGGTTTCCACAAAAAACGCGGTACCTCATTTGGGTGTACTCTTTTACAGGATATTAATACTTACTATAGTAGCGGGCACTTACATCTTTTTGTGTGCAAACTCGGTGCGCAAAAGTGCTTCGATTTTTTTTAATTTAAACATATTTATTTCAACTGGATCGCCCTATAGTACATCGAAATGTCACTAATCGAGGGGTTCTCGAGAACATGGAGTGACACACAGAATGTATATTACAAAACACACAGGACAAAACAAGAACAAAGTTACCCAATTAACAGAGAAGCTGGGCATATGCCTCAGATTTGTACCCTGCATATAAAAATCACAATAGTAGTGGTCACCAAAATGCAAAACAAATCAAAATAGTTCACTGCAGGTAAAATGTACACATATACGTCCCTGTTCACAATAATACGGACTAGCCGTAGGGAATTTCATAAAGGACAGGTAGGAAGTAAGATTATGTAAATCAGCGACGAACTCAATTGAAAACTAGGAAAGATGATTTGCTGCATAGCAAATCAGTGTGTGTGTCTTCAAAGCATATTGGTATGGCAATGTACAACTAGTCCATAACACGGGAGTAGAAGTTGGAATGGAATCTCTATCTATTATAGCTTGGAAGTTATTCAAGATTTAAAATGTCTAATGGTGCTATTCAGCATACATGTAATTTAAATTGCTACAACTTTTATTTTTAATTCATTGCATGCGCAATGGTCAACAACCCCCTAGTAGCTCTGCCAACGCTATCAACAATGACCGGAAATCTATAGAGACCTGGTCTCGTCAATGGTTAGTCACTTTCAATAGTACCAAAACCAAATCCATGCTTTTCACTAAAAAGAAGAGTCAAGATCAAAACCCACCCATTGTTTTTCTCGGTAACTCTTTAGAAAATATATCAGAACATAAACATCTTGGTGTAATTTTCAGTTCTGACTTGTCATGGTCAAACCACATAAATTCACTTGCATGCAAAGCCAGGAAACTAATTGGAATTCTAAAACTACTACAATATAGACTCAACAGGCGTTCATTGGAAATTATATACTTGACATATATTGACCATTACTGGAGTAAGGGGATGTAGTTTGGGGTGGACTTACTCAGGCGGATGCCTCATCGTTTGAAAGTGTTCAACTGGCTGCAGCCCGAGTAATAACCGGGGGAACCTGTCGCACTAGTCATAGATTATTATACAGTGAGACGGGATGGGAGTCTTTGGCTAAACGTCGATATAAACACAGGCTAACATTGCTATATAAGATAATACATGGGCCAACACCCGATTACCTTCATGACTTAATTCCAGGAAACGTGTCTTCTAGAAATATATACAATGTAAGATCAAAAAATAATATAAGCCAGATATACGCAAGAACTAGTATTTACAGCAATTCGTTTATACCAGCAACCATTCGTCAGTGCACGTGGAATTTCTTACCCAATTCAGTTCGAAACTCTGAGGATCTTGATACATTTCAGCGTAAATTAGACAATGATAAACCAAAGGTTAACGATTTATTCTACATTAGCAACCGGAAAGTAAACATTCTACATTCCCGAATTAGAATGAGCTGCAGTCAGTTGAACCACGACATGCATAAAACTGGCATCGCAAGTTCTCCTAGTTGTGCTTGTGGCGCCACAGTAGAAAATTCCTACCATTTTTTCTTTGAATGTCCTCGTGTCATTACCGAACGTAACACTCTTCAAATGTTTATTATAACAAAGGCTCCGTTTACATTAAATACAGTTCTAAATGGAAGTTTAAAATGTTCAAAAGCCGCTAATATAGCTATCTTTGAATCTGTGCATACGTACATTATCCGCACTGGTTTCACTTGGTAGTTTGTATATACAGTTGATATTACGAATTTTGTTATATAGATATGGGTAGGCCTACCATTTAAGTGGTCACGTGCGGATAAATATCATCACTTTTGTAAAAGACTTATTTCGAGACTGTTTGAATCATTCATCTCTTACAGTCAATGCAAACTACTCATTACTCGGACCACTATCTGTGACGTCTGGTGGAGTCATTATCTTGCATTCTGTTATGTGTCCCTTAATGTACTGTCCTGTGGTTTGTGCCATTACCTTTTACACCATACTCTGTATTTTACTCCTTATTTTTTTTGCAAGAGGAATTTGTATAGGCTCTGCCTGTTTTCCAATTGCCTTAATAAAATATGTTTAAACCAACCCTCTAGTAGAGGTTGAAATGACATCCCTATCTATAATAGTTCTGATGATATTAAAGTTTTAACATTTCAAGTGCTGCTAATTAGAATAATTTAAATTGCTACAACTTTTGTTTTAAATTCATTAGGTGCACACTGGTCAATAAGCCCCTAGTAGAAGTTTGAATGACATCTCTATCTTTTATACCTTTGAAAATATTCAAAATTTTTAATTTCATATGCCCTTAATTTGGATAATATTAAACATCTTCATTCCTCTGTATAAAACGGTCAAACTCTTTGTATGGAGGTACAATCATGCCAAGTTTGGAGTATCTATGTACAATAGTGTCATAGAAAAGTGTCGGACAAATTTGCTGGTAAAGAAGAAAGAAGAAGGAAAGAAAGAAAGAAAGAGAGAGAGAGAAAGAAAGAAGGAAAGAAAGAAAGAAAGAAAGAAAGAAAGAAAGAAAGAAAGAAAGAAAGAAAGAAAGAAAAAGAAAGAAAAAAGCGTGTGTTGACACACACACTTTCATCACTGCTTATGCATAAACAGAACTAAGATATGAAGCGTCTTGTATCTATGATGTATCTGTGGAAAGCAGCACAAATTTTCATGTCGCTACCAAAGAGAGAGAGTCTGGCATAAGGGCTTCTTCTTTAAGTTGTATGAAAAAATCCCATTAACTCATTGGCTGTTTCTACACACGTGGTATAGTGGTTTAAAAGCTTGCGTAAGATTGAATTCTGAACAAAGTGTACTTTTCCCTGTTACAAGGGGCACCCGTCAGGGTAGTGTATTTTCTCCCGTGCTTTTCGACTTCTATATTGATGAGTTACTCACAATACTAAGTAACACTGACGCTGGTACTCGTCTTGTAAAAGATAGATTTATTAGTTTTGCATATGCAGATGACGTGAAACTGTTCTCTGCCACCATTCCAGGTCTGCAACAACTTATTTATGTATGTGCATCATATGCTTCTCAATGGAGATTTGTATTTGGGATTGATAAAACAAAAATCTTACATGTAAACAAGTGCTCCTGGCAGTAAAAAACAACAACTTGGTATCTCGGAGACCCATCTTATGAAATAGACACTGTGACAGAGCTGAACTTACTAGGTCTCACATACACCTCTTCAAATACATATGATGTGCATGTAAAGAATAGAATAAGTGCCGCAAGACGGCCCATGTATAAATACAGTAGTGCTGGTTGGTGTCATCCGGGCCTCTCATGTGATGCTAAAGGGCATTTGAGTACCAGCATTAACATCTGGTTTTGACTGCATCAAATTGTGTCGCTCTAATATACATGAGTTGGAGTCGGTTCAAGGAAACTCCATGAAGGAAGTACTTGGACTGAGTAAACGGTCCCACCATTCAAAAGTGTTACAAGCTCTCGGTATTGAGCCGATATCCCAGGTTATCATGCATGACAGTATGTCTTCTACACATCGCATATGCTCAGTGAAATCGCCCGTCAGAAACTTGTATACGTATGAACTGTCCTGACAGGAGATATGCCTATTAATTTCCCACCCCAACTGCATGCCAGATTGCCTAGTCCCTCTTGATGAGATATGGCGAGATACGGGTCGGTAGCTGTGGGGACAAGCGGAATATTAGTAATGTTTTGGAAATACAGAATACTTATTAATGGCAGATGGAAATTTTTCTTATATGGCTCGGGAAGTACAAGAAAAATACCGGTTTGGTATTTGTGAACTTAAATTTCTCAACAAAAAAAAAAATGCTAATTTTGTGAGAAGTGAGCATATAGCCTGTCTGTAACAGTGATGCGACCCGCACGTCCCCCGTGATCGCCAGGCGTCAAACCCGTGCCTTGTGGCGGGAAATTAATATGCATACGGCGTATTCATGGGTTAATGGAATAAGAAAAACTGGCACCTTAGCTGACAGGTTGTCAACTAACGGAGTATCCCTAATGTCTATTTTACTTTCAGGTGATCGGCGGCAGAGGTCAGCGACGAGGGCCATGGGGGGTCCGCGAACCGGTCGGCCGCTTGGCACCCAGGCGACGGACGGGATCGTGGACTCTCTGGCCGCGTTACCGTCCTCTCCCAATGATAACAATCCCAACTCTCGAGAGCGTTCGAGGGTTAAACAGCTGTTCACTAGATTTTAAGTGCATATACACATTCACCGATTTTATAATGTATGTATACCATTTCATCTCGATGTAACTTTTATTTCGCCAAGCTTGGGGGTTCAATAAACAATATATACAGCCCGACACCTGAACTGTGAATTGCGATTTATTTTATGTAACTGTCACCTGCCAGCGCCAAAGAGCATCAATCTTTCAGGTTAGAAAACAGATTGAGAAGACTGCCCGAATTTGAATGAACAACTGGGTGTTCTCGAATCTGCCAGTGTCACGGAAATGGAAAGCTTAATTAGCAAGCAATAATTGGTCTTTATGTAGAGATAGCTAATCAGCAGTGCGAACTTCCAGTCGTTTATATGAGACTGTTCTATATGTGACCTACTTCCGGTAAGGTTGACTCGAGTGGTAGGAGCTAAATTTGTGTTGCGTCAATGGGAAATAATCACAGCCGAAAACGAGCTGCCTAAAAATAAACAATAAACACGCAAAATACATGAAAATACTGTATTCAAGGGAATATATTAACCAGCTTGACACCATTTGCAAGTGCCACATCTACTCTCTGTTTACATGTGAAAATTAACTGTTTCTGATTTGTCTATGTCCATTTTGAATTGTTCCGTACGTAAGTTTCAAGTGTTCACTCAGTCTGCCTGTGAAGGCAAACGCTTTACGGCGTCTGGATAGGAATATGACTCTTCTTTAGGATTGGGCTTTGTGTCATCAAAGGTAAAGACCAGGTATTGCCTTCTGATCAGGCTTGATGGCACTTTGACTGTCTCAGACTCGGTGAATACAGAGAAGCGCAACCACTTTGTTTTTAACCAGGGACGCGCATGTCCCAACCCACCTCCCTGTATTCACGAATAGTGGGAGGCATCATTACGTATTATGTGAAAGAGCTCTGAGGGAGCCGTCCAAAGATATCAACATTATTAATCTTGATGACGTCTTTCTCGAGATATAACAATTTATGTGATTCCCAGACTGAGAAAATCTATACCCGGTATTCAAAGTGCCATGAAACATTTACTTTTTTCATTTCTTTTCGTATAGACTTTTCCTGTTGGTCTTTAAACAGACAGAATCAGCATCCGAAATAATGATTATGACGTAAACAACAGTTTGGGAATAAATTGGTGAGTTGCAACTTGTTGGCATGTACAGAAACGGACAAATCATGTCAAACATGAAGCGGGATGGTGGTCCAAATGTGAGCCTCGTTTCAAACCTTTCTCTGCAGGAGCTCCATTCTGACGACTTTGTGGTTTTACAACTTTTGGGGCCAACCTCCACCATCTTATTAGCACGAATGATTGACTGCACAGATAAATGCACAATACTTTATTGGAGATTAGGCCCTATGTGGGCCATTGAACGTGTAGATGCTCCAGGTGCACCCTTTCTAACCCCGCCCCGCGTATATTAGCACGTGAGCTTGATTGAATGGACGTTACGAGCGCCTGCGCCTGCTATTGATGCATGCAGCCTCCCAACAACAAAAACCTACAACTAGAAAAGATGATTTGGTGCATAGCAAATCAGTGCGTGTGTCCTCAATGCTTCCAGATGCGTACTAATCTATAACCTAGGAGCAGAAGTTGGAATGGCATCTCTATTAATTACAGCTTAGAAGTTATTCATGATTTAAAATTTCCAGTGCTGCTATTTAGCACAGTTTAAATTGCTACAACTTCTGATTTTTAATTCATTAGGGACGCAATCATGGTAAACAACCTCCTAGTAGAAGTTGAAATGACATCTCTATCTATTATAGTTTTGAAAATATTCAAGATTGAAAATTTTGAATGATACAACTTTGCATAATTTAAATCGCTACAACTTTTGATTTAAATTCTTTAGTTGCACAGTGGATAATAACTCTATATTAGAAGTTGAAATGACATCTCTATCTATTATAGTTTTGAAAATATTCAAGATTGAAAATTTTGAATGATACAAATTAGCATAATTTAAATCGCTACAACTTTTGATTTAAATTCATTAGTTGCACAGTGGATAATAACTCTATATTAGAAGTTAAAAAGACATCTCTATCTACAATAGTTTTTGAAGATATTCAAGATTTAAAATTTCAAATGCTGCTAATTGGCATGATTAAAATTGCTACAACTTTTGTTTTAAATTAATTAAATGCGCAATGGTCAATAACGGTAGAGTTGAAGTTGGAATGACTCTATTTATTATACGTTTTAAGATATTTAAGATTTAAAATTTCAAATGTCCCTAATTTGCATAATTTTAAATATCTTCATTCCTCAGCGTAAAAAGGTCAAACTCCTTGTATGGACGTACCGTCATGCCAAGTTTGGAGTTTCTATGTAGAATAGTGTCATGAAACAGTGTCGGACAAATTCGATGGTACAGAAGAAAGAAAAATTTTAGGAAAAACAAGAAGTGTGTGTCGACACATATACTTTAATTTCCTCCAAAAAGATATGTGAAATGCAGTGGTATAACTGGGAAAGAAGAAAGGAAGAACTAGAAAAGAAGATTTGCTTCAAGGCAAATCTGTCTGTGCGCCCTCAAAAGTTGTAAATATTAAATGCTACAACTTTTGTCCTTTGGTACTTCACATTCCATTAAGCTAATGGCTGGATGAAAATTTTAGAGTCTAAATGACCTTGACATCTGAGCTTTAGAAGTCACATGTAAATTACAAAAAATATACAGTGTTATAATACCTACAATTTAAGCCCAACATGAACCAAATCAGATGACAGTTGACCGTGTTATAGGCTATAGGGGTTACATGTTAATTGCAAAAACGTACAGTGTTGCAGTATCTACCATTTGAGTCCAACATGATTAAAATTGGATGGAAATGGACTGAGTTATGACTATATAAAAATGTCAAAGGTTGAAATGACTCGGACCTTTGGCCTTAAGAGGTTACATGTATCCTACAAAAAAGTGCAGTATTCCAATAGCTAAAATTTCAGCCCAACATTATTAAAATTGGATAAAATTGACCAAGTTATGGCTAGATGAAAATTTCAAAGGTCCAAATGACCTGGACTTTTAACCTTTAGAGGTCACATATAAATTACGAAATGGCAGTGTTATACTAGCTACAATTTGAGCCCAACATGATCTATAGAAGTATAATCGTGAATAACAATTAAGTTTGGAGTTTCCAAGTATAATACTTTTAAAATGAAATGTCGGACAAATTTGCCTGTGAAGAAAGAAAGAAAGAAAGAATTCCTAGAAAAATAATATGTCTGTGTTGTCACACAGACATAATAAATTAAACAAGTTTCCCCTACACACATCCTCATAACACGCGCATGATGTTGAACAGGGGTGGCCTTTTTTCCAGCAGTATATATTTTTTCATTATTTCATATACTAGTATTTAAAATTATTTGCACAATAATACATATTTGCAAATCTTTTACACATATATACTATCATGCTTTAAATCCTAAAATGGTTTGTCATGAATGCACTTTTTTGCGATGATTTTTTGTTTTACACAACATTAATATCAACAGCAAAGAATCTTGTCCTTGTATTTCAAGACTGCATGCGTTTTGCTTGGACCACTACCTGTGCCGCCTTGTGCTGTCCCCAATCTTTTTCTTGCTGAGTCGGCGTAAAGATAATGTTACATGATTTTATGTTTTTGCCTACTTAATTTTATTTATTTATTTATTTATTTATTTATTTATTTATTTATTTATTTATTTATTTATTTATTTATTTATTTATTTATTTATTTATTTATTTACTTACTTACTTACTTACTTACTTAGTTATTTATTTTTCGCGAAAGGAACCTGTAAACGCAATGCCTGTTTTTAATCGCTTTGTGAAACAAAATACTTAAAAAAACGGCTGGTAAAAAGGTCACTGGTCAAATTAAAAAAAAAACGCAAAAGAAAAAAAAAAGAAAAAGAAAAGAGAAGAACGCAGACAGGCACACAAACACACACACCCACACACACACTGTATACCTATCTGTGATCGACCGGATGAAATTTCAATTCATTTTGGCATTTGTGTCGCAATTATACCACTCAGTCACTCGTCAAGGCAAACCAACACTTCTGATTTGACGTAGTGTGTTCCATATTCGCCATTGCCAGTTGCTCTTACACCGGATTTAATGAGTTCATGTAAATAGATGCACGTGACGAGCAGTACTAATATCTTTTAAAAGACGGAAACGTGATCATCTCAGACAGCTAGTGTAAAGACGCTTTTGATACATCGGGACACAACCGCGGCTGCCTATAGATAGCATCTGAACTCGCTGAGACAACTATACAGGCTGGTAGGTGCCATCCCTGTCTTCTCTAAAGTTGTTTTCCGACGTTTTCTTCTGCATAATTATTAGATCTTATTAGACTAATCCGCGAAATGCCGAAGACCGAAAACTGAAGCGGACACCTCTTTCCACTTGAAGGGACCATCTTGAAAGTTTACTGGGGCACACCTAGAAATGCATGCTGTTGGGAACAAAAAAAGGGGGAGCATCGTAATCACTAACATTTAAAATTACCATGTTTATTAATGATACAATCAAGAAAAATTATATTTGAACTGGAAAGATTTGAACTCGGAGAACCGTTGGTAGAGATAATAATGGACGTCATGCTACCAAGCGTGACGGTTCACCTGCAGAAATAATCAAACTCTCCGTTTTGTCAACCCAGCGCACAATCGGAGCCATTTTCAATCTTGGATGGCGCTACCAAGTCCCGATAATTCTCAACCTTTTGATATGCTCCGCGTTAACATAAGCTCAACTGTGCGTATGTCCTTTGGTGCTGTGGGCGTGGCTTTATTTCAGTCCAGAGGCCGAGGAATGGTCAAAGGGCCGGGGCTTACACGATACATACCAGAGCTGAATCTCTACATCTTTGAAATGAAACTACCTAGCAGTTATGGAAGTGCAGGGGATTTTGAAAATTTTATTGCGAACCCTGGATAAACAGGAGTCAAAAGTCTGAAAAGAAGAAATTTCAGTCAGTAAGTTTGTTACTATTAAATAAAATTGTTTGAGATTTTGTACGCAAATAAACATTTTCATAGGTTATTCATCACTTTATTCTTGTTGATGCAGAATGAGATCAAGGTCATCAATATAGGCAAAGGATGGTCGTATTTGTTTTAGTTCACTCTGGAAGTTTGGAAATAAGTTAGAATTAAATTAAATTCCACTTCTGTAGTACTTTGAAATTTTTGTCAAATATCTAGGCACTTCAGCATTTTTAGTAACATATTAAACTTAGAATGGGCAACTTATATAACGTTGTTCCTTTGAGCATTTGTCTGACCTCGGTATATTGAGGAAATTACATGCAGCACAACAGCAGTAGATTTTGAGAAAAGTGATGGAAATTACAGGGTTACCTTTGCATACAAAAGTGCCGTTGAAGCTGTGAAGTGAGGTCAAGGTCATTGTAAATGTAATTGAATAGATAGTGTCAGGAAGTAAAGCCCAAACCCAGGCTTCAACAACTTGGATGTCCTTTGACAAGCCAGGCAGTTCATATATAGCTCTACATGTCTCCTTCGATTAATTTGAGCACATAATTTTATGCACGAAATAACCTCTTGCTTCGTACCAAATGATGCTGATGGATCCGTCTTATGGAAATGCTGTTAAGTGGGCGCATATGTAATCTATATGGGAATGATGTACACAATCTTGATGAAAAGGTGGTCCCTGGTGATTGAATACACACGGAAAACGTGACAGAATAGAGGGGTACACATCTGTGCACTTTTTTGCAGTTTGGTTGAAAAAAAATAAGACTTCAAAAATTGAAAGTTACATATTATGGGTTCAAGTTTTCCCATTAATCCAGCTCATTATATACTTGAAATAGAGACATGCTGCCACTTACTAGTACAGCATTAAACAATAGTTCTTTTTGATCCTACAAGCAGGTCTTTTATTGAAACAAAAATAGATGGAGAAGTTAATATTACTTTGTTTCATTGTACATAAGTTAATTTTTCACAAAATTGTATATCTGTTTTGATGTCTTCTCATACTTCATACTAATAAAGATGGAGTGCACATAAGATTCCTACATGGATGGTGCGGAACATGCGTATTGCCTTCACCGTTACATTTGTTGTTTTGTTGCAAGGTTCATTCGTGGGCAGATATTTATGTGAAAATGAACTAATATGATTCAAGTGAAAATAGAAGTAAAAAAATGTTTCTAAATCTGGTATTTTGACTTCATATTGCATTTCAGTAGGCACTGTACTTAACATCAAATTTCGGATATTATGTGCTGAGTGGCCTAGTTGGCCACAATATTTTGTACATGATCTAACTGGATCCGTGTTAATGAAATTCAGCACTTCTACCTAGTTTCATCATACCTCAATTTAATTACATGTTTGCGAAATCGGCTATATGGAAGGTGTTATTGATTAAGCTAAAGAGTAAACATTTACTCTATTGCAATCAAAAACCAAATTAGTGGATCAAACTCAAACTAAATGGTATTGAAATCTGCTTCCAAAATACCCGGGCAACATGTACCATGGTAACTGACTCCCAACCGATCATTTCATAACAGAAAGCTGCAGCACCTCATGAAACATTTATATCATGAAGGTGCTCCGCTGTGTAAAAGTGATGTTCATTAATCCTGAAAGAATCAATGTAAAAGCAAAATAATTTTTGTAGATAACTTGAACCTGAGAGAAAGGATAATAAAAGAATGAGAAAAGATTTGCTTCCAAGCATGTAAGTACGTGATGGAAGGTATCCCTTGTCCCATTCTGTTAATCTGCTGGCATTGGAATATGATTTTATCATGATCCTTACTGTTTTAGTGGCTTTCTTTGTACATACAATAAGTGTTATACGGCTTCATCATATCTGTCAGAATGTTTCTTTGACATTAGGAGACATTCATATTTAACTGCGATCCTGCTGACTTCATGTGTTGCCGGGGCAACAGACTGATGCTTCCACCATGATCAGGGAAGATTTGTATTATATATACAACATAAACATCCATAAATGGCACCTTTTCAACCAAAAGAGAGCCCATTTCTAATCAATTTAGGCATCCTTTATGTTCAAATATACGTAAATACATTTTCTTTAGATTATTCTGTGTTTGTGTTGATCATTTTGTTGAGAAAGTACTTTTGACCATGCTAAATACATGAATCTGCCCTGATGCAGGTGGCTCCCTCGTTTGCTCAATAGGTGTCAGAGTAGGATCGCATTTAGATATGAATGCATCATATTGGGGGAATAACTCGACGTATGACTGGAGACGGCTCTTTGTGAATATTGCTTATTGGCTGCAGTGGTTGACGATGGTGTCCATATCCAAGTGGGCAGACAGGGTGCGATTAGAGTCCCGGTCGGCAGAGGATGGTTCGTCCGACTCTGCCTTGCCCTCAGAATTTTGTTGAGATATATCTTAATTCTATTTTGGGTTCACAGGTTTTTCACAAGTTATTGCCACTTGGAAGTTATGTAGTCTTGGCTCATTCTGCATCGCTTCGATTTCTTAAGAGTACAAGTACTGTTTACATACTGTTGGACATGTGTTCCGCAATTTTGGTATGACTTCCGAACACGAAAACTTTAAGCAATGGATTTTATTCTAAATTCTGAGGAAACAGAAATTTTCCCGGCCACTATGACATATCATTGAAACCCAATGACATTATAATTTAGCTCTTCCATGGTTGTTAATGTTGAGGTGACACAGACTATTGCAGTTAACATTATTTTTTTTTTATTATTATTTTTGATTGTCTGACATGAGCTTATATGTGTAATGTCACTAATAAAGATGTAGTGCACATGCTATTATCATACCATTGTAGAAATCTACCAGCATTATATCTTGTAAATGTTCATTATCGACGGGGTGTCATGAGCCGTCATTAGTGATTTCACATATATAATACATATGTCACGTATTATTCGTGTTACACAGCACATTACCTTATCAGGAAAATCTGCCGGCATTCGAATACAACTTTCCATGCTCATCATATACATGATGACATAAGAATCATCTGTGACGTCATGCATACATGGAGACCATATGTTAAATACTCTCCGCGCTAAAAGACACTATTTTTATCACGGTTATCTGCTTGCATTAGAATATAACTTTTGCTTGATCATAAAGACTATTGTAGTTGATTTCATCAAAATATCATTATAGTAGGTTGCGGCAAGTGGTTATCCGTCATTTGTGGTTTTCTGATTATTCGGTTCAGTTGAAATATGTGTTATATTACATACACGTATTCTGTATGATCTCTAAAAAGTTATCTACCTCACTGAAAATATCTATTCCCAGCACGAGTACTCCTATGGTTGCCCGATGAGGAGAATGTTCTCCATCACTTTCATCGTTTTAACGTGAGCTACTGACAGGAATTTGTAAAAAAACAAGTAATGACTCAACTCTGGAAAATCCATTTTCACGACACCTGCACTGAGCGTGCTCTGCTGGTGTATGCGCCCCCTGTGTCCATGTTTGCCCATATTGCCACTTTTATTTGTGTCAATCAAGTCGCGGTTGCCATGTGTTCGCTGGAAGCAGGCCGGATCCAAAATCCACTTGCAGTTTATAATTTAACGTATATATGTAATTTTTTTTTTCTTTTTCTTTTTTTTCTTTTTTTTTTTTTTTTTTGGCCTCGTTCATTTTGACGTGGCCAGGTCGTACCGTCCCTTTATTGTACTTTTTATTCGCATGTTTCCACATAAGATCTAATCCATAGACATTTCAGATGTTGGGCATGCAAAATGAGCCGAACGTTCTTTTATGATTTGTGCGGATCTAGTATTTCCTACTCTACATCATGTCCGTGTGCAAACACAGACATTCTGTTTTGTCCTGCAGTTCTTTCTTTCTTCATTTCCGCCGCACAACGCTTTTTTTGAGACGTAAAAGCGACAGCTTTGAAAATTGGTGGGGACACTGGATCAGTGACGCACTCTAAAATGCCAGGAAGTTAAAAATTATGTAAATTAGGGACAACAAAGTGAAAGGTTTCACAGTTTCAAAACTATTGCAAAAAAATAGAAAACTACCAGCTCTGCATGTAGGCTTGTGACACATGATAATGCAAAGGGCGCTGAAAAAGTTGAAACATTTTTACATATGTTAATTAGGGCGCTTGTATACTTTAAATTTAATCTTTAGTTTCTTTAAATCTTTAATAGCTAGAGTTCCCAATCCAACTCAATTTCATAAGTTTGTATAGGTGCATCCAGTGAACCACGAACCAAAGTCGTAACATTCTAAATTATGAAATTTAGTCGCATACACAAAATATAAATTTCGAATGCCTTCGAAACTATTATGGAGAGAGATGCCAATCTAACTTCAGCATGTAGGTTTGTGCTATAGCGGCATCTGATGAACCCTGAACCAATGTTGTAGCATTTTGATTGATGTAAATTAGGCAAACATACGAAAATTTAAATCTTGAATTTCTTCAAAATTGGCATAGATAGAAATACCTTTCCAATTTCAATTTATAGATTCGTCAGATAGGCAAATCCAATGAACAATGAACAGAAGTTGGAGCATTTCAATTTTTTAAATTACGGGAATAAATACAATTCAAATCTTGTATATCTTCATAACTATTTCAAATAGGGTTGCCATTTCAACTCCAATTTCTAGAATTACCACGTGGACTCATCCGATAAAAGGTGGCCAAAAGCTACCACATTAGAAATTATGCTAAGTGTATTATAAAAGGATGAAAATTTGAAAATGTTGAAAATTGTACCAAATTAAATTTACTATGTCTCTCTATTTCCTAGCTGCCTGTTTAGCACACCGGGATATCATTTACACATCGAACAAATAGAACGTGAATTAGGGTAAGTACGCTCACACAGTTCAATATTTTTCAGTTCCAATCTATGGATTGAGTCACGAACTGTCCTCAATGCAGTTTGTGAGCTACACATGCAAAGTGTGGTGAGAAATGCTGTTTTCCTAGACAAAATTTCTATCGAAATCTCTGTTTAACATCCAGGTTAGCTGTACTTTCTTTGCACGAGGCATTTGAATTGTACATGTGGTTACAGTTATTCAAATAAGTGTGACTAGAGTCACTTTTTACAGTGACAGAGGCGATTTCTTCGAGGTTACCAATGTGACACACCCTGTTGTGCACGCACATTCAATCAGACATTGTAGCCATGAAGCACGAAACTTCGCCTTTTGGGGGGGGGGGGGGAGGATACAGGTACTGGGCTTAATGGCTCACACGAATTCTATTTTTTTTTTCAGAATCTATACTCCTTATTGAGCATTTTAATATAGGATGCAATACTATGTATCCGGCTGCTGTTTGGCTTAATGCCAGCTAACAATGCCAGCTAACAGTTGCTGGCTTGCCAAAATCTCAACAAGTCAACGAATGTGTTCTATTTTTCTTCCACCAGTTGCTGACTTGACAAAATCCGAAACAAGTCCGGGCATGTATGAGTTCCTGCTATAGACATATCCACCAGACATATAAAAAGTGGGCTAAATATTCCCAATTCCACAGAGTGTGCCTTGTATTCTAACATAGTCTTTTTTTTTTTTTTGAAAATGTGCCAGTTTCGACAGGGACTTGTGCTGTACATACGCATTAACATGACAAACTCTGGTAACTTGATCATCTCAGGCAAAGTATACTGGAGAGTCTTGAGACTGCACCATAAGGGCATCGAAAACAATTAAACTCTTTGAAAAATTACGATACTGGTATGTAACATTCCTTTTTCTGTAAATTTTTGTTTTGGTGTTTTCACTTTTAACTCCTTCTTCTTTCAAATTAGCAAAATCCGCCTTGCGGTCAAATGTCGTCTGCTCAGTTTGGTCATTAAGAAAACATGCCCCAGGTCCACAGCTTTTCTTGTTGTCAAGGAAACCTATCGACAAGGAAATTAAAGCTGCTCACTCAGATGACACTCCGTTTTAATTCAAGGAGGAAAAGGTAAACACCAGGATAAATATCAGGGACGTAACCTGCCTCAAACCTTAGCAGGTTTCTTTCGCGAATGGCAAGGCAGCGTGCCGAACAAGCGGGGAGGGGTCTTGGGACGCCACCCATCCCCTCCGTAGGAAATGTAAAATATAAATAAAAAATGCCTATCTCAGGTGCATTTTGGTGGCCAATATTGTGCAAGAAGCAATGAAAAAAACATTACATGTTAAATATAGGGCAGTCCAAACATTGTATTCATTCAGGCCGTTTTATACAAATGAACAAGACACCCATGCCCCGGTGACTAAAGGGTTTTTTTTTTTTTTTTTTTTTTAGCTTGTTTGGTTTTTTTTTTTATTTTGTCTTTGTTTTTTTGTTTTTTTTTATGTTTGTTTTTTTTTGAGGAAGAGACAATGAATGAACCCGCAGGAATTTCCATTCATAAAAACACAATACAATACTATACAGATCTTTATCCTAAATGCAGTACTAAAACTGTCCTCATACTGCATTTTTAGTCCTGTAGCATACATACCGTGTCTTTCAAGGGACTTACCGCCACCAAAATAAGGGAGGATACTGAAGCTGTCCAATTACAACACATGGATAATGTTACACTCGCAACAGCCAGTATCTTGCCAAGAGAAATACAATATCTTCATCCATTAAAATAACATTGAAAGTGAGCATATCCCTCACATTCTGTATTTGCGTGAATAGCGACTCTAATGGCGTTATGCGTCATGACTTCATTCAAGATGCAAAACTTGACAGGAGAATAGTGCCTATTTCTTCTTGGAAGGGGAGGTGGGCTTTTCTCGCACAAAATAGTGAACTAGACATTGTACGTATTGGCTACTGATTTGGTATGCACGTAGCATCTTACATAATACAGAATATATTTCAAGATTCATTGTCCATAAATATATCTTCACAACTGTTATTGTTATCTGTTGTAGACCAATAATAAACATTACAAAGAGAAAGATTCGAACTTGACAGCTTTTATCTGGTGTCAATATAAGTTCAATTTCTCTGACAGACCAAACTTGGACTGTACACATGTTTTTAACGTACATAACATATTTAAAATCCAATTGATTTCCCATGCACCCCTTCCTTCAGCAACTTATAAAACATATTTATATGTTTAACATTGTAAAATTTCTTTGTCATAAGCATATAGCAATATACATACATTGCAAAATTCGTTATTCATAAATAGCCCTTCACCCGACCGTTATCCTTAAACTGTTTAAGACTATTTATAAACACTACAAAGAGAAAAGGTCAAACTTAACAGCCCTATCTGGTGTCAATAATAATTAAATTCCTGTGACAGACCAAACTTGGACCGTACAAGTGCTTTTTATGTACATTGTATATTATTGTATAAAATCCAATTGATTTTCGATGCATCTCTTCCTTGAGCAACTGGAAAAACAGATCTATATGTTCAACACTATAAAATGTCTTTGAAAAATTAGCATAAAAGACGTGGTACCTCCCTTACTTGTTACATAAATATTTCTAAACCATTGCTATTAAATTAAATATTTTGTCAATTGTTGGGTATCCTTTCATAAATCCTGCTTGCTCCTCGAAACGTTTCCCTGAAGAGTTCGCCCAGGTCGCCATTCTTGAAATTAAACTTTTCATAAAAAGTTAACTTTTCACAATTAACAGAGATATTCCAAAAGAGTTATTTGTATCACTTCAATTCCTCTTTTCAAACAAAGGAAATATTATTGCTGAACACCAAGCTTTTGAATACGATCCTATATCAAAAATTTTATTCCATAAACTAAGAAGCTTAGGTATCAACACTGCTTTACCACTTAAAATTTCTCCACATGTATGTATGCATGTGTGTAGGTATGTATGTGTCAACGTACGTTGTATATATGATATGCATTTAATATCACAAATTATTCTAGGAGATGGCAGTTATCTGGGTCAGAATATCCTGTACAGCCACCACAGAAAAAAATAACGGGATATTTTTTTCAAAAACTGGATCGTGTAGCTTTCTATGGCTGCTTTTCCCTGTACTTGTACCCCAAAGTTAATTTCAATGAATACAATTCAAATACAAATGGCCAGGAAAAAAACATGTAAACTGTGATATAAAATATCATGTGTAGGCCTCATTGGCCACCAAATCCAGCAAGTTAATTAGGTGAGTCCGGAGTCTGCTACACCAGACTACCTGAGTAGACATCCGCATCACACAAGCCCGAAGGGCGCGTGTGATGCGGATGTCACGAAGGTAGTCTGGTGTAGCAGACTCCGGACGAGCCTAGTTTTCTTTTTATCCCGAACTTAAGTACTATCAATTTTCATTTTTCATTGTAAATTAAAAAAAAACTACTATTAATAATTAAATAAAAGATAACAGACACAAGCTTCCCAATGTAGACATACGCGACCTCATTTTATTTTGCTTCTGGAGTATGAATACATTAAGTTCAGTCAGGCTACTGAGCTTTGGGATCCAATGACCTTTGACACTGCAGATCCATGCCATATAAGGGAATGAACACAAGAATGGAAAGAAAGTAGTGCAACACAACGTAGTCTGGTGCATAGCCACGTAGTATGGTCAGTCAGACTACGTAGTCTGTATTAAATCCATTTTTAAAGTAATATGGCCCTAAGTACGGGATAAAGTACTGAAATGTATGATAGTAAGGCTATTACCAAGGCCCTTTAATTTCCTGTGGCTTTTTCTGACATTGAGAACATCCCATTATCCAATGTCCAGAGTCAAGATTCCTAATGTGGTTACTTACCAGTGACATAAGCACCAGCAGACGACACCGTTTTGTTTTAAATAAGAACAAGCGCATCCAACTGTGACCAGGTAACAAACTTACTGACGTCAATGGAGGTAATGTGTAAAAGGGAAAGGAACAGCCATTTTAAAAATGTTTGAACAAATGTCCAAGTAAACTGAGGCCTAAAAAGAATCAATCTCAAAACCGTATCTCAGAGGTAATTTCTTAATTTCAGAATACCAGGTGTTTGGCCCAGCTTCTGTCGCATTTCGTAACATGTTATAAAAATTTTCAGGAAGACGATCATCGTACATGCTTTGTAATTTCAATGTACCGCGTCATAAATAAAGCAGAAAGGTGACGTCGGCCACATTCGCCTAAAATACCGTCATTTGACTCATGTGATCCATCCATCAATATCTTCTACTGAAATGTAATCTACACTCTCTCTATTTCTCGTGATAATATGAAGCTTTATATGCCACTACAATAAATTAAAATTGGTGTCATTATTTTATCAAATAATTGAAATGCTACTTCTATTGATGCAAAGTTAAAACTCTTGGCTTTCCAAAACTTTAAAATACTTTTTTTTGTCGGCTTGATCTTCATTTTTTTTTCTTTTCTTTGCTCTTAACCAAATTTAGGAGTGAATAATAAACATAAATATTTATAATATGAACGAATTCCCACGATAGTTTTGTGTCAACAACCACTGTCAAACAAGGAAAGTCCACTTTGCTTAAATATTAGCACCTATGATACTGATGAGCAGTATTGCAATCTAGGAGAACATGACAAACTTAGATCAAGGCGCGTTCCTGAGATTTAGTCTTGTAGGGGACCATCATTGTGTGCAGGATCTAGGGTCAACCCCTTAAACTAAACAACTGAACTGGTTATTAACTTGGAACACAATAAAATAAATGTGCACTTGATTTGAAGGTCAACCACATGAAATCGCATCCTAAATTGTACAGTGCAAAGATAGAAGTCCACATTCAAATTCCAGTTATAGCGATTTTTGAATTGTCACAAAAACCACGAGCTTTGAAGATGCATGCCCAGCCATTCGTGAAAAGGTTGTCTTGTCGGTTTGAATTTTCATCTTGCAATTGTCAAGCACACAAGAGATATTGATCCGTCCAGAAGTTGATCAATACATTTCGGATACAACAATGATCTTGCCATATTTTTATGGGTTTCTTTTTCAATGTGCTTGATGGTCAGTTATGGCTAATTTTAATCATGTGAACACGAACCTTTATCTCACACTTTTTTTTCTTTTGGCAGTGACAGCCATGAATCGTGTAAGTCGTCTTGTGATGATTGGAATTTTACTTCTTCTGAAGGAAAAAGCCAGTGCCAAGCTGAACTCAAAAGGAAGATGTGAGCCCATCAAGGTTCCGATGTGCAAAGACGTATATGATATGACCTCGATGCCTAATATTTTCAATCAAAAAAATCAGAATGCTGCTGCCTTGGAATTACATACGTTTTATCCACTTGTGAAAGTAGGATGTAGTGCGTACCTCAAACCTTTTCTTTGTGCCACCTATCTGCCAAAGTGTACTAACGCACAAGAAACATTGTTGCCTTGTCGAAGCCTTTGTCTTAAAGCCAAATCTGGATGCGAACCTGTGATGAACAAGTTTGGATTTCAGTGGCCAAGCACACTAAACTGCACTAAATTTCCTGTATCAAGTCCATGTTTTGGTGATGAAAAGAAACCTGTGACCCCATCGATTCCTACGTTGCCGTCACCTGCAGGAAACAAAAGCACAGATAGGATGAAAAAATGCGAGTCCATAACGGTACCTCTGTGCAAAGACTTTACATATAATCTCACCTCAATGCCTAATATTTTAAATCATAAAAATCAGAATGCTGCTGGCTTGGAATTACATCAGTTTTATCCACTTGTGAAAGTTGGATGTAGTGCGTATCTCAAACCTTTCCTTTGTGCCACCTATCTGCCAAAGTGTACTGACGCACTAGAAACATTGTTGCCATGTCGCAGCCTTTGTCTTAAAGCCAAATCTGGATGCGAACCATTGATGAACAAGTTTGGATTTGAGTGGCCAAGCACACTTAACTGCACCAAATTTCCTGTGTCAGGTCCATGTTTTGGTGATGAAAAGAACACTGTGACCCCATCGATTCCTACGTGGCCATCACCTTCAGGAAATAAAAACACAGATACAGGGAAGAAATGCGAGTCCATAACGGTACCTCTGTGCAAAGACCTTACATATAATTTGACCTCAATGCCTAATATATTAAATCATAAAAATCAGGAAAATGCTGGCTTGGAATTACATCAGTTTAATCCACTTGTGAAAGTTGGATGTAGTGCATATCTCAAACCTTTCCTTTGTGCCACCTATCTGCCAAAGTGTACTAACACACAACAAATATTGTTGCCTTGTCAACGCCTTTGTCTAAAAGCCAAATCTGGATGCGAACCATTGATGAACAAGTTTGGATTTGAGTGGCCAAGCACACTAAACTGCACCAAATTTCCTGTGTCAGGTCCATGTTTTGGTGATGAAAAGAACACTGTGACCCCATCGATTCCTACGTGGCCATCACCTTCAGGAAATAAAAACACAGATACAGGGAAGAAATGCGAGTCCATAACGGTACCTCTGTGCAAAGACCTTACATATAATTTGACCTCAATGCCTAATATATTAAATCATAAAAATCAGGAAAATGCTGGCTTGGAATTACATCAGTTTAATCCACTTGTGAAAGTTGGATGTAGTGCGTATCTCAAACCTTTCCTTTGTGCCACCTATCTGCCAAAGTGTACTAACGCACAAGAAACATTGTTGCCTTGTCGAAGCCTTTGTCTAAAAGCCAAATCTGGATGCGAACCTGTGATGAACAAGTTTGGATTTGAGTGGCCAAACACACTAAACTGCACCAAATTTCCTGTGTCAGGTCCATGTTTTGGTGATGAAAAGAACACTGTGACCCCATCGATTTCTACGTTGCCATCACCTGAAGGAAATAAAAACACAGATAGAGGGAAAAAATGCGAGTCCATAACGGTACCTCTGTGCAAAGACCTTACATATAATTTGACCTCAATGCCTAATATATTAAATCATAAAAATCAGGATAATGCTGGCTTGGAATTACAACAGTTTTATCCACTTGTGAAAGTAGGATGTAGTGCATACCTCAAACCATTTCTTTGTGCCACCTATCTGCCAAAGTGCACTAACACACAAAAAATATTGTTGCCTTGTCGACGCCTTTGTCTAAAAGCCAAATCTGGATGCGAACCATTGATGAACAAGTTTGGATTTGAGTGGCCAAGCACACTAAACTGCACCAAATTTCCTGTGTCAGGTCCATGTTTTGGTGATGAAAAGAACACTGTGACCCCATCGATTCCTACGTGGCCATCACCTTCAGGAAATAAAAACACAGATACAGGGAAGAAATGCGAGTCCATAACGGTACCTCTGTGCAAAGACCTTACATATAATTTGACCTCAATGCCTAATATATTAAATCATAAAAATCAGGAAAATGCTGGCTTGGAATTACATCAGTTTAATCCACTTGTGAAAGTTGGATGTAGTGCATATCTCAAACCTTTCCTTTGTGCCACCTATCTGCCAAAGTGTACTAACACACAACAAATATTGTTGCCTTGTCAACGCCTTTGTCTAAAAGCCAAATCTGGATGCGAACCATTGATGAACAAGTTTGGATTTGAGTGGCCAAGCACACTTAACTGCACCAAATTTCCTGTGTCAGGTCCATGTTTTGGTGATGAAAAGAACACTGTGACCCCATCGATTCCTACGTGGCCATCACCTTCAGGAAATAAAAACACAGATACAGGGAAGAAATGCGAGTCCATAACGGTACCTCTGTGCAAAGACCTTACATATAATTTGACCTCAATGCCTAATATATTAAATCATAAAAATCAGGAAAATGCTGGCTTGGAATTACATCAGTTTTATCCACTTGTGAAAGTTGGATGTAGTGCGTATCTCAAACCTTTCCTTTGTGCCACCTATCTGCCAAAGTGTACTAACGCACAAGAAACATTGTTGCCTTGTCGAAGCCTTTGTCTAAAAGCCAAATCTGGATGCGAACCTGTGATGAACAAGTTTGGATTTGAGTGGCCAAACACACTAAACTGCACCAAATTTCCTGTGTCAGGTCCATGTTTTGGTGATGAAAAGAACACTGTGACCCCATCGATTTCTACGTTGCCATCACCTGAAGGAAATAAAAACACAGATAGAGGGAAAAAATGCGAGTCCATAACGGTACCTCTGTGCAAAGACCTTACATATAATTTGACCTCAATGCCTAATATATTAAATCATAAAAATCAGGATAATGCTGGCTTGGAATTACAACAGTTTTATCCACTTGTGAAAGTAGGATGTAGTGCATACCTCAAACCATTTCTTTGTGCCACCTATCTGCCAAAGTGCACTAACACACAAAAAATATTGTTGCCTTGTCGACGCCTTTGTCTAAAAGCCAAATCTGGATGCGAACCATTGATGAACAAGTTTGGATTTGAGTGGCCAAGCACACTAAACTGCACCAAATTTCCTGTGTCAGGTCCATGTTTTGGTGATGAAAAGAACACTGTGACCCCATCGATTCCTACGTGGCCATCACCTTCAGGAAATAAAAACACAGATACAGGGAAGAAATGCGAGTCCATAACGGTACCCCTGTGCAAAGACCTTACATATAATTTGACCTCAATGCCTAATATATTAAATCATAAAAATCAGGAAAATGCTGGCTTGGAATTACATCAGTTTAATCCACTTGTGAAAGTTGGATGTAGTGCATATCTCAAACCTTTCCTTTGTGCCACCTATCTGCCAAAGTGTACTAACACACAACAAATATTGTTGCCTTGTCAACGCCTTTGTCTAAAAGCCAAATCTGGATGCGAACCATTGATGAACAAGTTTGGATTTGAGTGGCCAAGCACACTTAACTGCACCAAATTTCCTGTGTCAGGTCCATGTTTTGGTGATGAAAAGAACACTGTGACCCCATCGATTCCTACGTGGCCATCACCTTCAGGAAATAAAAACACAGATACAGGGAAGAAATGCGAGTCCATAACGGTACCTCTGTGCAAAGACCTTACATATAATTTGACCTCAATGCCTAATATATTAAATCATAAAAATCAGGAAAATGCTGGCTTGGAATTACATCAGTTTTATCCACTTGTGAAAGTTGGATGTAGTGCGTATCTCAAACCTTTCCTTTGTGCCACCTATCTGCCAAAGTGTACTAACGCACAAGAAACATTGTTGCCTTGTCGAAGCCTTTGTCTAAAAGCCAAATCTGGATGCGAACCTGTGATGAACAAGTTTGGATTTGAGTGGCCAAGCACA
The DNA here is from genome assembly GCA_964020975.1 of Hermodice carunculata. Taxonomy (NCBI): domain Eukaryota; kingdom Metazoa; phylum Annelida; class Polychaeta; order Eunicida; family Amphinomidae; genus Hermodice; species Hermodice carunculata. Next base: position 89,481 of record CAXHWN010001334.1, read on the forward strand.
CTAAACTGCACTAAATTTCCTGTATCAAGTCCATGTTTTGGTGATGAAAAGAAACCTGTGACCCCATCGATTCCTACGTTGCCGTCACCTGCAGGAAACAAAAGCACAGATAGGATGAAAAAATGCGAGTCCATAACGGTACCTCTGTGCAAAGACTTTACATATAATCTCACCTCAATGCCTAATATTTTAAATCATAAAAATCAGAATGCTGCTGCCTTGGAATTACATACGTTTTATCCACTTGTGAAAGTAGGATGTAGTGCGTACCTCAAACCTTTTCTTTGTGCCACCTATCTGCCAAAGTGTACTAACGCACAAGAAACATTGTTGCCTTGTCGAAGCCTTTGTCTTAAAGCCAAATCTGGATGCGAACCTGTGATGAACAAGTTTGGATTTCAGTGGCCAAGCACACTAAACTGCACTAAATTTCCTGTATCAAGTCCATGTTTTGGTGATGAAAAGAAACCTGTGACCCCATCGATTCCTACGTTGCCGTCACCTGCAGGAAACAAAAGCACAGATAGGATGAAAAAATGCGAGTCCATAACGGTACCTCTGTGCAAAGACTTTACATATAATCTCACCTCAATGCCTAATATTTTAAATCATAAAAATCAGAATGCTGCTGGCTTGGAATTACATCAGTTTTATCCACTTGTGAAAGTTGGATGTAGTGCGTATCTCAAACCTTTCCTTTGTGCCACCTATCTGCCAAAGTGTACTGACGCACTAGAAACATTGTTGCCATGTCGCAGCCTTTGTCTTAAAGCCAAATCTGGATGCGAACCATTGATGAACAAGTTTGGATTTGAGTGGCCAAGCACACTTAACTGCACCAAATTTCCTGTGTCAGGTCCATGTTTTGGTGATGAAAAGAACACTGTGACCCCATCGATTCCTACGTGGCCATCACCTTCAGGAAATAAAAACACAGATACAGGGAAGAAATGCGAGTCCATAACGGTACCTCTGTGCAAAGACCTTACATATAATTTGACCTCAATGCCTAATATATTAAATCATAAAAATCAGGAAAATGCTGGCTTGGAATTACATCAGTTTAATCCACTTGTGAAAGTTGGATGTAGTGCATATCTCAAACCTTTCCTTTGTGCCACCTATCTGCCAAAGTGTACTAACACACAACAAATATTGTTGCCTTGTCAACGCCTTTGTCTAAAAGCCAAATCTGGATGCGAACCATTGATGAACAAGTTTGGATTTGAGTGGCCAAGCACACTTAACTGCACCAAATTTCCTGTGTCAGGTCCATGTTTTGGTGATGAAAAGAACACTGTGACCCCATCGATTCCTACGTGGCCATCACCTTCAGGAAATAAAAACACAGATACAGGGAAGAAATGCGAGTCCATAACGGTACCTCTGTGCAAAGACCTTACATATAATTTGACCTCAATGCCTAATATATTAAATCATAAAAATCAGGAAAATGCTGGCTTGGAATTACATCAGTTTAATCCACTTGTGAAAGTTGGATGTAGTGCGTATCTCAAACCTTTCCTTTGTGCCACCTATCTGCCAAAGTGTACTAACGCACAAGAAACATTGTTGCCTTGTCGAAGCCTTTGTCTAAAAGCCAAATCTGGATGCGAACCTGTGATGAACAAGTTTGGATTTGAGTGGCCAAACACACTAAACTGCACCAAATTTCCTGTGTCAGGTCCATGTTTTGGTGATGAAAAGAACACTGTGACCCCATCGATTTCTACGTTGCCATCACCTGAAGGAAATAAAAACACAGATAGAGGGAAAAAATGCGAGTCCATAACGGTACCTCTGTGCAAAGACCTTACATATAATTTGACCTCAATGCCTAATATATTAAATCATAAAAATCAGGATAATGCTGGCTTGGAATTACAACAGTTTTATCCACTTGTGAAAGTAGGATGTAGTGCATACCTCAAACCATTTCTTTGTGCCACCTATCTGCCAAAGTGCACTAACACACAAAAAATATTGTTGCCTTGTCGACGCCTTTGTCTAAAAGCCAAATCTGGATGCGAACCATTGATGAACAAGTTTGGATTTGAGTGGCCAAGCACACTAAACTGCACCAAATTTCCTGTGTCAGGTCCATGTTTTGGTGATGAAAAGAACACTGTGACCCCATCGATTCCTACGTGGCCATCACCTTCAGGAAATAAAAACACAGATACAGGGAAGAAATGCGAGTCCATAACGGTACCTCTGTGCAAAGACCTTACATATAATTTGACCTCAATGCCTAATATATTAAATCATAAAAATCAGGAAAATGCTGGCTTGGAATTACATCAGTTTAATCCACTTGTGAAAGTTGGATGTAGTGCATATCTCAAACCTTTCCTTTGTGCCACCTATCTGCCAAAGTGTACTAACACACAACAAATATTGTTGCCTTGTCAACGCCTTTGTCTAAAAGCCAAATCTGGATGCGAACCATTGATGAACAAGTTTGGATTTGAGTGGCCAAGCACACTTAACTGCACCAAATTTCCTGTGTCAGGTCCATGTTTTGGTGATGAAAAGAACACTGTGACCCCATCGATTCCTACGTGGCCATCACCTTCAGGAAATAAAAACACAGATACAGGGAAGAAATGCGAGTCCATAACGGTACCTCTGTGCAAAGACCTTACATATAATTTGACCTCAATGCCTAATATATTAAATCATAAAAATCAGGAAAATGCTGGCTTGGAATTACATCAGTTTAATCCACTTGTGAAAGTTGGATGTAGTGCATATCTCAAACCTTTCCTTTGTGCCACCTATCTGCCAAAGTGTACTAACACACAACAAATATTGTTGCCTTGTCAACGCCTTTGTCTAAAAGCCAAATCTGGATGCGAACCATTGATGAACAAGTTTGGATTTGAGTGGCCAAGCACACTTAACTGCACCAAATTTCCTGTGTCAGGTCCATGTTTTGGTGATGAAAAGAACACTGTGACCCCATCGATTCCTACGTGGCCATCACCTTCAGGAAATAAAAACACAGATACAGGGAAGAAATGCGAGTCCATAACGGTACCTCTGTGCAAAGACCTTACATATAATTTGACCTCAATGCCTAATATATTAAATCATAAAAATCAGGAAAATGCTGGCTTGGAATTACATCAGTTTTATCCACTTGTGAAAGTTGGATGTAGTGCGTATCTCAAACCTTTCCTTTGTGCCACCTATCTGCCAAAGTGTACTAACGCACAAGAAACATTGTTGCCTTGTCGAAGCCTTTGTCTAAAAGCCAAATCTGGATGCGAACCTGTGATGAACAAGTTTGGATTTGAGTGGCCAAGCACACTAAACTGCACTAAATTTCCTGTATCAAGTCCATGTTTTGGTGATGAAAAGAAACCTGTGACCCCATCGATTCCTACGTTGCCGTCACCTGCAGGAAACAAAAGCACAGATAGGATGAAAAAATGCGAGTCCATAACGGTACCTCTGTGCAAAGACTTTACATATAATCTCACCTCAATGCCTAATATTTTAAATCATAAAAATCAGAATGCTGCTGCCTTGGAATTACATACGTTTTATCCACTTGTGAAAGTAGGATGTAGTGCGTACCTCAAACCTTTTCTTTGTGCCACCTATCTGCCAAAGTGTACTAACGCACAAGAAACATTGTTGCCTTGTCGAAGCCTTTGTCTTAAAGCCAAATCTGGATGCGAACCTGTGATGAACAAGTTTGGATTTCAGTGGCCAAGCACACTAAACTGCACTAAATTTCCTGTATCAAGTCCATGTTTTGGTGATGAAAAGAAACCTGTGACCCCATCGATTCCTACGTTGCCGTCACCTGCAGGAAACAAAAGCACAGATAGGATGAAAAAATGCGAGTCCATAACGGTACCTCTGTGCAAAGACTTTACATTTAATCTCACCTCAATGCCTAATATTTTAAATCATAAAAATCAGAATGCTGCTGGCTTGGAATTACATCAGTTTTATCCACTTGTGAAAGTTGGATGTAGTGCGTATCTCAAACCTTTCCTTTGTGCCACCTATCTGCCAAAGTGTACTGACGCACTAGAAACATTGTTGCCATGTCGCAGCCTTTGTCTTAAAGCCAAATCTGGATGCGAACCATTGATGAACAAGTTTGGATTTGAGTGGCCAAGCACACTTAACTGCACCAAATTTCCTGTGTCAGGTCCATGTTTTGGTGATGAAAAGAACACTGTGACCCCATCGATTCCTACGTGGCCATCACCTTCAGGAAATAAAAACACAGATACAGGGAAGAAATGCGAGTCCATAACGGTACCTCTGTGCAAAGACCTTACATATAATTTGACCTCAATGCCTAATATATTAAATCATAAAAATCAGGAAAATGCTGGCTTGGAATTACATCAGTTTAATCCACTTGTGAAAGTTGGATGTAGTGCATATCTCAAACCTTTCCTTTGTGCCACCTATCTGCCAAAGTGTACTAACACACAACAAATATTGTTGCCTTGTCAACGCCTTTGTCTAAAAGCCAAATCTGGATGCGAACCATTGATGAACAAGTTTGGATTTGAGTGGCCAAGCACACTTAACTGCACCAAATTTCCTGTGTCAGGTCCATGTTTTGGTGATGAAAAGAACACTGTGACCCCATCGATTCCTACGTGGCCATCACCTTCAGGAAATAAAAACACAGATACAGGGAAGAAATGCGAGTCCATAACGGTACCTCTGTGCAAAGACCTTACATATAATTTGACCTCAATGCCTAATATATTAAATCATAAAAATCAGGAAAATGCTGGCTTGGAATTACATCAGTTTAATCCACTTGTGAAAGTTGGATGTAGTGCGTATCTCAAACCTTTCCTTTGTGCCACCTATCTGCCAAAGTGTACTAACGCACAAGAAACATTGTTGCCTTGTCGAAGCCTTTGTCTAAAAGCCAAATCTGGATGCGAACCTGTGATGAACAAGTTTGGATTTGAGTGGCCAAACACACTAAACTGCACCAAATTTCCTGTGTCAGGTCCATGTTTTGGTGATGAAAAGAACACTGTGACCCCATCGATTTCTACGTTGCCATCACCTGAAGGAAATAAAAACACAGATAGAGGGAAAAAATGCGAGTCCATAACGGTACCTCTGTGCAAAGACCTTACATATAATTTGACCTCAATGCCTAATATATTAAATCATAAAAATCAGGATAATGCTGGCTTGGAATTACAACAGTTTTATCCACTTGTGAAAGTAGGATGTAGTGCATACCTCAAACCATTTCTTTGTGCCACCTATCTGCCAAAGTGCACTAACACACAAAAAATATTGTTGCCTTGTCGACGCCTTTGTCTAAAAGCCAAATCTGGATGCGAACCATTGATGAACAAGTTTGGATTTGAGTGGCCAAGCACACTAAACTGCACCAAATTTCCTGTGTCAGGTCCATGTTTTGGTGATGAAAAGAACACTGTGACCCCATCGATTCCTACGTGGCCATCACCTTCAGGAAATAAAAACACAGATACAGGGAAGAAATGCGAGTCCATAACGGTACCTCTGTGCAAAGACCTTACATATAATTTGACCTCAATGCCTAATATATTAAATCATAAAAATCAGGAAAATGCTGGCTTGGAATTACATCAGTTTAATCCACTTGTGAAAGTTGGATGTAGTGCATATCTCAAACCTTTCCTTTGTGCCACCTATCTGCCAAAGTGTACTAACACACAACAAATATTGTTGCCTTGTCAACGCCTTTGTCTAAAAGCCAAATCTGGATGCGAACCATTGATGAACAAGTTTGGATTTGAGTGGCCAAGCACACTTAACTGCACCAAATTTCCTGTGTCAGGTCCATGTTTTGGTGATGAAAAGAACACTGTGACCCCATCGATTCCTACGTGGCCATCACCTTCAGGAAATAAAAACACAGATACAGGGAAGAAATGCGAGTCCATAACGGTACCTCTGTGCAAAGACCTTACATATAATTTGACCTCAATGCCTAATATATTAAATCATAAAAATCAGGAAAATGCTGGCTTGGAATTACATCAGTTTTATCCACTTGTGAAAGTTGGATGTAGTGCGTATCTCAAACCTTTCCTTTGTGCCACCTATCTGCCAAAGTGTACTAACGCACAAGAAACATTGTTGCCTTGTCGAAGCCTTTGTCTAAAAGCCAAATCTGGATGCGAACCTGTGATGAACAAGTTTGGATTTGAGTGGCCAAACACACTAAACTGCACCAAATTTCCTGTGTCAGGTCCATGTTTTGGTGATGAAAAGAACACTGTGACCCCATCGATTTCTACGTTGCCATCACCTGAAGGAAATAAAAACACAGATAGAGGGAAAAAATGCGAGTCCATAACGGTACCTCTGTGCAAAGACCTTACATATAATTTGACCTCAATGCCTAATATATTAAATCATAAAAATCAGGATAATGCTGGCTTGGAATTACAACAGTTTTATCCACTTGTGAAAGTAGGATGTAGTGCATACCTCAAACCATTTCTTTGTGCCACCTATCTGCCAAAGTGCACTAACACACAAAAAATATTGTTGCCTTGTCGACGCCTTTGTCTAAAAGCCAAATCTGGATGCGAACCATTGATGAACAAGTTTGGATTTGAGTGGCCAAGCACACTAAACTGCACCAAATTTCCTGTGTCAGGTCCATGTTTTGGTGATGAAAAGAACACTGTGACCCCATCGATTCCTACGTGGCCATCACCTTCAGGAAATAAAAACACAGATACAGGGAAGAAATGCGAGTCCATAACGGTACCTCTGTGCAAAGACCTTACATATAATTTGACCTCAATGCCTAATATATTAAATCATAAAAATCAGGAAAATGCTGGCTTGGAATTACATCAGTTTAATCCACTTGTGAAAGTTGGATGTAGTGCATATCTCAAACCTTTCCTTTGTGCCACCTATCTGCCAAAGTGTACTAACGCACAAGAAACATTGTTGCCTTGTCGAAGCCTTTGTCTAAAAGCCAAATCTGGATGCGAACCTGTGATGAACAAGTTTGGATTTGAGTGGCCAAACACACTAAACTGCACCAAATTTCCTGTGTCAGGTCCATGTTTTGGTGATGAAAAGAACACTGTGACCCCATCGATTTCTACGTTGCCATCACCTGAAGGAAATAAAAACACAGATAGAGGGAAAAAATGCGAGTCCATAACGGTACCTCTGTGCAAAGACCTTACATATAATTTGACCTCAATGCCTAATATATTAAATCATAAAAATCAGGATAATGCTGGCTTGGAATTACAACAGTTTTATCCACTTGTGAAAGTAGGATGTAGTGCATACCTCAAACCATTTCTTTGTGCCACCTATCTGCCAAAGTGCACTAACACACAAAAAATATTGTTGCCTTGTCGACGCCTTTGTCTAAAAGCCAAATCTGGATGCGAACCATTGATGAACAAGTTTGGATTTGAGTGGCCAAGCACACTAAACTGCACCAAATTTCCTGTGTCAGGTCCATGTTTTGGTGATGAAAAGAACACTGTGACCCCATCGATTCCTACGTGGCCATCACCTTCAGGAAATAAAAACACAGATACAGGGAAGAAATGCGAGTCCATAACGGTACCTCTGTGCAAAGACCTTACATATAATTTGACCTCAATGCCTAATATATTAAATCATAAAAATCAGGAAAATGCTGGCTTGGAATTACATCAGTTTAATCCACTTGTGAAAGTTGGATGTAGTGCATATCTCAAACCTTTCCTTTGTGCCACCTATCTGCCAAAGTGTACTAACACACAACAAATATTGTTGCCTTGTCAACGCCTTTGTCTAAAAGCCAAATCTGGATGCGAACCATTGATGAACAAGTTTGGATTTGAGTGGCCAAGCACACTTAACTGCACCAAATTTCCTGTGTCAGGTCCATGTTTTGGTGATGAAAAGAACACTGTGACCCCATCGATTCCTACGTGGCCATCACCTTCAGGAAATAAAAACACAGATACAGGGAAGAAATGCGAGTCCATAACGGTACCTCTGTGCAAAGACCTTACATATAATTTGACCTCAATGCCTAATATATTAAATCATAAAAATCAGGAAAATGCTGGCTTGGAATTACATCAGTTTTATCCACTTGTGAAAGTTGGATGTAGTGCGTATCTCAAACCTTTCCTTTGTGCCACCTATCTGCCAAAGTGTACTAACGCACAAGAAACATTGTTGCCTTGTCGAAGCCTTTGTCTAAAAGCCAAATCTGGATGCGAACCTGTGATGAACAAGTTTGGATTTGAGTGGCCAAACACACTAAACTGCACCAAATTTCCTGTGTCAGGTCCATGTTTTGGTGATGAAAAGAACACTGTGACCCCATCGATTTCTACGTTGCCATCACCTGAAGGAAATAAAAACACAGATAGAGGGAAAAAATGCGAGTCCATAACGGTACCTCTGTGCAAAGACCTTACATATAATTTGACCTCAATGCCTAATATATTAAATCATAAAAATCAGGATAATGCTGGCTTGGAATTACAACAGTTTTATCCACTTGTGAAAGTAGGATGTAGTGCATACCTCAAACCATTTCTTTGTGCCACCTATCTGCCAAAGTGCACTAACACACAAAAAATATTGTTGCCTTGTCGACGCCTTTGTCTAAAAGCCAAATCTGGATGCGAACCATTGATGAACAAGTTTGGATTTGAGTGGCCAAGCACACTAAACTGCACCAAATTTCCTGTGTCAGGTCCATGTTTTGGTGATGAAAAGAACACTGTGACCCCATCGATTCCTACATAGCCGTCACCTTCAGGAAATAAAGTACAGATATGGTGAAAAATTGCCAGTCCATAATGGTACCTCTGTGCAAAGACCTTACATATAATCTGACCTTAATGCTTGATATATTAAGTCATAAAAATCAGGGAAATTGTGACTTGGAATTCCAACAGTTTTATCCACTTGTGAAAGTTGGATGTAGTGCGTATCTCAAACCGTTTCTTTGTGCCACCTATCTATCAAAGTGTACTAACACACAAAAAATATTGTTGCCTTGTCGACACCTTTGTCTTAAAGCCAAATCTGGATGTGAACCATTGATGAGCAAGTTTGGATTTGAGTGGCCAAGCATACTAGACTGCACCAGAATTTCTGTATCAAGTCCATGTTTTGGCGATGAAAAGAAAACTGTGACCCCATCGATTCCTACATTTTCGACTCCTGTAGAAAATAAAGGAACAGATATGATGAAACAATGTGAGTCCATAACGGTACCTCTGTGCAAAGACATTACATATAATTTGATCTCAATGCCTAACATATTAAATCATAAAAATCAGGATAATTCTGGCTTGGAATTACACAAGCTTTATCCACTTGTGAAAGTTGGATATAGTGCGTATATCCAACCTTTTCTTTGTGCCACCTATTTGCCAAAGTGTACTTACACACAAGAAACATTGTTGTCTTGTTGCAGCCTTCGTCTTAAAGCCGAATCAGGATGCGAACCATTGATGAACAAATTTGGATTTGAGTGGCCAAGCACACTAAACTGCACCAAATATCCTGTGTCAGGTCCATGTTTTGGTGACGATGAAGGAACTGCAACCTCACTAAATTCTACATAGACCCCTGGAATAGGAAATGGAATGTAAGAGAGGATGAAAGGGTGAGAATGCATAATAGCTCCTATGTGCCAGGTGATAAGGGACATGTAGCCCCATTGAATCCTACACCCACCCCCACCCCTCCCCAATACTTAAGAAGAAAACCAAAGCCACATTGAAACCTTTACATTTTATCTGGAGATATGGAGGGAAAGAACCATGGCTAAAATTGGAATATCCAAGTCAGTAGTGGTCCCTTTGTTTTAAGACAGTAAATATAATCAGACTTTTAACCCCCTGATGGATGTTTATTGAGTAATGCAATGGAAGTCGAGTTGATTGGCTTAGAAAAGCGTTATTCTCTATTTGCGAATGTGGGTTGTACCAGGAAGTCCATCTTTAAAATTGTCATATGCGGGTATATGTATCAAAGTGCACCATATCCTGGCGTATCACAGCCCCCATGGGCAAGCAGCATCTGGATTTAAACCAAAGACAGAACTGAAAGCTTGTGATCATTTCGAGATGGAGAAGTTATCATACTACTTCCGAGAGATCTTAATGACATTATTACTACGTTTCCTTTAGTCCTTTGTTGTACAGGAACATCAGAACCAGCATGTACACACATATTCTGAAATAAAGATTGTTCCTCACAACTCTTGAGTTGTTTCTTAAAATGCAACCTGTTTTATTATTTTAATCCACTTTCAAGTTGCACATGTTACATTTAATGTATTTAAACTTTGTTGTCTTTTAGTAATTTAGGCATCATTCTCCTTGTGATGATGTAATTCTCATCATTATGTCGTAATTCTCTGATGTGAACCTAACGTTTCTCAGCACATATGTTATTAGAAGTGTTGACGTACAACATAACGTTATGGATACTTTTCATGACGTCACACCTCCATTAATTATTAATTAGGTCTTATCACGTTTTGAAGAGATTTCAACGTACTCAGTGACTCTTGATTTGGCGGCCCTTCGGATAAGGATCTGCTGTCTGTGTTATTAAGATGTGCACACATAGTTCGTATGCCCCATGGTGGTTATACGTGGAGCCTTAGATTGTCCATAAGCAGCAAAAGTGTATTGCTTTTTTTTTTTTTTGGGGGGGGGGTGAAAATTTGCTTTAAATTATGCAACAGACTTCATTTGCAACCAAGTCTTTCTCTTTTCTCCCTTGAGTCCATTGTACATATTTAGTATTTTTCTGGTTTTCCATACTTTCGAAAATATTGTGTGGGTTGTTGGGATTGAAGGTACAACTTAAGATTAAGCTTAAAGTGTCATTTCCTCCATGGCGTTTAGGGTTCTGCTTGTGATTCGTCTATAGCTCATAGTGTGAATCAAGATAACCCTAGCTTGTAGGAAATCAAATAATTCACCTAGGGGCATTATATTGCTGCCCGTGTGCTGAACTATTGAGCAAATTCTATTTAATAAATTGGATTCAATGTGTGTGGGGGGGGGGGGTGACAAGGGTTGAAAGGAAGATACTCGTGAGAATCTGTATCTTTGTAAAATACATCCAATGATATAATTCACATTTTCATGTAAATTTTTATCAATATTTTAAACTAAGCTCGCTCTGTCCATGAATTATCTGAAATGGTTATTTGGTTCTAGCACTCTGAAATGCTGAATAAACTTTCCAAACTGTTTCCACCCTGATCAAAAATAACGTACACGAAATCTTGACATGTTTTATGACTTGTCATAAAGTAACACTTTTAGGTACTCCATTGTTAATGTTTCATGAGTTGGTGCACAGTTTTTCCATTGCTCATTCTGTTTTTCTATGATTGGTACTGTCCATTAAACCTGAAAACATTATTTCAAAGTACTAGTGATAATTTTTCCAAATATACTCCCATGAACAAAGCTAAACTTTGGTATAATGATATATGCACCTGTTCAGCTAAAAAATATCGCACCTTTCCCAAGTCATAAGGTACCTTGCTAAAGAGATTCATGACGTCAGAGCTGACTCAATCCGCAGTATTCTAGTGGCATTGTGTCTATATCTTCAGAAAAAAACGTTTCGACATGAGAGACACGTGGTTTTATAATTTCTTCTATTAATTGGTTTCGTCTGCTTTCGTTACAGACAGGTCGAACAACAATTGGCCAAAATAAATATTTTTCTCCCTTGTATATTTATATTTTTTAACTTGTGCATTTGTGGTAAACTGTACAATTTAGTGTAGTGTGCCATTGACTGAAGTTTTTATCTAAGAAAGTATGAACTGTAAACGAATAACTAGCAGAATCTTGAATATCCTGGGGCAAATGACAATTCAATCTTAATTTGTTGCAGCTCAGGTCTTGTTGTCAACAGTTCTCAACATAACAATGTCTGTGTCTCAATACAGACATTCAGGGTTCGGTTTTTTCTTTTTCTTTCTTTCTTTCTTTCTTTCTTTCTTTCTTTCTTTCTTTCTTTCTTTCTTTCTTTCTCTCTCTCTTTCTTTCTTTCTTTCCTTCCTTCTTTCTTTCCTTCTTTATTTCTTTCTTTCTTTTGTTCTTTCTTTCTTTCCTGTGTCTGTGTGTCAATACAGGTGTTTGTTTTTTCCTTCTTTTCATCTTGTTCCTGTGTGTAAATAGAGACTTTTGGTTTTAATGTCGTTCTTTCTTTCTTTCTGTCCTGTCTGGACTTTTCTTTAAAAATGGAATTAGCCCTGTACGTGGAGTTTTGTATTGTTTCATCTTCCATATCTTTTAAAGTATTACAAATAAACACAAAATTCTAACACGTATTAACGATTGTGCATTGAATAAATTCAGTGGATTCTCCCTGGTAAGACCACTGAGTGGACTGAAAATTTTGTTTTTAAAGGAGAGTAGTCTTAATCGGGATATAATTTAATTAAGGATAAATAAAAACAGGTCTGTAAATTGGTGGCTTTAATATGAAATAATCTGTTTTGGAGGTGGTCTTAATTGGAGATCTAAATTGGTGGTCTTAATATAGAAATTGTCTTTTTGTGAAGTTGGGTTTAATTGGAGTTTCTAATATAAATGAAACAATTCATTGTCTTAAAATTTATGCTAATTTGGGATATTAAAAATTCTAATGATTGATATCTGAAACGTGTTGTATGTACAGTGCAACTTCTATCTATGGTTTTACATACCTAATTTGCATAAATTAAAATCCTACAACTTTAGTTCATTGTTCATTGTATGTGGCTTTGCCACAAATCTATAAATTGGAGTTGGAATGATATGTTTATGTGTGACAGTTTTGGAGATATTCAACTCTGAAATTTTTCAAAGTCCCTTATTAGGATAATTTGAAATGCTACAACTTAAACCGTCCATTATATTGGCAGGTGTCACAAACCTGCATATGCTCATTGAAATATTGAGTATCTGCAATAGTTTGGAAGATATGGAGCTTTTACAATTTTAATTGCCCCTAATTTGCATGCTTTTAAACATCATGACCATTCCAAATGAGATGCACAATTTCACTGGTTAGGTCAGTCACCATAGTATGTTTGGTGGTTTTCGAAAAAATAGTGCTTGAGAAAATCTCCAGACCAACTTGGTCGTACAGAAGAAAGAAAAGAAAGAAAGAAAAAAGAAAAAAAAAGAAAGAAAGAAAGAAAGAAAGAAAGAAGACAGAAAAAAGAAACAAACAAAGAAGACAGAACTTTTAGAAAAAGAAAAAGGTGCGTGTTGTTAACACACACACACACACACACACACACACACTTTAATAAATATGTAACAATGTGGTGAGTGACTTATTACACTTCAAACCTTTTATGTGGGTCTAGATGTTACGATTATCTGACGTGTAAAATGACGTTTCATTTGGACACCAAAAGCTTGAATCCCCAATGTTGTCAGGGTTAAAAAAAAAATGTAGTTCCGAAAACTCCTACTAGGGGGCAGTCTTTTGATAAAACAACCGGCTAAACAGGCATGGCAGTGCATGGTGTGGAATAAAAAACGGCATAGACCAAAATACATAGCACGGTGATTATTTACGAACTAAACAACGGCCTGAAAGAGGAAGTGGCCATTTACATCAAAGCAGGCCCACAGCAACAGGGAGTCAAAGTGACTGCCAAGGCAGTAATGCCGCTGCTTATAAAATATGGTACTGTACTATGTGATATGGAACAGCAGACATGATAGCCGCAACACAAACTTTTATTACCCTGCCAGGGGCCCCATTATGGGATAAAAGATGGTACCATAGTGCCCATGTCAAGAACAATCCGCTGAATCCGTAGCCAGATTAGTAGTTGGGGTTATTTTCTCCCAAGTGTGTTTGACCTTGGACACTAGATTTAGGTGATGGAGTGATGGAACTGAACATATCAATTAGACAGTGTCATTACCATATCCAAACCGTAGTCCTAATGAAACAAATCCAAGTCAATTCCGACCAAAGGCAATGTTCCTAGGTATGTATAGCATAATCTATTTTTCTAGTTCGTCGTGCAAAGTCCATACGGTCAAAAAGTCATTTCTAGTTTTAACATGACAAGAATGTAAAAAAAATGTTTAAAATTATAGGCCTATTTTAGTAAATTGGCTTGAACAGGTGCATCATTCATATGCATATAGGACCGTACAATTCATGAAAAGGGGCCAAAATCTGTAGCACATCAGAAAATTTGCAAGCACAGTTTCAAAATTTGTTGAAAATATCAATAAAATTCAGCATTTAAAAGGTACTAGTTGCAACCACCGTCTCAACAGTGAATCCCACAAGTCATCTAATAATTCATTTATGGAGGTAATGATTTAGAATTTTAAAAAATGTAGTATGTCATCTGCAAGTCAGCTAAGCATAATGTACATCTAACTCCTGGTTCTATAAAGTTCAAAGGCCAAAAAGTAAAACGGTCCTAATTACTGTAAAATTCTACCACATTTATCAGAGAAAAAGTTATGTTTTATGAAAAGAAAGAAAGAGAGAGGAAAATCGTGTTGAAATTACTAAAGGTAACTGTAAGTGCAGCTGTCTTCCATGTAACAGTTTTAAATTTTTTCATAGAAAATCAGACATAGGTCAATTTGTCAGTCAGCTGATTTATATGTTAATCATTTATACAAAAAGAAAGAGGGAGAGAGAAAAAGTCAGATATGTATAAATTACCCATTTATTGAAAGTAACTATGTATCACCTGTACATCAAACACTTTGAGCCAACCTGACATGATTTTCACAATAACAAACTATATTCATCAGACAATTATAAAAACAGCATCAGTTCCATTACACTTGGAACACTTACTGCACTGGAATATGTGCAGAAAATGCCTGAATGTTCAAATTGTTAGTTTTACTGACACTCAGAAAATACATTATTAATATGTTCATGGAAATCAACATGATATAAATAAATGCATAAGTGTGTTAATTCAGATATACACTGTACAGAAGTTATCCCCCTGCCACCCATAGTTTAATGAAAAACAGACGCTTTACAAATGTAATAATCAAAGATGCATTGGCAAGGTCAGTCAAATCTCCAGATTAAAGAAATGAGGATAAGTGTATTTCATATGTTTAATTGGGTTACAACGCTCGTGTGAATTACTTGGTCCATTTCACACATTTCTTACTTGTGCATGGGTGTGACACCCTGTTTAATCGTTTGACACTTTTCTCAGGGCAAAGGAAAAACATTTAGGATATCAGTGTGTGCAATTATACTATTTTCAAAAAAAACAAACAAACAAACAAAAAAAAACATGAGGCATGGCACAAGCAGAAGGATCTTTAAAAAAATAATTAAATAAAAAATATAATAAATAAATAAATAAATAAATAAATAAATAAATAAATAAATAAATAAATAAATAAATAAATAAATAAATAAATAAATAAATAAATAAATAAATAAATAAATAAATAAATAAATAAATAAATAAATAAATAAATAAATAAATAAATAAATAAATAAATAAATAAATAAATAAATAAATAAATAAATAAATAAATAAATAAATAAATAAATAAATAAATAAATAAATAAATAAATAAATAAATAAATAAATAAATAAATAAATAAATAAATAAATAAATAAATAAATAAATAAATAAATAAATAAATAAATAAATAAATAAATAAATAAATAAATAAATAAATAAATAAATAAGAGGAGGGTAATTACCAAATCGGAGATCCTGTGCACTGGTAGAGTTCTGGTACTTCATTCTGATCAACCGCAGACCCAGCGGGCACATTGTAGGAGAGTTGATCACATTCTTATAAGTCATGTAAGGCGCACTCGTGATGCCGTGGTGAGGGGAGCCCTGTCGTGTCACTTAGCTGTGCTTCATACCCATCCTTCGTGCTGTAATTTGTTGCTATTATCCCTTGCGGCAAAAACGCTATGATGTTCAGAGCTGACGAGAGTTCGATATTTTGGATCTCGGGCCTCTGTGGGGACCGATATCTGATTGTGGCAGCAAGCAAAAACAGAGCCGAGTAACAAGTCATTTTCGCCTAAACCACCCCCTAAAAACAAATTTTAGAGGTAAAATGAACGACCAGTCAGAATACTCAACAAATAAGGGACGCTAGGTATCACCTGAAACAACTAAAGCCTACGTCAAAGGTGCAAGTCCCACTGAAGAAGCCATTTCCTTTGAAGGTCCTTTTTTTTTTTACATTAATAGAGGGACCACACGTGAACGTTTGAATCACAACTACTTTCTCGGTATTCCTCTTAATGATTTCAAATCTGTTCCAATCTCGCTGACGGTTGATAAAATATCAACCAAAAATGGGTTTCAGATTTGTAATATTTAAAATAGATTATTCGGGAAGGTCATTTAAATATCTGGACATGCTAATAGTATTACATCTTCTTAGTTTCAAAAGCGCACAATTCAAGAAAGGCGAAAAAAAAGAAAGGAAAGTGAGACCCGCTTTTCAGATAAGTATATTTGCTCAATATTCAACAAAAAATTCAAATCGAGTCATAAACAAAAAACTCGATGTGTCTTTTGTGCGAAATTGAGAAGACAAGTTTGCACGCTTATATAACAGAAACCCGCGCACAGCATTACAAGAAAAAGTTGGAATTGTCAGCTTGTTAGCTTTCAAAAAACACATCTTTGTGCGACATTCTATGAGGAAGCTTTGCGTGGTTAAGTGATTTGTGAACCTGGTTCATATTTCATGTGGGTGATGTTAATATGATACACCGCCCGATACTGACTACAAAATAACAAAGAATTTCTAAGGTGTTGAAAGTAGAAGTATAAGATTATCGTGTACATATATATATATGTGTATGTATATATATATATATATATATATATATATATATATATATATATATATATATATATATATATATATATATATATATATATATACATGTATATATATACTGTATGCACGTCTCTGGTGTGATGTACGGCAAGCACGGAATGCTACTATATGGTGTAATTTATAATCACTTGAAGGCTAGCTACCCCGAGAAGACACAAAAGTCAATCCAAAAAAAGCTGTACAGAATATGCAGAGAAAAAACTCAGTGACATGAAAGCATCTGACCACGACTAATTTATCAACATATACTTTTGACATTAAACTGGTAGAAGATTCAAAATATGCTTGAGTATAAGTTGATTTCAGACTTCGGACATAGTCTTTTTTGACATATTGCCTATCCTTTGTGCTATAGCACAATACATCAAAAGGGGCGCATGGTTGGCGGAGCTAAACACACTCGCCGTTTGATTCGCGGCCGCGGATGCAAGTGGAAAGAGTTTCCACCACTCTGACTGTGCGCGGTGGTTTTATCAGAGTCCTTCGGTTTCCTCCACCAAACAATTCGCTAGGAAAGTATACGCCAACGGCTTTGCCTGCTTTGAAATCCATGTGAAAGATATGGGCCTATTCTTTGTAAAATGGAGATGTAGCCCTTGATGCTTGATTTGAATCTAAGTTTTGCATGATTGTTTTGTGCTGGAAAGTTTTGCAGCAAAATTCATCTTGATAGTTGCTCAAGTATTGAATGTGTTTCGGGCGTAATTTGCTTGGACTGAAAATTACAAATCTCTTATAGTTTTGATGAAGCTTTATGCATTTAACTTGGAATTTCTTCTGAACAGGTGACTAAAAAGGCTATGCAACAGTCCGTTGGCAGTGTCCTGTTTTCATACATGAAATGAAATTTGAAGTGCGTATATTATTATTTCGGAAATAACTTTAAGCATAAGCTCAGGGTAATTTGGGGAAAAAATTCAGGTTTCCACATATTCATATATCAGCTGCAATTTGTAATCATGCTTCGTTTTAGCCATCTATCATTCATCAGTCTCAATACAAAAAAGTGAAGTTTGCACGGCTTTTCCCATCCATGTCTGCGTGCTATGGTTAGTCTTCGCAGATTGACGTGCAAGCCACTAAGCCCCGCCCCCAGAAGTCGGCATTTACAGTGGTTTACTTACCGCGACCTTCTGCATTGTCCCCGCAGTTAATGCACACATTTAGCGCCAAATTTATATTTATAAAGTCCTGATGCGCGTCATTCACAAGCAGAGATGTCTAGAGCATTTTTCCAGCCCCATGTTTTGCCGGTTTTGAATCGTCATAGTTTGCGGTGAATGGGCAGTTGGGCGATAATGATGCGTTCATTGAAACAGTCCTAAAAACACTCAAGACTACCATATTTCGTCACAAAGCGCATATAAATACATACTTTCCTCATACTGTTTTCGAACAAACCATAGCTTATAAACAACTTTCCTATAATCGTTTCTTTGTGTTTAAACTTCAATGTCGGTTGTCTAAAAGTGACTGAGCCGCCATTTTTGCATTTTGCACACCAGATGACGATACTTTATTACCGGCACATCCAAACTTACAAGAAATTCATGCAACTTTCTGTTTGGCCGGGTTGCAACTTTTTTTTTTTTTTTTTTTTTCATAAATTGATGGATTTGCTGTTGTCAGTAGATATGAAAGAAAGTGGATGTGTTGGAGATGCGTGTTGCGTGACTGTGAAAGTACCAATAACGATCTCGACTCGCTAAGCACCGTTCTGTTTCCAGGGCTTCCATTTCACAAATTTGCTGTAGACCGCAATAAAGAGTTGGTATTTGGGGGAAAACATTAATTATTTTATTGACTTTTATTGACTGAACGTCCATTTTTTTTCAACTGCATGTTATATATAGGCACAGGCATTTTCCAGCCTTTGACGGACCAAAATAGTACCTTCGCGTTATGCAGATTTTTGTCATTTTTTGCACGGAAAACTGAAGCATCGAGTCTTGATTCCTGTAGAAAAAGTAGAGCCATGTCATCCATTATCACTTTCGCTAAGAAGAGACATCTGTGCCCAGCTTGTGAGAAAGCTTTACCCCAGTTCATCACTTGCTATTTGTTGGATTAAATATATTTTGCTTGCTTGGACGAAAAAAAATGGCGTGTCCGAAACAGAAATTTAATGACACTTTATGAGAATACCAAATTATGTCAATTCATAAAATATGTGTAAATAAAAAGTTTTGAGGCCACAGTATACACTGGTATGTGAACCAAATGATGAAGCTCTAATAACCCCCAAAATTCCAGCATGATAATTAATGTTGCATATGCAAATTATACAACAATTTTCCGTACAACCAAATCATTCTATGAACCTGTATCAACAAATGACAAGACAACTGATACATATCATTGCTGTTGGTGTCCCTCACATTTGCTCGATGAGATATTGGTATTGCCTCTTCTCTTTAACGTTACACATAGCCAAAACACGGTGTTTCGTAGATCTGTTGCTAACAACAGCTGAATTATGAGGACATATTTCTGCAGGCGCGGATCTAAGGGGGGGGGCGGGTGCGAGCGCCCCCCTCCCCGTCTCCAAAAAAAAGAGAGAGAAAAAAAAAGAAAAAGATAAAGAAAAAATTAAGAAAAACAAACAAACCCGCCGCTCAAAGTTTGTCATTATGGGTGATGGACATGGGGAGGGGCTGTTAACGAAATTCAAATGCTCGATCCAAGACTTCGACAGATATTTCGAAGTAGGCCCACCGAAAGGCAAAAACAGCATCTTAAAGCTATCCAGACGTCACGCGGTCGAAATCGAAGGTGTGTTTACAAAACAATACTGCAGCGCCTTACCTTGCTTGGTTCCCAGATGGGGTAAACCAGCGACAACACCGTACCGCAAGGGAACCAGCATACCCATCATCCAGTGCGAGTTTCTGGTTTGACGTCAGGAGTCCGCGAAAGAGTAGTCATTTAAATAATGAACACATGCTCGTCTTCTGCCTCCATGTGAAAAATAAATAACTAGATATATAAATAAATAAATAAATAAATAAATAAATAAATAAATAAATAAATAAATAAATAAATAAATAAATAGATAAATAGATAAATAAAAAATTAAAAAAGTAGATAAATAAATGAATAAATTAATTGATTAACTTGAACCATTTCCAAGCCTTGGCAGATCTACCTGGAATAGTTTCCATTGGTTTCGATTTGGCAAATGGAAGGACGAAATCGTTTTGAGGCGGAAATTCTGGGCACGGCAGCAAATACGTAAAAATCTGCATATTGTTACAGGGTGTTTCCCCAGGCCCAGGTTTCAAAATGTAAATTTTCAACAAAACCTGAAAAGTGGTGGGAAAAGGGTACCTTTGAGTTTGAGCTTTCAATTTGTCAGGAGAACACTGCTATTTAGGCCTACCAGATGTAGATGATGGTACCAGGAATAGTACAGAGTGAGAGTTAAGAAAAGCGCATCTCACCAAGTGTGTGTTTTTTTTTTAATCGCTACCTACCTGGCCTCTTTGTTCACACCCATGTAACCCTAAACTAACCAATTTTTAAGGATGGCCCAACAGAATATCATCATGATCATGTTAATAGGTCTGTCCACGCAGGCAAGATGCTGCCAAGACTCCATGCGCTCACATGGTCTTTGCTTTTGATTTCCTTGCTTGGTTAGGGTGCGTGTGGGTTAAATTGGGAAAGGGCATATTTCTTCCAAGGAAATTGAGAAAGTATAATAAAAACAAAACAGCCATCTGGTAACCCTGCCTGCCCATGCAAAAAAGGGGATGGCCAATCAATCCCCCGTCCCACCTTTGGCCCATTGTATTTTTTATTATTATTATTATTTTTTTTTTTTTTTGCTGACTACAAAGTAGCAGGAGAACTATCAATGGTGTACACTTACAAACATATATGATTTCGATTTTTTATTGTAAAATGTAAAAATAATTCATTTAAATTAAATAACGTTTCCCTTGGTTGCAAGTTTATCTTATCCCTTCTGATTCATATTCTTGACTCGAATAATATGTTTTCGTTACTGTGAGAATGGGTCATAGCATAATATTGCATGTTCCCTTGTGATATTTTCCTTTTACAGCTTGGTAACATAATAGGACTTTGCTCTTAAATATCGGACTTGATAGTGTTCAAACGGTACATGGGCTTACAGAATTAGGTTTGTTAAGTTTCTCTTTGTATTAGATAAGGTCATAACTGCAAGCTGGCACTTTCTGTTGCCAACGTGTGCTCAAGTGAAATCAATGCAGATTGTGAACTGACTTGAGGTTGTGTATATAAATGTTTTACACTCCGTACCAGAGCCTCCAGGTCTGCCGCCTCGGTGGGAAATCTCCTGCTTTTTCTTACATTTTTTATAAAGTCCCCCCCCCCCCCCCCCTCTATCGCTTTTTGTAAAATTAAAAAAAAATAGCATTATTTCGTCGCTGGAAGATTTCCAAGATATCCTCATTTTGTGATTTGCGTAATGTAAAGCAATATTTTTGCTATGCCTTTCTGCTAACTGATTTTACAACAATCATTGTAATTTGTAGTCTTGGCAGACAATTTGTTCATATAATGAAGGTAATGGCCATGAAAACACATATGTACGGCTTACTTTTTTTTTAGCTATTAAGAACAGTTGAGTGGTTGTTTTTATTTGCTGAAAGTAACCCTGATGGCACCTAAAATGGTTCAAATGCAGGAAATGAAGCTGCAAATGTCAATTTTTTACTGGGGGAGCATGTCCTAGACCCCCTAGCTATGTTTCGCGCCTTCGCCGCTTGCCCTCACTCTTTGGTAGTGCCCCGCCCCCCTTATATGGGGAGGGGGGGGCTACTCACTTTTCAGTACCTGCAGAAGGGAAAGGCTAGCCTTGGAGGATGTGCCGAAAACATGTCTTGTTTTATATTGCAATTTGTTCCATATGACAACTAAACAGCCTACAATATTTTCTGAAGATGTTTCACTATTGGCAAAAAATATATAATACAGGTAAGTCAGGCTTGTAATATTATTCATTTTGTTCACAGAAAACGTTGTTTGTGCCCTTTGAGATGTTCATAACCCCAGGAGCTTCAGGGGGCTCCGCCCCCGAACCCCATCCCTACCCCTGTCCCGGGCACTGCCCTGGACCGGCCAGGGGCCTCACCGGCCCCTACTCCCCCGCTCAAGTTCAGCTCCCCTCTGATTAAACCCCGGATCCGCACGTGTTCTGTGACATTGTTATGTCTGTGTGCCAACACAGACATATTGTTTTTCTAGGAATTCTTTCTTTCTTTCTTTCTTTCTTTACAGGCAAATTTGTCCGACATTTCATTTGAAATTTATTATACGTAGAAACTCTAAACTTGGCACAATTATACTTTTATAGATGACGTCTCGCCTTTTTATAATAAGAGGTCACGCTTTTCAAAATAATGCAAATGAGGGCTAATTTAAGTTGTAAATCTTCAATATCTTATATACTATAGTAGATGTGGTTCCGAGTGTATAGGAGTTCGATCATAGCAAGCCAAAGGTCTTCTTAAATTTCAAGGTCATGTCTAGGTCAAAGGTCATGTCAAGGTCAAAGGCCAATTTTAGGTCAAAATGTCATTTTAAAGGTCAAGGTCCACTTCAGGTGGAGGTCATCTCAAGGTCATAGGTGATATCAAGGTCAAAGGTCATTTCACGGTCAAAGGTCATTTCGAGGTCAAAGGCCAAGTTCGATGGTGGCTTTCTTCTAGCCATAACTTGCTCAATTTTTATCCAATTTTGATCGTGGTAAGCTCCAAATGTAGCTATTGTAACACTGCACATTTTGAAACGTACATGTGATCCCTAAAGGTCAAACGTCAATGTCATTTGGACCATTGAAAGTTTTACCTAGCCATAATTCGGCCAATTTCCATCCAACTCTAATCATGTGGGACTTATATTGTGGGTATTGTAAAACTGTACATTTTTGCAATTTACATGTGACCTGTAACGATGGAAGGTCAAAGTCATTTGGATTTTGAAATTTTCATCCAGCCATAAGCTGAATGGAATGTGAAGCACCAAAAGAGAAAAGTTGTACCATTTAATATTTACAACTTTTGAAAGCACACAGACAGATTTGCTTTGAAGCAAATCTTCTTTTCTAGTTTCTTCCTTTCTGTCTTCTTTACAGTCAAATCTGTCCGATATTTCATTTGAAAAGTATTACACGTAAAAACTCCAAACTTGGCATCAATATACTTCCATACATGAAGTTTTGAGTTTTTGTAAAGAGGTTCAACAGTTTTGAAAATTATGCAAACTAGGGCCATTTGAAAATTTAAATCTTGAATATCTTAAAAATTATGATAGATACAGGTATCCAATCCAACTTCAATTAATATGTTTGTAACACTGTACATTTTTGCAATTTACATGTGACCTTTAAAGGTCAAGGTCATTTGGACCTTTGAAATTTTCATCCAGTCATAACTCCCTCAATTTTTATTCAATTTTGATCATGCTGGGCTCAAATTGTAGCTATTGCAACACTGCACATTTTTGTAATTTACATGTGACCTCTTAAGGTCGAAGATATAGGTCACTTGGACCTTTGAAATTTTCATCTAGCCATAACTCAGTCAATTTTTATCAACTTCTGAGTCTGCTGAACTCAAATCGTTGCTATTTTAACACTCCACATTTTTGTAATTTACATGTGACCTCTAAAGGTCAAAGGTCAAGGTCATTTGGACCTTTGTAGTTTTCATCTAGCCATGAATTAATCAATTTTTATCCATTTCGATCACGTTAGGCTCAAATTGTACATATTGTACACTTCACATTTTTGTAATTTACATGTGACCTCTAAAGGTCAAAGATCTAGGTCATTTGGACCTTTGATTTTTTTATATAGCCATAATTCGGCCAATTTTTATCCAATTTTGATCATGTTGGGCTCAAATTGTAGCAATTGTAACGCTGCACATTTTTGTTATTATATCTGACCTCTAAAGGTCAAAGGTTAATGTCATTTTGACCTTTGAAAGTTTCATCCAGTCATAACTCAGCCAATTTCCACCCTCAGCCAATTTTGATCATATTAGACTCAAATTGTAGGCATTGCAACATTGCAAATTTTTGTAAGAAACTGTAACCTCTAAAGGGCAAAGGTCAAGGTCCTCTGGCCCTTTGAAAGTTTCATCTTACCATGACTTAGTCAATTTTCATTTGATTTGGTTCATGTTGGGCTTAAATTGTGGGTATTGTAACACTGTACATTTTTGCAATTTACATATGACCTGTAAATTTGGAAGGTCAAGGTCATTTGGACTTTGAAATTTTCATCCAGCCATAAGCTTAATGGAATGTGAAGTATCAGAGGACAAAAGTTGTAGCCCGTAATATTTACAACTTTTGAAGGGACACAGACAGATTTGCTTTGAAGCAAATATTCTTTTCTAGTTATTTCAAATGGCTTTTGCATTTGTATAATGGTACAGAGAATATTATGTCAGAAGAAATGCTATGTACACTGTGACAGGGCTGCCATCCTAATGACAGTGAAGTGGCTATCCTGTACAAGTAGCTACACCCTGGGACTTTTGTTAGACACAGTCTGGCCCACAGAGTGCTAGATATGACAGAGGAAACAGTGAAAAGAACCTTCAAGTATTAGTGGACCCTCCCGAAAGAAAGGGGAGAGTGCATTCAGATAGCCAAGCTAACCGCGGAGAGTCCAGTATATTTTGGTGGAGTGCATAGTGATGTCCATCTGGTCGATACAGCCCGAGGTAAATATATGTAGGCAGATTTACGAGGTGGGGGCAGGAGGGCATTAATGGGATTGCAATGATAATTGGGCATACAATACAGGTGCGGATCCAGGATTTTCGAAGGGAGGGAGCTGTACTGAGAATTGAGGCGGGGGTCGGGGAAAGGAGGGCCGCGGCGGGTTCAGGGCAGAGACCCCCGAAGCTCCCGGTTTTTATGTAGTTTGAAGGGCACAACCGGCTTTTTTTCTGTAGTTAAAATAACAGATAGGATGGTTTTGGTTTACTTTTATTTAAGACTCGGATATGATTGTCCCTGAATAAAAGTTTGATAACCAATTCTGTTGCTCTTCTTGAGAGACTTCCGCCTAGTTGTAAATTGGCCTGCGTCGTTTCTCCAAAACAGGCCACAGTATGTTGCCATATCATAAATTTAATATACCGAGTCAGGGGATTAAACACGTACCATGCATTTTCTCCATCGGTGTTTGTTTTCAAATTGTGACAATTCCAACTTGAGGTCCTTAAAAGTTAGGATACCTTCATATTTAAGAAGCCCTCTTTGGAATTTATCTTGGACACTTTTTAAAGTCCTATGAGACTACTTTTTTTTTAAATTCTGCTTCAAAACTATTATAGATAGAGTTGCCATTCCAAAATTATATGGGTTTGCGATATACCCGCATCCAATGAAACATGATCCAAAATTGTAGTGTCATTCAAACTTCACTTGATATTAAAGTTTGTGACATAGCCACATCCAGTGAGCCAAGAACCAGAGTTGTGGCATTCTAATTTATGCAAATTAGCTTAATACACAAAATTTAGATTATGTTGAACAATGGCAATGCATAGCATTTTAAACTGTTCTCATTTTTAAGGAACCCAGATTTGCTGTGAAGCAAATCCTCTTTTCTAATTTCCTTTCTTGTTTTCTTCTTCGTAATTTGTCCAGAGTTTTCCTCGGACACTGGTATTCTGAAAACCACCAAACTTGCCATGGTGATTGAGCTAGCAGTAAAATTGTGCATATCGTTCAGAATAGTCATCATGTTTAAAATTATGCAAATTAGGGACAATTAAAGGTTTAAAAGCTTCTATAGCTCATTCAAAAATATTATAGATAAACACAAAGTTCTAACTTACACATGTAGGCGTGAAACATCTGGCAAACGCAATAACATGCAAACAAAGGTTTGGGAATTTTAATGTGTGCCAAATTCACTGAATTTCTGCACAATCCACAACCAGGCCTCCTCCTGCTTGTTGCAAGTTGCATGGGCTTCCATGGTGCTAGGCAACCCTTTTGCATTCATAATGAATTGGCCTGAACCTGTCTGATTGGCATCCTCCTTTCCATGCATGCTACGTGTATAGTTTGGAAGGTTTGGGTCTTACAGCCGGGGGGGGGGGGGGGGGAGGGGTAAATCCCCAACATCTGTGTGATGAGGTTCCCAATAAAATACAGAGCATCTCTTTCTGTTCACGCAAGAAGAGATCTGCTCCATGCCGCTATATATACCAGGCAGGTTAATAGTTCCCACTATTGCTAGACGGAGCTGTCAGTGCACTGTGACTGATACTGGTATAGATGCATATCTTTCACATGGATTGCGAAGCAGACCAAGCCTATATTAATCACTCTCCATGGCACAGATGTTGGCATGACCATGGAATGGCTGGGTCTCGAACCAGCAACCTTAGGCACCAATTACCTGGCCGAAATGGGAAACGCACATGCCAACTGCACCAAATCCCCATTCCTAAAAAGAATGGTTCAATGGAGGACGGTATGTGTGAATGCCATAACCGACACAGCCCAGTTCATTGTTATTGTTCAAGTACAAATATTTACATTCAATCTAACTTTTAACATTGCAAGTAGAGGAGAGAGCCTGGTGTGTTATGAGGCCATAACACAGTAGCCTTGTGTGTTATTGAACCATAACACAAGTGTCCCGCTCACATTCCAATAAGCCACGCCTACCTGGGTTTCCGGAACTTAGCACTTGAACATGCTCTGCAAATCAGTTTTTGATCGTTTCTCATTAATTCTATGTATTGGGAAATGTAAATATAAACAATGTGCCACACCCGCGATGTCAGCTTCAATCACACATGCCCTTATGCCATAACACACACAAAATCGACCCTCATTTCTTAAATACTGCATTCAGAGTTGTACATATGTAAGTGGACCAGCATCAAAAATATATTTTCGTGACAATGGAACAGCTAGCTCAATGCAAATGAGGCAAATACGCAAAATTAAAATCTTGAATAGCTTCAAAGCTACTGTAGATTGTTATGTCGTTCAAACTTTAGTTTATAAGTTTGTGAAATGGCCACATCTAATGAACCAAGAACCAAAGTTTAAAGCATTTTAATTTATACAAATTAGGCTAATACACAAAATTTGGATTCTGTTAAACAATGGCAAAGTATATCTTTTCAAACTGTTCTCATTTTGAAGGCACCCAGACAGATTTGCTATGAAGCAAATCTTTTCTAGCTTCAGCTGTACTCTGTAATTGTTGTAAATTAGTACAGTTCAAGAACAGCACATTTGCAGATGTAAGCATTTGACTACACAGCAGTGGTATGTGAATTTTCTGGGTAACTTCAGTATAAGTGAGTAAACTTACCTCTCGACCGTTGCCTAGACCTCCTGTCTGGGCCACAATGCCCGACACAATTCAGCTGGGACTCAATTGTTTTGGAAAGGCCTGGCAGTCCGAGTGACACCACCAATCAGTTCATGTGGAACAGGGGGTGACTTGTGGTGCACTTGTGCCCCTATTCTTCCTTCCTCCTTATGATTGGTCAGTGGACATCACAAATGCAGCGGAAGCAGGGAGGTCGCATGGGCCTCTATGGTGGTCAAGACTTAAGCACACTCGCTAATATTGAAATTACTAAAAATTTCACGTATTAGTTATGTTCCATTACCTCTCAACCACCATTGCCGATATACGAATGCATTGGTGGGAGGGAGTAATGAAACATGCACACTGATACAACTGCTGGTACCAGCAACCTGGAGGAGGCGACAACCTCAAAGGTTTGTGCATGTGGGGCCCCTAACAGCAGATTCTTGGCCTAAGCCTGGAAACCCTCCTCACCAACCAGCATGGGACTGCCAATGGACCCCCCCCCCCCCCCCCCCGGGTGCCAACCAACCTGAGGGCATTCTGCTGTAAGAGAGCTGCTATTTGCAGCCTTCAGGTTCTGGAGATCTCGCAAGGCCAGTGAACTGTGAAAAACACGGTCAGTGCCCAGGGGGCAGTCATGTGGTTCTGTAAGGCAGTGTCCAGTTGAATAGGTCCACCGACTCTTGGCCTAGTGGACCCCGGGGACAAATCTGCCTGATACAAGTCCAAGAGAAGATCTAGGCCTACTATCAGTAGACCCACCTATAGACTTCATGAGAGTCTAAACCCTGAGGGCGCCATAAATTTTAACAGGGTGGCTGCCCTGAGGGGATAAGGAAAGTCCAATGGATAAGTATCAGCAACCTATGGGAAGGAGCCTTCTATGCTGGCAGAGGTCTATACGCACTCCTCCAGCATGATCAAGTTGCTTGGCAAATGTGGTAGACAATCACCAGCTGCAAGCCCAGAGGATATCATCAACAGCAACGTTCCTTATGGCTCACCAGGAGGCATTGAAGGCTCACTCCTCATGAGCTCTAGCCAAGACCTGCTTCAGGGCCAAAGGCCCGTCCAAAGAATTTTCGTAGGCCTTCAGGATGATCAGCTTCATCCATGATGAGATCATATTTGGGTAGACCTGTTCCTTTCTGGACTTACCCAGGGACAATAAGAGGGCAGTAAGAACTCACCCTTACCTCAGATAGCTGGATTTCAGTGGCTCCACGGAAACCCGAGTGCTGCAAACCCTGGCCTTCAGGTGGTTACAAAACTCAACAAAGGGTGACAAGGCAATAGGGAACATATGTCATGTGCCTTCCAAGGGGAAGGCATGGCAGCAAATAGCAATCGCCCCCCCCCCCCTCCAGCTGAGCAGCCACAGCTTGGTCGCCCACAAGGCTCTAAATGAGAGCTTTGACATGCTCAAAGCTCAGAGTCCATGCCAAAGTAGTGTCTATTGGGACTGAAGAGGGTTCTGCCCATGCCACAGATGCTACAGGGCTCTGCCAAGCAGAGCGATGTCAGCGTGCACACCGGCTGTGAGCCAGTGACCTGGGCCTACTACCAGACAAATCCAAAAACAACTTCTCCTCCTCCCCAGTGTCGATGTCCAAAGACTTGGAACCAGGCATTGAAGCCATTATGTCCAGAGCAAACAGCGTACAACAAAGACCATTCAAAGCCAGATTGAGCAGCTGCTCTTCCGAGGTAGATGGAGAGGCTGCTTGTGACAGAAGCACATCCTCCACCACACCTTGGGTTGGGGAAGCGAAAAGTTTGGCAGTCTGCACCTGCTCCTCCCACACAGGGAGAGAGGGTGGCACTTCTAGAAGGCTAAAGGCAGGAGCCAGAGCTGCCGCCAACCTCGGGGTAGACTGGGCAGCAGGCACCTGCTGGAGTTGCAAGAAATTCAGAGCCTGGAGGCAGAGCCAGAGTTGGCTCAGAATGGAGGCAGCGAGCTGCTCATTCGAAACAAGCGACTCCGACATGGCAAGAGTACCAGTGGGGACACTTAAAGATGAAGTCTCTGTCCACAACTGCTGCTCTTCATGAAGCTCATGTTTTGTTTGCCCCTCTAAGGAGGGAAGCAGGACACCCGGCTCAAAAGAAGGGTGCGGTGGGAGCACCAGCTGCTCACTCAAGGTCCGGCCCAGAAGGAGAGAAGCTGGCACTGCCAGCATAGGGCTTGGACGCGGCAGAGTTGGCACTTCGATCATGGTGGGGGTTGCCTGCTAAACATCCGTTCTTGGCGGTCTACTACCCCCCAGCGAACGTCTGCCTTTCTTTGGCAGCGTCACTGTCTGGAAGCAGGCAGCGCCGTCCTGGCATCACAGCCAGCGAGTGGCCAGGTGTGGGGATGTGCGTAGTGGATTGTGGGATAGTGACTCTGTGAGCGCCATTTTGTTTCTAGGCTATTACAGGGCCCAGTGGGTATTGACCACACGCCGCTCAGTTAACTGTTTGGGTTCACCTGCTGGGAAGGTGCGAACAACATAATGGGGGTAACAGGATTAACACCTCTGCTGTGCGATATCCAGCAGGGGTCACATTAAGGATTTTTCAGTGTGGGTCCGTTGGACCCATCTTTCTCCATTTTCAGGAAAAAAAGTGGGTCCATGAACTGAATCTATGGGTCCAGTCTGAAATTGTGCAAACTGGACTTCATTTGATGTAATTTGATTAATTGATTTTATTTGGTATAATTAACATATATCACAATGATAAATATATAAAACATGCATGTAACTTAAGCCTAGAAACGGACATAACATAGGGTCTGTATGCTCACGTAGATAACTCATTGTTATAAAATTTAAGATTGAATAAAAAGTTACCAATATGCCAACTTGATGTAAAAGGGTCTAAAAGTTGTTGACGGTACCAAGGATGGATTCAATCTACCCAGGAACCTGCTATTACGACTAAGTCTGTATAGTACATTCCTGGTCTACCAAAAAATTGGTTGTGAATGGGCTTAACCCCTAGCACGCTGCCACTGTGCCAGTATCTGGTGTTGTACACCGTGTGCCACCGTACAGTTTTTTAACTCGCTTGCACAACAAGCGGCATGCGTGATTGAACATGCCAGGGCTCTGTTATTTTTGCGATTGATTCCACGTGACGAAATGGTCAGAAATTATATGATTTATATTTCTGTGCACTTTCTATTTCAATATACCTGAAAAATTTGATACCGTAGGCGGTGTTAAGAGTCTGATCTTAATTGTGGTCACTTAATTCACCAAGCAACACGGCAGGCCCACAAGCCGTGCAACACACAAGCGAGTGTACACAGCCTGTCACGGGCATGCACCCAGGCATGGTTTTCAGCTACACATTTTTCCGGCCTTCGATCATAAATTTTTTTAATTCCTACAGATTTGTTCCATTCAAACATTTCAATGAAATCAAAACAACCAAATTTTGTTTCAAAAACACCAATAACCACGTGAACCAATGGAGATAGTGATGAACAACATCGTGTTACGCTGTTAGGCCGGCTAATGCAAAATTTCGCTTCGTTCACGTGTAACCTTGCGATGACTAATCTGCGTATTTTCCTTGCCGTCCGTAATGAATTTTCACTCGTGCTTTTATCTGGGTCTAGATTTTTTCGATGGAACTCTTCTTGGTGAAAATGTGATTTGAAAATTTAACATCTTAGTCCAATAATCTTTGCGTGATACGCCTTGTACCTTCCCAACATTGCGGACATGAGACAAGCACATGGGGAACAACGAATTTGATTGGACAGTGAGCGGCACGTGATCAAATCCACCCAATGACGAGCCTGGAAGTGCTCTCAGCATTTATAATGAGGTGAAGTGACGTCCATCCATTCCCATTCTGGCAAATTTTTGGAGGGATACCCCACGAATATTTTTTCTTATCAAATAAGAGAGCTTGTTACATAGAAAGACGAACATCAGAGGATTCCATCAGTATAATAAATAATCACGAGATTGATAATGGTCGATACAAAACACCGTGACCGCTTGGGGTAATTTTTGCAGTTGTATCTTTCAAAAATGCATCGCGTTTTTGTGCGTGCGTCCACAGAGACGCAAAATGACAATGTTTTATTACTTTCCAGGCGTCATTTCTTTATTTTTTGCGTCTATGACGCAGGACGCAAGCTTAATGTGACCCCTGAATCCAGCTACTGTTCTGCCATGATGTACGGCAACTGTGTTACGCACTCAGCCCAGTTGTAATTACTAAATTAACTGCCTACGAACAACGTCAGTGTCACGGGAAAAAAGAAAAAAATGGATGAGAAAAAATTCCGGGAAGTTCTTGAGGATTCTTGGCAAGAGATGGGAGTAAATTATCAGGCGACCAAACACCAGGAGCAAGCATTATTTAAATTTTAATGTTATTGTTGAAAAGAAAGACACTTTTGTAATTTTACCAACAGGCAGTGGAAAAAGCCGAATATTCCAACTAATACCTGACCTGGTGAAACGGAAAACGCCTATTCCAGCCAAACCTGTAGTAATCTTAGTTTGCCCGCTCGTTTGTCTGAAGAAATCTCATCAGCAAGAACTGAGCAAGTTAGGGGTGTCGTCTTGTATTCTGGGTGAAGGTGACGCCGGGAACATTTCCCATCGCAATACACAGCACCCTGTTCCATTCTGACATCTTTTACTCCAGTAAGTCACAGATACACAAACCGGTAAACCACGTTTGAGAAGGTGTCAATTGGATTACTCCCTTGGGTCCTCGACCTCGTGGAGTTATTTTGACAACTGTGTGGGAAGTGACGTGTTGCTCGCATCTGATTGGACGACGCACAGCTCGTTACAAATGCAGTAGGCAACTTTCACGATAAGCGAAGTACAATTCATTGGCCAAGCGACGCCTGACAACGTTATCGCCAGATCTGCTAATTGCCTCTTGAAATGGTATTGCGACACGGCCGGGCAGACTTTCGCTGGGGGCCAACATAGTGTATCGCCCCAAGAAAGTCTGCTTAGGAGGCAAT
Source organism: Hermodice carunculata (assembly GCA_964020975.1). Classification (NCBI taxonomy): domain Eukaryota; kingdom Metazoa; phylum Annelida; class Polychaeta; order Eunicida; family Amphinomidae; genus Hermodice; species Hermodice carunculata. The sequence continues at coordinate 121,709 of CAXHWN010001334.1, forward strand.
GGTGGGGGCACCAACTGCAGGACCTCAAGAGTAACTACAACTGGTCACTACCACACGTCTGTGTACCGTCTCTTATGCTCCGAGATAGCGGAACATTCCACATGAGGTCCCCGATCCAGAAGTTCGGGGATTTGGCCGGGGTTTTGGTGCTCCAGGATACCCAAGCTTTCAACCTGAGGTCTCAAAGAATCAGCCTGGGTTCCGGGCCCGGAGAGGGGCCCATAGACACCCATCGTGGCTTGACCATGACTGCCTTGGGTTCCAAGCGCATGGACCTGGAAGTCTGGGCTGGAAGATCCAGGTGGTGATTTGCCTGCCTCTTTGGACGGGGCTCCATAGTAGCTGACATAGAGGGGTTGGACAGCTGCTGGCTCAGATCCATCTGCAACTGTTGGTTCTTGACCAACATCTCCAAGACTGCCAAGAGTCTTGCATCAGTGGGCCAAGGAACCTCGCGTCATCACCTCAGGTGAGGCCGAACGCTCTAGACCCTTGCGAGAGAATCCTTTGTGTCCCAACTTGGGACCATGCTGCCTCATCTTCCTATTCCCCCAAAGGGTCAAGCTGCAACAACCACTTGAGCTTCCAGGTGAGTTTCATGGGCTAACTTCAGTTTCTCCACTGGCATCACTGGGGTGGAAGACTAAGTGAAGTCCAACTCGATGGCCCAGTGTTTCGCAACAAGCCTAAGCCCTGCCCGCTTGTGCTTCCTCTCAGACTGCTCACAGAGCAGCCACTTTTCCTCTCCCCACCTAGCACAAAAAACTGCACGAGAACACACATGGCTGAGCTGAAGGTGACAACTGTAACAGTGCTCATGGCCCTCCCAGGCTGCCATGCAATGGTTCCATTGAGTCCATCTACCGCCCTCTACCCAACAAGGGTGAAGCTCCAGCTCGACATCCACGGCACACTGTCAAGCAGTGATTGCCTGTGTGCCACTATCCTTCCTCGGTCTGTGATTTGACCTGCTAGACACCATCTTTAAAAAAAAGAAAAAGTTTCAAGCCAAAAATACCCCTACTTTCACAATTTTCAGAGGATCACCAGGTCAAATATAAGCCGTCTTTATCTCGCAAGTGACCAGGAAAGCTGTAGTGTTAGTGAACGCAGCACCAAAACAGCTTCTCTAAGTCAATAGGGCTCTCCCAACTTCTTGGTCAAGGGAAGGAAGACTGGATACGCATGCGCACTGGAAGTCACCACTCCCCCCATTCCATGGGAAATGAGTGGTAGAGCTGCCAAGTTATTTTAGAACAATGGAGTCCAAACTCAATTTTGTTGGTCGCTGTGGCCCAGCTATGGAGGTATGGGCCGTGGTGGTCGACAGGCAACATAACGTTAACTAATACAGCCTATTTACAGTTGTAATGCAGTCTCTTTACATCTGTAAACAGTACTGGTACAGCTGTAACTGCAGAAGCACTGCAGCATATTTACAGCTCCAGACAGTAAACTTGCCCAACTGAAATACAGCAAATGACAAAAAAAATAAATAAATAAATAAATAATACATTACAATGATTTATAAATATGATATTGTTTATTGAAATATGGCTGTTGTGTAACTCAGGGCTTGGATTAATGTGACGATAAGATACGACACAAGTGACCAAGTTGATATGTTACATGGATGAAAATAATGGTATAATGGTCTACCTCATGCTTGCTGGATTTCATACAATAGTTAGTGGGCTTACATTTACATGCCTTCACTTTTGTGTGAAGCTTAACACATTACCACTATTAAGGAGCTTCAAATGATTAACATATTTATTATAAATTGTCACAACCATACTTCATCAGGATTTCTGCATATCCCATACAGGCTTCCAGTTGCTGAACCTAACAAAATTCATATCTTTTGAACTGTTAGTGAATTAGATGACTGAGACTAATTCTTATTTTCTTACAGAAACATCGTATATACAAATACATTACATACACGCACATGCACACATTGTAGATGCACAAATACAAGTATATATTCTATCAATTACATGCAAGAAGCAGAAATTGATATACCCAACAACTGTGATAATGGGGTTCATATCATTCATAAATATTTCTAGTTGTAAATTAGTTATGTCTTTCACTCAAATAATTTTCCTTGTCAGCAAAAGTGCACCACTTGTCAAAGGAAGAGACCAATATATGATATATAAGTAACCCTACTTTGGAATGAATTCAATCCCATAAAATGTTTGTATGATGATAATGAAATCAGGAAACATTCTTAATCATTTGAAGATTGGTACCGTATTATCACTTTCAAGCACCCTTGACCTATTGGGCCCCCTCCCCAATTTCTCTGGTGTATTATGATAATTTAGCAGCTGATACAGCTAAAATGTTTCAATTTAGGTCCACAATGGAGCTCATTCAAATTACATATCCCAAGCGCTTCAGGCACTTAAAAGCAATAGTATGGTAAATATAGCCACCCATCAAAACAAAAACAAACCAAAAAGAAAAAAAAAAAATTAAATTGACACTTCAATCATTATGATCATATCAGACCTTCTATTCCAAGTTGGCAAGACATGTGTCGAGTCCACCACAAAGGTGCGGCTTGCCACCCAAGTTTACGCCACATCTCCAAAGCTACTGATTTTCAAATTTACAAATACCAAGTCCCATAACTCCATTTAAATGCAGTCACGCCATTAAATCCATCACTCGTATGGATTACACAGAACATAGCACTGAAGATTCTGCTGCTGTGCAGTCAACATCATCTAATCCACTTTCCGATGTCGACAGGCATCACTTTAGACCATGAAACATTGAACTTATGATAGAGAGTATTAACCATTCTCACTTAATGTTTGATAACAATATACATGTACGCATATTGCAAGACACCCACTATATGTCACATCATCAACACATTTCACACTCATAATATATAGACTTCTATTCATTTTTTTGTTTTTGTTTTTTTGTTTTGTTTGATTTTACAGAGTTTCTATACATAGAAAAATATATACACTACAGGAAAACAACTGATATATATGTTGCCCTCCATTGCTTTTCCAATGACAGCATGGAGACACTCATGCATACGAAAGATCAAGATTTCATGAAACAGCCACTGAAATTACTCCCAGAGCTTTTTACAAGATAGATCAATGTAACCAATCACCTACATAAGCACACAATGGTTATTTTTCTCTCTTTCTCTCTTGGTTAGTGATATCATACAGTGGTACCTCTTTTGAGAGACCACCCCTACAGCGGGTCAAAATGCGGTCTCTCAAAACAGGTGGTCTTTCATTAGAGGTACAACAACATGGAAAAGATAGCGCAGTGTTCTGAGAGAGCGGTCTTAAAAAGATATGCGGTCTCTCATTAGAGGGGTCTCTCAAGAGAGGTACCACTGTACACCATTGCTGAAAACGATATAAACTAATCCATTCCCCTTTGAATTAACAGTCAACAGCCATCATTGCTGCTGGTTTGGTTTTGGTACCAAAGTGACCCCAAGGAAAGCTGTTGACCTGCGGCATACTATTCTGATTCCCCCTGTCTGCGCTTCTCAAACTGTTTTTCATTTTACTAACATTAATCAAAATCAATGACGTCGACGATATTTTACCTCCAGAAAGCTTTAACAGGTATTACAATAAAAGGACAGGATTGCTATGATAGATATAATTCAACTAATCACTTTGTCTTGTTTTGTTTGTTTGTTTTACCCCCAATAACAGTAAACAGATCCCTTGGCTAGCATAAGACCTGTAGCCTTCCACTTCAACTGCATTTACCGATGTTCGTGAGTGTTGATGTCACCCTTCACTTCCTGTAGTGCGGTAGTTAATGTGCACGGAGGCATACAGGAACAATCGCTAGACGGCTGGATTTCAACATCTGCAACATGAAGCTGTCATTAACAAACCATAGCCCTGCTTTGCTGAGATGTCAATTTTCATAAATGTACATTAAGCTTTTCATTTAAAATACTCAAGTATCATTTCACATGGTTTTGATATGGTCCCTTGTGGTGGGAGTTCTCCCATATCGGAATGTCTATTTCAAAACTTGGTCCTTCGTGGTACCTTTCAAAACACTGGAATGTCGAACGTTTTTTTACTTGAAGAAGAACCTTTCTTCCCAAGTTACACATTCTGCAATTTGGGCTGTATATAAACCTTGCCAAGTTAAAATTTAAATTGCCAAACACATCTTACACAGTAACATCCTAAAAAAGAATCTAATCTCCACTGTGCTCCCGCTACATAAGATTTCATACTTTGCAGTTCCCTTTTGCCCTCGTAAAATAGCAAAAGCAAAGCTTTTCTCTCATACTCCTCCATCACAATCCACCCGTACAGGAGTCACAGTAGTTACAGATAATAGTCAGTTCCAACAGTTAAGTCACTTTTGAACCATGTGGTAACAAGTAAGAGAATAAATAATCCACCAGGGACCAGAGGGTTCTTTCATACATAAAGTTTCTGAGTAAATATCGGTCAACCTATTCCTCGGACACTGTCCAAAGCAACAAATTATTTTCTTCTCCTGGTCAGGAGTTCCTATTTTACTGTTGCAACTTCCTTTTTACGTACAAGACTTCATCCTTTATAGTCGCTGCTACATACCCACGGCAAAAACAAAATCATATTTACTGGTGCAGTGGTCTCTGTATTGAAAAACCATCCTGTGGCATCAGCTGGTTGTGAGGACCCAAAGCAGTTGGTGCTTCACAAGAGATGTAAGTCACAAAAAATTTACAATGCAACTGAAGCTTGCCAGAATTATGTCCCCCACCTCCCCCCCCCCCATCTGCAGCTGATGTACATGACCCAGATAATTGACCTAGTGACCTAGTCTTGTCACGTGACTCATCTTCCGGTCCTGATACATGTACATGTATGTTTGTGAACTTTCATGAAACCTGAGCCAATGCAATACAGCATGCTACTATTGGAATGAATACGGTAACATGTCTTTAAGAGTACTGCGTGCCCCAACTCTGATTGGAAGGCAATATGATTGGTAACCACCCTTACTAAAGGCCTTTCAGTCTTTTATCAGTCTCCCCGAGTTTCGTCAATGCCATGTCAGTGCATTGCCAGGTAACTGTCAAGTCTGGTAACACACTGGCAGCATAGTGTCAGTTGTTTTACAGTTTACCAGCAACATACCAGTTTCCCATCACTAGTAACTTGTTTCGGCGTTAGTGGGTGCGTCTCAGCATTTCAGGGCTGTTCCCGGCATTAAACAGCATTTGCCAGCGTGCGACGGCATTTGCAGGCGTTACAAACACTGGGAAACGCTGACTTACTGACGCGGCGTTACAAACGCAGGGAAACGCCAAAATCCAATTAGGCCTTTTGGGGCTCGGCGTTAGCCAGCATTGGTTGGTGTTTGCCAGCCTTCGCCAGCATCTCCCAGCGTTTGTAATGCCGGCAAACGCCGTCTCATGCTGGCAAACGCTGTGTAACGCCGGGAACCGCTTTGAAACGCCGAAACGCACCCACTAACGCTGAAACAAGTTACTAGTGCATGCTGAGTTCAGTTACCTAAGTCACAGCAAACAAACTGACACCAAGTTAGATTCTGTTAACATCCTGATGAATGTCAGTTGTCAGACTGCTGTCAGTCAGGTATCAGTGCAGTGTCAGATAATGAAAAGGCACCGACACAACTGCCAGTAATTTGCAAGAAATGACAGAATATACTGTCAGGTTGACATCAGACTTTTACCACAAACACCAGTCCAATGTCAGCTCTATACCAGAATTTGTCAGTTGAATGTCAGTTTGTTGTCAGATATGTACTTAGTAAGGGCACAATATCCGGAAAATATTGATCTTCCAAGCTGAGCGCAATCTCATTGGAGTGGTCTTGCAAGACAGAGATCACTGTACATTTAGTACGCATCTTGTTTCCATATTTAGTCCATTGGCACATTAAGTATGTTCCGTTACTTGACCTTGGCATTTATTTACAAGAGCACTCACGTTAAAAATTCTTATTCTTCTGCTTGGAGCAAGCTGTTCATTTCCACATCAGCTACACTCTTAATATAACTTTTCGTGCAACCAAAGCGCAAATGATCTGCCATGTTTTGCCACCTTTGAGAGATTACGAACAATGATCTGCACAATTCATTTGTAAAATATGAAAGATATCACATGTGCTAACAACGTCACTTGAGCCATTCCGTTGAGCTTAAAACAGTTTTTTGAGGCACCAATGATTACAGCCATCTGATTAAGTAACCCTGTTGACCGAAACAGCAAATGGAATAACGACTGCGCATAATGATGCACAATTATTTTGCCGGCTTTTTTTCCCCCACACCATGAATTAACAACATGTAAGATCACAAATACCTCAAGATACCATTTTTACATTCACACCATTCTTCTTTGTACATGAATATGGAAGTCCAACAGTATTTTTTGGGTATATTTGCCTAATCAGGACACAAACCTTGCCTGGTGAGACCCATACAAATTAATTGGCTTCCAGGAAACATTAGCTATAACATTTGTCCACTATTGTTGAGAAGTACATTTTGGATAAAAAAGAAATTGAGAAAAGTCTCAATTTTATGAACTGTGTGTAATTATGCAAGCTTCCTTTAAGTATATAAACAGATAAATGTATACAAAATATACAATCTACTTCTCAGGCCAGAATACAACAATCTGAAGATTTATCAAAAAGATGAATCCTGTCTGTTAATTCCAGGTCTCCAAGACGTACACATTTATATTTATACAGTTTAAAGCAAGAGGTTATCTACTGATTCTAGGGGTGGGCAAATTGTTGCAAAATATCACAACTTTGAGTTGAAATTGTAACAGCATATTTAGCAACAAAGGTAAAACATAGTAAAAACTGTAACAGGACAAACATTTTGCTACAGCGCAGACTAAACTTTATGCAGAGCTCTCGATATACCAAGCCCTCTTTTCAATACAAAATTTCATAAGTGTCTGACCAACACGTGCTCTTGAACAGGATTTCTCAAACTGGTGTGAACATCTGTGATTTATTGTAGTTCAAGCGTTGCCTGCACACAGATGGCGCTCCAGTCGGCCGGGTCACGTTTGGTGAATTCAAGTTTCTTTTCCTTACAATTTTCACGCTTGATATTGAAGACTGCCCTATGTGCAGAACCAAACCTGTCATGATAAATCGGGAGTGTTTGGTGAATCATAAATGTCGGTGATCGAAACAAGTCTCACAATATGATGATGGTAAACAACTTCATCTTGATATGGCTCCAATAGGAACATTACTATTTTAACCATCTGATAGGTGTATTATGAACATGGGGTATTAAGCCGAGTCCATGGATTACTGCTTGCTCTTCACCTCGGCAACATTTAGCGAGACCGACATTAAACGGAATGACAAGTAATCTCAACGCTTGCAGTGATCACTGAAATAAGCGAAGACAAAACATGACACAGACTGTATCACAAGCTGCAGTGTCCCATTTGCTTCCTAAACAGACCAATTTCTTATGTTTTCCCGGTTACACTTGCTCCAGCCTGTGGCTACATTATTGCGGTTTCGAGCGCTGAAAAGCTGACTTTCTCACTGGTCTTACCTTGGCTGCCATGGAATCAGACTGCAGCATGCCTGTGTACACATACTGCCAGTGGCACAGGTGAACACCGTTAACTTCACGATTGCTTCACCAGCCCACGAGAAGGGTGACCGTGCACTTGTATCACCCCCACTGTGAGCACAATCGTGTAGTCCTGGGTCAGCCCACGTGTAGTTGAGATAGTATGGTGCTCGGTCTGCTGTGCAGGCAAGTGCTCCATGTGACATGCACACAACTTTCACAACGGGACAAATGGCAACATAATTCAATCCTTCACATAATTACTAAATTTAAGTGAATATGAAATTTAACTCCACATTCAGTTTGGAAGACCATCGACGTCCATATGTGTAACATTGCACCACTTTTAAACATGGCATTTTGCAGAAAGTTTTTACGAGCTTGGTTCACTTAGCTAGGTGTGGTAAGAAAATTCTAGTCATTTCTGTTCACAATATATAGCAACAATATAATGTGAGGGTTAGATCTGAATATTGCACTGTTAAGGCCTCGCCCTTAAAAATATTTTCAGCACCAACTCTGTTTTCAGACATTGAAGGTCAAGGGCAAAGCAGTACTTAATGACCGTTTTTCCAACTAGCGAAGAGCAACAACGCATTAATGTTGAATTACTCTTTTTCACAATCAGTAGGTAACAATGAAGCAGTGTTAAATGATGGTCTTTACAACCAGTGAAGGGGCAATAGTGAAGCAGTGTTAAACGACCGTTTTTGCAACCAGTGCCCAACAGTGAAGCAGTGTTGAATTACACTTGTTCTTACAACCAGAGAAGGGCAACATTGAAGCAGTGTTAAACGACTTTGTTTTACAACCAGTAAAGATCAACAGTGAGACAGTGTTGAACTACGTTGTTTTTACAACCAATGAAAGACAACAGTGAAGGAAAATGACTTCTTCTTTTTTTAAACTACAGAAGGACAATGGTGCAATGTTTGAGAGACTACAGTGAAATACAGTTGAATAACTGTGTAAATACCTTGTGGCAGGCAACAGTTTAGCAGTGTCAAATGTTTTTACACCTTGTGGAAGACTACAGTGAAGCGGTGTTAAAAAAAACTTTTTTTTTTTACAACTTGTGGAAGACAACAATGAAGAACAGTGTTGGAACAATTCATTTCTGACAAAAAGTGTCAGCTTCAAATTACAATGTGAACTTTTTCTGCAGCAAATATATCCCATGATGTATTAAAAATGTGTGCTCAAATTTAAAAAATCATCCAGACACACATGTACATATGAATAGAGACTGCCTGCAATAATTCCATTTGTGAAATTTTAACATCATCCATCACATTTTCTGTGGCAAATATTTTCTGCCAAAGGGACCCCTTTCAGAAACTGTAAAACACATTCCTGATTAACACGGCAGTCCCATCTCTTTACCGTACATTGTTTCCCATGATGCCCTTTCCCTCAGAATTGGAAAAGTGTCTTGAGGTAAAGCAAACAACTTGCCTCGTTATATAAATACTCAACCAGATGCCGCTACCTATTTACACCACTCGCACAACCTATCTTCTCTGTCTCAACAAGATGCCACATGGATGTCACAGTTTATGGCATCATTTTCCGTTATAAAGCTTATGCTCAGCAACTATTATGTGCGTACTATTTTTACGATTGTTTGCACATTATCTTAATTTGTACCAGTAACAGTCAATAACACATCAGATTGTCGATTTCCAACATTTTCCCAGATGTGTATACTCATGCATCATACAATGTGAAACATATCTAAAAAATACTCTTCAGACATGGGCAGTACTGCTAACCCTTAAAGTGCTTATTATGGCTATGGTCGTTTTCTCATTACCGTTAAACATGTAATGGTTAAAAGATTCCAATTCCTCATGAAGATAGCTTTCATTCAAATACCAGCAAGCCTAGTCTAAAGCAGAAAGTAGTCTTAATCAACAGTTTTCCTCAGGACACTTTGCACGCATTGCGCGCAAAATGCCCCAAGGAAAGCTGTTGACCCAGTCTTAAATCAGTGCTTCAAGGGTTAAAAGGACCATAACAGCACATGACTGTTAACTGACCACACTGAAACCAACCTTGCCTTCCCCCCAATTTCTAGTATTGCAAAGAAATAAAGCTTCTTAAGTGTCATTGTGGTGCTGAAAATTGTGTATGGAGTTTGCCGCTATCATTTGAAGCACTCATACAACACGATACAGATACCTGTACATGAAATGTCCTTGTGAGCAACATAAACGATAATGTCCAAACTGCATTCACGAACCCTCCGATGAAACATTTGAGTCTATATGTAATTGCAGATGTCACAGACGCTATTCTGCACAGTGGCGACACCTGCTTCCTGTGTCATATTTTCAACCAATGAATGAAGCAGACTGTCGTCCCTCCAGGTGTCCCCATCTGCAACAGGTAGACACCAAGGGGAGCTTACCTGCAGTGCCCCCTACAGACGACATGCTCCATAGAGCGGCATGGGACTCCTCAAACAGAATGGCAGATACCTGTGGGAAGAGCAACAACCGAAGTATCTTGTCGTAGGTGAATCAGCCGTGTACTTTCACTCTGAAATTCTACTCCAGGACTCTCTTACCCATTAATTCTGCCACTCTTCTTGTGCGTTTTTCCAATGCTGTTAATGGGGAAGGTACACAGGGAATAATGTCATGACACACCACTTCCTGTTGGAAAGGGCCAACCAATAGGCCAATCTAATTTTGTATATCTCCCAGATGGCAGCATCTGCAACAGTTAGATACCAGGTATAATTATCTGGTGCTGCCATCTGCTGTGTATCTCTCCCATTAGTTCAGCATTTACATGCGGATTTACCTCTACATTCCTGATGAGAATACTGATAAGAAATTTGTGGGACCAGCGAACTCTTTCACTGAATTTCTCAATTGTTCGCAACACGGCTAGTAAGTAAGAAATATGAAAGCTGTTCATTGTGATGACTTTTCACAGACATATAAATCACTCTTTTGGTAACCAAAGACTTGCCGCAGCTCACATTCACACAGTTTAGCTCCAACAATTATTTTACAAAGATGCCTCTTCATCAAGGCACGGGAGAAGAGAATTGTTTCCTTGAACCTCTTTTCTGTCTGCTTGGTGGTGATGAGGATGTCGAACTCCAGTGCTGCATAGACTGAAGCATCATCTGATGAGGAGAGTTGCGCCCCCTGTTGGAACCTGATGCCATTAAATACCACAACATATTTCCCTGACTTGAGGATCTTTGTGCTGTGGGCGTCCCACTTTGACTTTGTGCAACGAACACATCGTCTGACAGAGTGGATTCCTCAGAATGAGCTGATGAAACAGTTGATTTTCTAGCACTCGGTGCTGCCCCCTGGTGTGAGGTTAATGAGCTTTTAGGCACAGGGATTTTATCTACGGAGGTACCTTCCTGTGGCACTTCAGGAACACTAGGTGGCAGCACTAGGCTCCCAGAATGGCTTTCTGACTTGGTGTGTCTTGAGCTTGTGGGTTTGTGGGATGTCTGTACAGACGACAGAGACCTGGACTTGTCTCTCTGCATGGGCGTCAAAGCACCAGTCTGCTGCAAACAAAAATCCTGATCAATTGTAATATCAACAAGAAATATAGATGGATAGATATGCACTTGGATTTTCTTTAAATTCCTAGTTCCAAATGCCAGATATAGTTCAATATGCCCTCAGAGTTTTTTATTTGTCCCTTTTTTTTCTTCTATTAAATCCAGTTTTAAATGCCACATACAGGTCACCAGGCACTTAGATTTGCTCTTTTGAATTTTAGGCTTAAATACTATATATATAGTTCAATTCACACTTAAAATTATCTTTTTTAAATTCCATGCTTAAATGTTATAATTCAAAAGGCACTTGCGTTTTTTTGTGGGTTTTTTTTTGGGGGGGGGGGGGGGGGAGGTGGTGTTCCAGGTTGAACTGAGCAATATGGTTCAATTAGCATTTAGGTCTCTTGCTATTTCACATTCTGAGTTGCAATGCTGGATATTATTGTAGGCTTCAAATTCTGTTTTGTGGGTTCCCCCCCCCCCCTTTTTTTTTTTTAAATTCCATGTTTGATGCCAGAAAAAGTTCATCAGGCATTTAAGGGGGGGGGGGGTTGTTGTTTTTTCTTTTTTTTTTTTTTGTTTGTTTTGTTTTGAATTTAATTCCAGGCATAAATCCCAGATACAGTTAAACATTCAATATTCAGCATTCCATGCTTAAATGTGATTTATGACACAATTGGCACTTAGATTTTTATTTGTTTTTGACTCCAGGCTAAAATGTCAAATATTGTTTCACAGGCACTTTTTGGCATTCCAAGTTTAAATATGATACAGAGTCCAATTGGCATTTAGATTTGTATTTATTTTTTACTCCATGTTTAAACCATAAACATGGTTTAACAGGCACTAAGGTTGTTAATTCCATGTTTACTTGTCAGATGCCGTTTTTTTTTTTTTTTTTGTTTTTTTTTTGTTTTCGTTTTTTTAAATTGCATGGTTAAATGTCATACTTAGTTCAACAGGCACTTTGATATTTATGCCAAGTTTAAATGCCAGATGTGTTTCAATTTCTTGCTGTTTGGTCCTTAATCTGCTGGCCCTGGCTGATTTACGCATCAACTACATATAAAAATATTATTATTAACTGTTATTTGTAGCTGTTAAATAATTAGGCACAATGAAAACTCTTGCCTTCTACCTAATTCCTGGCATATTTAATCCACTTACTTTAATTCAAGCCTGCATCCACGTTACAATATAAGCTCACATACATGTATTAGTAATTGCTAATTTTCGAAACACTGGCAACTACTTTTACTCCCCCTATCAAAAATGCTTTAGAAGCATTATTTAATATCAGTGCGATTAAACCCTTCCTCCCCCCCCCCCCCTGAATTAAAGACTGAGTCAACAGCTTTCCTTGGCATGGGTTGGGCACTCAGCGCTCAACCCACACCGAGGAAAGCTGCTGACGTGGGGCATGTTACCTTGATAGGTGTCATCTATAGTTCTAATTCAAATTGTCCTTTTTTTTCTGTTGAAATCTGTCCAAATGTCAAAGCATATTACACCTGACCACCACAAAGTTTTGGTCAATGTAAGGAGGAATGGATTAACACACACACAAAAATAAATATACAGCATGAACAACAAATAAACAAAATTCGCATTCAGTGACAACACAGCTGAAAAATATTGGCAACTTATGCGACAATCCAACCTAAAACCACAACCACCTCTATGAGTGTGCCACTCCATAGCAAAACGCAGAAGTAATGTAATATACATTATACAAGGCGGCAGGCAGGCACTTATGCACGTCGTGGAGGTATAGACTGGTCAGCTTGCTATTGGGCATGGTTATGACAGAGTAAATGTGCTCGACTCTGTGAATGTATTTTGTTGTGTCTCGACACTTGACGCAGACACCTGGCACTGCTGTTACTGTATCTGCGACATTGTGTGTGGGCAGGGTAGACCACGGCATTCGCTCATTCCATACTATAGTCACAGGCGCTGGTCAGTGGTTCTGGCACTGCCTGGCACGTCATGCTGCAGCTGCCCTTGCAGCAGATGCAGCATGACTTGCCAGGCAGTGCCAGAACCACTGACTTAAGACTATAGGCATGTTGGTACTTGAAAGGAAGCTCTTTTCATGAAGAATCTAAATATGCAATTACTGTCTTAAATATAGGTAAATATACGGCAAAATCAGGGACTGGTATGGAATGAGTTAATCACAAAGTGCTGTGGCACAATGAGAGTTTCTAACCAGAGAAACCTGTTCTGCTCATCCTTTGCAGCAAGATGCAATGTTCGATGCAGAACAAGGCAAGATTAGCAAGCTACCTGTGTCACCACGTGACAGACAGTACAGCAAGTTACAATAGGCACAAACACTGTCAACCATACGGACCTTTCAAAATCCATTTACTGGCTTTGGCCATCTCAGTGCAATGATCGCTTGCACGGCGGCTTTCGTAGTTACGGTATACCTTTGTTGCAAAGGTAAGTCAAGCCGACTTGACCAGCACCGTGCAATTCAATACATGTACATGTAATATGTATACATTCTGTGTGTGTGGTCCACAGGTGTGCTGACCTCTGGTGGTGTTTAAATAGACTATGTTCAAATATGTAGCCTCACTGGGGCATATTCCCACTCTCTGTGTCTGTGTGATGGCCACTTGTTGGCTGCTGCACCTTTCAGCGAGTACCGTGCAGTGTCATTGTGCGACCCTGGTGGCTACAATCGGCAAACACATTACGAAAGGAGGCCTGAATTCACCTGTGTTTACCCATCAAGTAGCCTCATGGACCAGCACTGTCTCTGTCTTGTCACAGTGCCACCAGTCTGAAAGTTCACTTCACAGATAACCGTGCCAGACCGCTTACAACGTACACGACAGATAAACTGAAAGTAGCGGCACACAGCCTCAACGGCCGCCACTGGACAGCAAAATACAAACAGAGTCGAGATCACGAGGAGCGATCCGCCGCGGGAACGAGGCCAGTCTGCTGACGAGTCTCCTCCACGCGGCTGGTTTTACTCTTATCCAGTAATTATAGCTGTAATTATATTTTCATTGTTAAATGCAAAAAAAAAAGACAATTAAAAACAGTTCAAACTTTTATTTCATCAAACAAGGCTTTGCATAGTTTTGCGTATGAATAACTGTAACGCAGGGTCCAGTAATTGGGTCATTTGAAAACTACATGCTTGACGTGCGCCTACTACAAGAATTTAGAACGAAAGTAGTTCTCAGTGACCTTTGCACTGTGGTGATATGGACAGGGTTATCACCCAGTCTGTATCTTACACCTTTTCTGGATGATACAGCTATAATTACTGGATAAATACAGAGTCAAAGAGCTTCGCTCCACTGTCATGCAGGGGCTTGTCACACTACGCCTCCAAGCACATGCAAGGTACCTGCGCATGTAGATGTACGTCGCCGCAAAATCTTTCTCAATGCATCAAGCAACGAAAACCAAAAGCTTAAGAGCAAAGGAGTTCATCTGGCAAATAGCAAGTATGCAGAAATGTTCTTGGCAAGCACCTAGGCAAGTCAAGGAAAATATTGAAACACAAACCGTACCATGAAGGGCTCCTACGGCTACATACGAGAACGCTGTTGTATGGTAAGATTACGCATCTAGGTCCCCAAGTACATAAAACCTTGCCAAGCATTTTTTTAACAGAATATCAATTGTATGCTTCCAAAAATATGATTGAAAAAAATTTTTTTTTTTTAAATCAGAATTTAGCCCCCTCATTAAAATTCAGAGCAGTTCGAGTTAAGCAGTTTGACTTAAGTCACAGTTGGCACTGTTAGAGTTGAAGGACATCATGTTTCGCCAAGTAAGATTTCCAACAGAAATAAGTTATTCTGTATATAGCACCCGTCTTTTCTTGTCCGTTTATTTAATCTTTGGCAAGGTATGAAATATCTCAATTTGTACTTGCTTTGGGAGAAATAAGAGTTTTCGAGGAAAATGATTTTCTTGCTCCGTATATCCCAAAATTCTCATCTGCCATCTCATTCCAATTCTATTATCAGCTTTATGTTCAGATGTAATATTGTTTATGTCCTAAAATTGGCTGAGGTGTTCAACATTGTCATGCCAAGTAAAAACTATATGTCATCCATTGGCATAACAGTTTTCACTCAAAAAAGTTGGAATTTCTAGTCAAAATCCTTGGACTTTTGTGTACAAAGATTAATGTAGGTAAAATGTCCATTACAATTATCTTATAATATGTGCCAACTTTAAAGCTCTTAAGACATCTTGATAAAATTTCCATTACATGTTAACTTATAATATGTGCCACGCTTAAAGCTCTTAAGATGTCTTTGATGACATTCATACAAGAGGCATAAACCAGCAAGCAATGCATTCATCAAAGCAAAAATAAAAACAAAACAAAAAACAAAAACAAAAATAAAAAAAACAAATGCAAAAACAAAAACAAACAAAACAAAAAAACGCTGGCAGTGCATTACTAACTTCAGGTCATCAAATTATTGGTCCCAAATTTATGTCATTATCCCATTTCTGTCCATACCAATTACTTTCAAACTGTCAAAAATCACTCCAAAAGGCAATTTCTAAATTTCCCTCCCTACAACCTCCAATTCCTGATGAAAAAAGAACTACTTTTACAGCATAAAAAGTTATACAGTCATTTCCACAAATGAACCAATACGAAATTAAGGGTGTAATGATATTTCTTCAAAAGTACATGTAATTAATAGTAGCCAAATATTGTTTCTCCCACATGGAAATTAACAAAGTATCGCTTCTCCTGTAAACCTTATTGCCTTTTCGAGCATTTTCAAAGAAAGGTATTCCAAACCATATCAATATCTGTTAACAAACTGAGAGATGTCTAAAAATCCTGAATTTCTAGCAGCAGTACTGGTCAAGTGGGGTCACATGACATATCATGACTAATCAGAAATGACATGACATGTCACGTGACTTTCTCATGAATACAGTGGCACCCTCTTGCGACTCAGGACTTCTAGACTTTTCCGTCATTCCTTTACACACTGCCAGCTGCTGAAAAGCAATGAAGCAAACACTCAATATTCCTTCCTCCAGAAAGCTCCCCTCACCTTTAAGATGTAGTTGGATTAAGGGTTAGAGAATTTAGCAACAAAACGTTGATCATGCCCATGCCTAGTGGTGTGCATAGGATGCCCTCTGGTGGGGGAACCCTGTACCTGAAGTTGCTGGTGGAATTTTTCCCGCTCCGCGCGCAAGTCTTCTCTGATCTCCTGGATTAACGTGGTTTTTAGCTGAAACCAAGATCACATGGTTGACACAAACTGTTCAGTTCTGTGTGTCTGGATGCATACATTGTCAAAAAAAAAAAATGCTGGAACAGACATCCAAATAATCTTGTTTTACAACAACTACAATATCAAAAATTTCAATGCGCTTTCACATTACCATTAGAACAGTCAAACAGTATTTTATTAATTCAGCACAACAATCTGCTGAGAAAATTTTTAATGAATACTTTAAAAGTGTCCTCCATGATAAATACACGAGTACAGAAGCAACCGCCACCTGGTAAAAAAATTCACCAAGAGCAC
>CAXHWN010001334.1:138580-148580 GCA_964020975.1 Hermodice carunculata
GAACACATGTATGCAAATAAATAAATCTAAAAAATATGACGTTTATCTTCACATATAAATCTCTCTCAAAGCACTAAAAGTGCAGGAATTTGACTATCAATGAACACCATGAACACTGCGCAAGAGCATCCGAGACAAAATCCCTTTTGCCTACCAGAAAGCCGCCCTCGTCAGCCAACAACTTTACTCAATCCTCGCTATTTGCAATGTGCAAATGGCTAAATTTACATGAAACAATTACACTGTTATCTGTGCCGCCTTCATGTTCCCATCACAGAATGCTTATGTCATTATCTGAGTTGTTGATCCAACTGTGATAACAGTATGATGTAAACAATATGGCGAAACCTCATTATATCGACGATCAGATATCCAATGTACATGTACATGTATTCACTCAAAGACAAATTTTGAGTTGCCTCCAAAGCAGACCCAAGCTGCGTTTTTTGTCTATTCAGCTGGGGTCTGCCCTTCTTTGACAAGGTCACTGTTCTTCGTTAGAAAAGTGACTCAGTTTCTAATTGGACGATTGTGGTTACTATGGCAACAGGCTTCAGTACACTAGGGACCAGAGGCTGTTACTGGTCTAGGCCATAATGATGAACTTCCTGATTGGTGTATCAGTCTAGGGGGAGGGTCAGAGTATAGTTCTGTTTCCCTTACTATAAATAAAATCCTGTCGAAGAAGGGCAGACCAAGTGTAGTAACACAGAACTTGGTCTGCTTTGCAGGCAAAATTTTGAGAGCCTTCAAGTCAAATTCCTTTGTTGTTTGACTCATCTGCCGGCCATATTCAGAGATTGGACACACTTGCAGGGATCCGATGCCACTATAATGAGGTTTCGCTGTCCCATAAACTCATTTATGAACTAATGACTGCTCTAATTTTTACCTTTCTCCTTGGCCAATGCTTTTTGGGGAAGGGGGGTGAAGATAGATAAGTATAATTAGACCGCTTTAAATAATGAAAAACACACTTGGCCTGACTGACTAGACAAGTTAGTTTATAACAATGTCCATTCCAAAATTTATCTGCCATCCCGATTACAATTCTCAATTTTAGCAGAAATGTGGATTTTTTTCACGCAAAATGCTGGATACAGTATGTGCTCATGTTATGGTTCTTAACTTTTTGCATTAGCAAAAACTTCTGAACACCACATTTTCCACAAATTGACTCCTGTCTGCAATACTTGCAGCACTACTTTAAAGTGTTGCAAAACTTTACAGCCCAGCAAAAATATGTAGATCCAGAATTTTACAGCTGAATATATCCAAATGTTATTCACATATTTGCGATATGTAACCAAAAATTACAACAACAACAACAAAGAATTTAGCAATTCAATTCTTCACTTGACTCAATTCACTACTCTTTGTTACGGATGGATTTTTACACTTTTCATTTCACTAGCTTTCCTTGTATTTTTGCAAATTGTAAAGTTGTCAGTCTGATCAGAAACTGAACGGTGAAGAACGTGTTACGAAGGTAGGTCACGACATGAAACACTATCAGAACAAGTTTCTTATCACCATGGCAACCTTGACTAGTGCTGCATGGTTGCCATGCAACCACTTTATCATACCTGTTGTACTTCTGCTGCCATTTGTTGTTGATGTTTCGCTTGTTCCAGCAACATCTGTTGCCGCAGTTCATTCAGCTGCTCCACGATCGACGACGTCCCCGTTTGCACTGAGCTGGTACTCTCCAGTTCCCAGCGAAGGTGTTCGGCCGCCAGAGACGCCGGCTGGACCCCTTCTGAGCTAATACTGGCTGGGTGACGGTGGTGGTGGTGGTGGTACGCAGATGGTGAATATGAAACCTCGTCCCGCGGCACAATGCTCCGTACCACATTCTTGTGGTAGACTTGTTCTTTTAACAGTTCGATCATCTGAAGTAGACAGTACAGAACATGGATGTCAATTTGTTGTCAAGATCTGTGAGGCAGCTGCTGTGCATGTCACAATCAGCTGTCGTGATACAGGCATAATGACGGGGAAAACAGAGCATCGTACTAACATTTGGGGGCATAAAAAAAAAACGTGTTCCGAAAATGAAACGACCTCTTCTTACGTCAACTTCAGTTGATTTTACTGAACTTGCTGTTTTTGCAAGACAAATGTGCTTTGCTGCTTTTGCAACAGGGGATCTACCAATATTAGGTACTCTGTTGTTGAATGACACGGGCCAAGGTGGCAACACAGCCATATTGATGGACCATGCGAGTTTAACTATGAGGGATGTAACACTGATGTAGCAGCAATCAACTATCATTAGTTCTCTCAAATTTACAAGCCTGATGACCCGGAAATACTAGGTCACAGTCATCCATATTCCACAATATAATAGTGTTGGACATACTCTATATGACCTATCAATTTGAAATGTCTAGCTGAATTATTGTTTGGATGTTTTGAATTTTATCTTGTTCAATACATATTGGCTTATAATTTCAATCAAACTGTAGGTGGTACCACGAGTATCTCCCTCAATCAAGATTTTGACCTCCAAAATCTCACTTAATTTCATAATGATCCACTGACATAACAGACGGCTGGGCATTCACAAGATTTTCACATTTTAACCCCTAAATTCCAATTACTCATTTGACCTGCACCTTCAGCGCAGATTAAAAAATTAATAAATTCTAAACGCATGACCTGCATCCAAATATCCATTATGGTCTGTTTGTTCCAATTAGTTAATGGCTTTTTGAATTACTGAAGAAAAACAATACACATTGACAAGTGCAAAAATCCATATTCAATCCATGGTGACCCAAAAATTGGGTCCCCAAGTAGTTTTATGTTCAATGTACTCAAAGGTAATTTAGATCTGCAGGCTTAATTTCCTTGGCCATTGACATCCAAGCTGCACTCTGCCATTACAAAGTCACCTCATTCAACTTTCCTGGCCTGGTGGCCTTACATAAATAGGTCAAGGTCACTGATATGATAGCATATTGGCACTGGATCAACTTATCCTGTACAATTGGCATGTCTAAATCACTTATTTCTCGAGATACAGAATTTTAATCTTTCAACACAGTTTGCCTCATAATTTCTGTCAAATCATAGGTGGCACCACTAGTATCATAATCAACCACATTTTGACATCCTTCACAATCCCACTATATACCATGAACATCTATCACAAATTAGGTATGCTAGAGTGGTCAGAGGATTTTCATGTTTTAACCCATATATGACATATTGCTGCACGTGGCGCCATCAATGTGGAACTCAACCTAGATTTTTACATGCCAGATGTGTCCTGCAAGTTGTGAAGGGCTGCGTGACTTGAAAACTGTGCCCTGTATTGGCTTTACAAGCAAAAGTTTACAGATGGCCAGACAAACAGACATGAATGATCACATCAGCTCTGAAACCTCAGGTCAGCAGAGCTAAAAATCTTTCATAAAGACCATGCCATACTGTAAACTACATCTTGACATTCTGTCATTTTATCGCTTTTTAAGATATCTGATTCTACACTTTTGACAGTCACATATAATGGTTATTTAAAATTGAATATCACAAAGTAATTTTATTTCCCATTTTTTCTGAAATTAAACATCTGTCAAGAGCGACTAACACCGTCCCTTGCTAGAAGTCCAGTACGCGCTGATGGCATTACATTTCTGGACTGCTGGCGCCACCTACCTGTTGTATGATGTCCATACTGGCAAGGTCTGGCAGTGAGACGTCCATGGCCCCAGCAATGATGGCACGCATCCTTGACGCAAGAAGCTTCTCCATCTCCATGACTTCGCGTATCACCTCCATACGCAGCATTTCCAGGCTGTCCACATCGTCCCTGTAACGCGACCAATCAACATTCAGGGCCAGCAAATATATCCTGCAGTCAGCCTGTATACATCACCATGAAAACTTTGTATGAAGAGGGTCTCCATTCAGTGATCTTTATCCTGGAAAGTATCCCTGTATAGATTTTTTTTTTTTTTTTTTTAAATTATCCGTGTAGAGAGCCTGCATTTAATCAATATTCAACCAATGTCCCTTATCCTGGAAATCCTTACATGTAGGTATCGGCTGTCCCAACTGTGGTGGGAATCTCTCAATTTTAAAAAAAAAAATTTATTGTCTGAGCTCATTTTCACATGCTATGTACCACTCAATTAACACACATAGTGTTAATTTGAAAATAACTGCATATTTATTCACAAGGGAAATGTTCCTAAATATTTCCATAGTCCCTATCCAGGGCTATTGGAACAACTATTCTGTTGTTCTAATTCTAAACAAGCCTAAGATAAGTACTGATTGACCCACAGTCATCAAACATCTAGGTGTTTCCATATTAGGAAAACACCTATTTTCAAAGAAAAATTATTTGAATCAACGTAAACAATAGCACGTGTTTTACGTAGCAACCCAACGTATATAAACAGGCACACACAGTTTTTTCAACGGTCGGTTTCGTAACTGATGAGGTGAAGAGATCACCGAAACTAGTCTTACGTCGAAAAACCACAAAAGCCTCTTCCATCTACGGTCTAGTCCCGTCAGATTTGCTCAATTTTAAAAAACATATACTTTCCTTCAATTAATAGACCTATTGCACTACACAAATACTGTGAGTGGAAAAAACATTGACGAAATAATAATAAATGAATTCCCAAGTATCTTCACAGGGGAAGGTACAGACCCACCCATTTATTACCCCAGCTTTATTAATTTAATAAACCGGACATAGACCATCACTAGAACCCCACTAAGATGGCCAAGCACAGAGGAGTGGTCACAGTGTCCACTTTATGATGTCATAAAACTCAATTGAAGCTACGTAGCTTCTCTCACTGCAGAAAAGAACTTAGCAACCCCTGTTTACGTTACTATTAATACAGCGATAGCGGCCGTTACATTTTTCAGTTCCTGACGAGCCCAACACAGGGGCAAAACCGGTTGCACTTGGAGTGCTATCAGCATTGTGTCAGTTTTACCATCTCTCAGTTTTAGGTGCCTCTCCTAATCTCCCAACTGGGTTTTTCATTTTATGCATTTCTTTCAGTTTTACAAAACTATCACCCCCCCCCCCCCCCACAAAAAAAAGTCTTTCATGTTCTATGTCTTGTAACTAAGGAATTCTTCAACTCTTTTCTCAGCCGCATGGCACTGATGCTATGGCCACCAGTGTGCCATTATGCACATATACAGGTCAACATCTAAGGTGTTTCTCATGGCTGTGCAGCGTGATTAAACATTTGAACGATGACTTTCGTTCAAGATTTTATTTACATGGTGCGCAATCTCCTCCATGAAATTTTCTAGGTGTTGACAGGTATACTCTTTTGTACAGTGCCTTGATTCAATCAATATTATATAAATCAGTGCTCTTTGTTAAAAAACTATTTATGCACAGGGCCGTGTAATCAATCAGTGTCCTTTATCACAGAAACAGTCATATTTCAGAGCTGTATTTTCAAGCAATATCCTTTATCATGGAAACATTAATCTTCAAGGCGATGTATCCATGTGCCCATCATCATGGACAATATTCATGTTCGGGGCCTCGTATCCAATCAGCATCATTCATGGCAAAAAGTGTACATAATGTCCATGCGCAAAAGAGGTGAACTCTGAAAGGTCACGTGGCCATTTGTGGATAAATACAGGCATGATGGTAAAGCCTACTAATATACCAGCCACAGCAAGCATAATCCCGGGGCCAGATCGAGTCCAAATTTTGTCACCGGTATCATAAAAACTGTGGAACAATTTTGCGTCAAAATTCTCCACACAGGGACAGTTCTTTGCAGGCGTACTTGTGTGCTATAGCTTACCGCCTGAGACAACAATCAACACATACGCAATCTGTTTACAATAGACTGAGTTGTCGGATCTTGTTTTCCGGAATTGCAAGTTGAAAATGTTTATGTTGATTCGTCCAGCAGAAGGGGCCATTTGGCGCTCAAGATGCGGGTCTGTAGTTGGTTAAATGTTGGTTAACTATGAAAGACTGAGATTTGGTCTAAGGGCGAGTGTCAGTTGTGGCTAGACTGTGATGCATCATGAGCACATTTAAGGCTTCCATGCCAAGTGGGACTCCATGCATCAAATGTACTCCCACGAAAAGGTTTGCCACTGTATTATTAACCCTTAAAGTGCTGGTCACGGTTATAGTCATGCAGTTTCCCATTATCATTAAACATATAATGGTTAAAAGATTCAAATTCCTCATGAAGACACCTTTCATTCAAATACCAGCAAGCCTTAGAGTCTTAAGCAAAACTTAGTCTTAGTCAACCGCTTTCCTTGGGACACTTTGCACGCAAAGTGTCCAGAGGAAAGCTGTTTACTCAGTCTTAAATCAGCGCTTAAAGGGTTAATTATACCCCCATAATTGAATCCCTAATTGTCACTGCAAATATAAAACCTTTCATGGCAAGTTTAGCAAAGTAAATGTGTTCGAGATTTATTGTCTTTGAAAATAATCACCTTTCCTCGGGGCTCATACTTGGTCCAAGGGAGCGGTATGTTTCCCTAGATATTATCTCCAGTGCCCGGGATTCTGCCTTGTACTTCTGCAGTGCTTGCTGCAGTAGCTTGACCTCATCCACCAGGTGCTAAAACATACGATAAAACATCCCAGTTATACAAGTAAACCATAGGCCAAAGACCTCTCCAATCGCCAGAGGTCACTACTCGTCATTCGAAGCTGGGGCTGCATCATGGGATGAATTCAATATGGCAGGCTTGTCAGCCGCATGTAATCCCTCTCAGGAACTGCACGGACCATCAGAGCCAAATGCTAATTAATGTTTCGTGAATTTAGCCACAGAAATGTGTAAATGGATACAATATTCTCGCACAAATTATCAATGAATCCTCATCAATTGTGCCGGCATTTCCGATTTTTGGCAGATCTGTCCATGCCCCCTGACCAGTGGCACCCTCTGGTGATGTATATGTGCACTACAGGTTTACTCCATTGCACACACAGAACATAAGAAGTAAAAAAAAAAAATCATCTTTTGGGCCAAAAGTAACAATATCAACAGTCTGGGATCTTCAATGATCATATTTTTTCTTCAATCAGTACACAGTGCACTCCATCATGCACTGCCATTTGCTTTGTTATTGAAAATAAATCTTTTATTACAAAATTTTAAAATTTTGAATTTCTGAAAGAGCTGCGCTCAATCTTGCTATAATAATCCTCTATTTTGCTTTAACTGCGGGCCCATGATGCCAAACACTCTGCTGTCATATCATCTGATAACCATCAACAAAAGTTCATTTCCTGAAATGCATTCTCTCTATGACCCTGAGATATAACTCTACGTCATCTGTGCACATCATGCAACATCAAACTTCCACATGCACACACATTTGTAGTACATTGGGTATCATCTTCCTTATTCTGTATCAACACATTGACACCACTTTGACTCCATCCATCATAGACTTTTGTCTGTATAATATTCCTGCAATAATATATTGATACACATGCACAAGTTCAAATGTAATGACCATAACAAAAAATCCTTTCTTGGAATGTACAGTATTCCCCCCTATAACCTTGAGAAGTAGGTCAAGGTCATCCATACTGCACCATATACAACTTCAACCCATGACACACATCTGTGGTACACTTGGTACAATAAACCTTATTCTGTCTCAACATACTCATTTTAATGTTTTGATTTTAATGTTTTCAACACATTTTGCTCCATTTTTTTCATAATACTGCAAATGGCACCACAAAATTCCAATGCATTTTCCTCTTTTTTTGATTGGCTTTCCTGTCAAGTTTCATGACGCTTCATTAAAAATTCTTGCAGCGATAGCATCCTCCAACTTTTGACATCTTGGCCTGTGTATTATGTAATACTACAGGTGGCGCCACCTGTATCGAGCTTGACCTCCATTTTCATACATTTGATTAGTGCTGAAAGGTACATTGAGCTATAAGCCTGAAAACAATGCACTGTATCAAGTCCGTGGTATGGACGGACTGACGGAAAGAAGGATGGATGGACAGACAGACAGACATGAGTGATCACATATTAAGCTCTGCAAACCTAGGGTCAGCAGCGCTAAAAATACGTGGCATGATCTAAATACACAAGAAACAGGAATTATACAGAAAAACAAGCTGATTTTGAGTAGTACTTTGAGTGGGACAAATTTTATCTCCACTATAATCAATTTGTTGTCATGAGAGCCTATCTATCTGGCAATAACATCTAAAACCAACTGTGCGTACATTCAAGAGCACTATGAATTTCCTGACCATGATATGATAACTATACTACAGGGATGTCATTCAACATGGTTAATGTGATACGTACCTGTTTGCCCGAACTGTGAGGCCAGTGGAAAGTGGGCGGCGCAGCATAGGATGGTAGACCCTCGACACCTGGCTGTTGGGAGCAAAATGAACGAATACCTTTAAAAGTGAAATTCAGTGAAAACTGGATTGGAATTCATATTCCTCATAAAAAGAGCTTTTGTTCAAGTACCAGCATGCAGAATTACCATTAGTTATGGGCACTGATTCTGGCATTGCCTGAGAAGTCATGCTTCCGATAGCGAAATGACAGCTAGAGCATGACCTGCCCGGCAATATGTACAGACCACTGACTTTTACCATCAATAGCATCACTTTTCCGACAGATTACTGCCCAAATACCATATTCCTCCCTGTCATAGCCCCTGCTCTAATAAGAGCCCCCTACCTCTTTGGAATCTGACTGACCAAAAATTAGTGGTAAAGACAATTAAGGTAAGTGTTGATGCAAGTAAATACATGACGTGCCAAAATCAGGGCTGCCTAAGTGCAGCACTGTGGCAAAATTTTGCCACAAAGCTTTTCAAAATTGCTCCAGATTCCCCCCCCCCCCCCAAAAAAAAATAAATAAATAAGTGCTTCCTATGTAAAGAAGAGAAAAAAATGCTACATGGAAAGAAAATTTTGCTGCAAGATTTTCAGCTGGCAACAGCACTGAAAATGCCCAACAGGTTTCGTCCATAGCTGGACTAGTCAGAGGTGAGTGAGTTCTCAGTTCAACCCCAGGATACACATTAATGTTTAATATGAGTTAACAACTTAGGCAAAGGGCAGTGGTGGTTAGGAGGCTTGTCTGACTAGTTTCGATACCACTGCATCTCATCAGGGACTGTTAAAAAAACATGTTTGCCTGTTTATATACTACATTCAGCCACTGTATTAACTACATTAAAAAATGTGCATTTGTTTCCATGTAACAGTAGCCTGGTGTTTATATCTTGGTTGATATGACATCATTTTTAAAGGACGTCTTTTTTTAAAGGAACAGACTTTCCAAATAAGGAAAGGCTAATGAATTCAAATGTCTAATACATGTATGTTGGCTAGTTACAGGGAGTTGGTCTCTGTTCCAAGTCTCTGCTCCTGTGATGCAACAGAAACTGATCGCTGCATTATGTATGTATATGTCTGCCTTCTAAAGGGCAGGATCACATGGCCATGGGTATCAACGATGTAACTGTGGTATGACGTCACTGTTGTGACTTCAATCACATATTGGCTCCCGGTCTACTAAACTGCAGAGACAAATTAAATTATAATGCCAGTTGTCACAAGTAGGTGACATTTGTTTGATTGATGGGCCATGTGTTTTGCCAGATAGGGCCACATGAGCACATTTTCTCTGTAACCCTTTGGGAGAGAAGAGTCTCCCCAACTTAAATATTGGTCATGCCTGGATCATAAATCCCATCTGTTTATGCCCTACATGTATTATTCATGACACTACTGCCCCCAAAAGTCTGACCTAAAAACTCAATTTTGGATGATCTCTTTCACACTAACTTACCAATAATGTTTATTTAAAGAACAGTTCCAAGTTTAAGGCTATACTGCACTGTAATTTGGTGAGCACCCCAGATGCTTACTGGGGGGGATATGGTACGTATTTACATGACTTACACTACGCTGAAATTCCAGCACAACAAAACAAGGGTAAAACCCCCCAGACTTGACCTATTTACTCCT
>CAXHWN010001334.1:153580-187580 GCA_964020975.1 Hermodice carunculata
TGCGACATCCTGCTCACACGATAGCCTGGGATAGTCAAGACTTAACCCTTAAAGTGCTAATCACAGCTATGGTCACTTTCTGATTACGGTAACACATATAATGGTTAGAAGATTCAAATTCCTAATGAAGAGACCTTTCATTCAAATACCAGCAAGCCAGGTCTAAAGCAAGAAGTTGTCTTAGTCAACAACTTTCCTCGGGACACTTTGCACACAATGCATGCAGTGTCCCAAGGAGAGCTGTTTATTCAGTCTTACATCAGCACTTTAAGGGTCAAAATGATCTTCACTCATGAATACCCCTTCTTCAATTTCACCATGTTTTGTTAATTTAGGAAAAAATGACGCGGACAGTTTGGTAGGTTTATTGTCAAACCTGTAGTTGACAATCACACACTTTCAAAATTAGAATTGCTGAAATGCACGTATTCTTGTTAAGTCTCGAAAAGGAAAGCGTCAAATTGCCAACGTTAGAAACAGAAATTTAGATTTCCCCACTCTTTACACATAAATCATATCTGAACTGTCACAACAAAATGGACACTTTGTTCTGCTTCATGTTAAAATTAAGGAATGTTAATTACAATGGGACATAAAACACAAGTTGATGCATCAGCTGTCTGTAAATGAGGTCCCAACTGCAAAACTGAATGTAAAAAATACACGTCACTGACCAGCTAACATGTAGTTTCAAAGCAATATCTGCTTTGGAAGGAGACTTGGTTTTCCTGATGTCATTTTTGTCTGCATTTCTCGTAGCCATAAACCCTTTTTCCTTCAATTAAGACTGAGTCAACAGCTTTCCTTGGCATGGGTCCTTGCCCAACCCATGCCACGGAAAGCTGTTTACCTAGAACGTGATGTTGATAGGTCTCATCTACAATTCTCAGTCAAACTGGTGTTTTTTACTTTTGAAATTGCAGAAAACTCGGATGCAGATGACATTTGACTCCCAGCCGGTTTTGGCCGGTTTAAGTGGGAAAGAGTTAAGATCAAACCACTGCTCGGCAGTACCAGAATTCATCATGATTTTCAATTGTGTGTCTACTAATCTGATTCCACATCCCATGACACAAAACTCCTGCAGCTCAGATGTGTGTGTCTCCACAGGAATTAATGTTCCTGTCCACTGGATTGTACAGACATGGTCATTCCAGTGACATTGTACGTTCATTCTCATTGGATTGTATGTTCAATTACCTGAAATACGATTTAACGAACATGTTACTTTTAAAGTGGAAGTAGTATCGCTCACATCACCATATTTGAATAGTGCACTTGTATCTTCTGCGAGAAATTTGGTATTTGTACTCGGAGAGTTTCCCAGTAGGTCAGGCAATACCTAGACAATGATAAGTCCAAGGGAGTACACGACCCTGGCCGCCTTGACCAGGGCGCCCTCTACTGGATGGGCACATGCGGCTCTTGTCGTTGATGTACTCTTGATCTTTCCTGTTTGCCTAAGTGACCTACAACATCACTGTACCTACTGCTGGCATGCTGCAGCATGTAGTTATATGTGCATGCAAGCAAAGCTATTAGCCCCACCCACACCCACACACACACACACACACACACACACACACGCAATCACGCCCGACAGGGGCTGTTTCAAAACTACCAAAAGATGCAACACTCGCAACACAGCCCCTACAAGTTCTCAAGCTCATGCTTTATAGGATTTCTCATACTTTACCTCAGACGAAAAACTCCAGAACCCGCTTGCTTCACCAGGCTGCAGAGAGCAGGCAAGGCAGATTATTTGGACAAGCTGGTAATGTTCCACACAGGGCATTTGATTCCCGTACATGTATATGGTTTTAATTACCAGAATCATAAACGGAAATTGGACATTCAAATTTGAGATGGGAAGACCTTAAATTCAAGAAGTACAAACTACTGTGATGTGTAATTTCAGTGGTTTTTGCATTGCCTGGCGAGTCATAAGGACATAGCTTGCCAACCAAAGCAAGAAACAATGATTACTCGAGCCTATTACCCTTTCGAACGCCCTGCCCTCATAAGTGACCCTTCCCCTGTTTCCCTCCCTTCCCCTATTTTTCCAGCACGAAAGTTCTGAAATACTGTAAAATTACATTATACATTTCATGATGATTTACCTTTCGATACAGCTAAAATGTTCCAAACTTTGGTCTAAAATTGGAGCTTATTTCAATTCAATTTCCTATGTGTCCCAGGTGCTTCAAAGGGGTAATGCCGCACCTGCTTTCATAGTGGAGAGCAAGAACAGAAGCTTCTACTCCTGTCCTGCAGAGGGCATTTCAGTCTTTCCGGGCTAGAGTTGTGTTTTCCCATTACTTTTCATTGTAATTTACAGCTTGATATCTTTAGAACCACTTGCTGCAGAGACAGCAAAATTTGGCTGGTAAAATTATGTACATAGCTGAAATGTTCACCTAAATCTTATTCTTGCAGCTTTAAAAACAGTCTTTTAATTTGAGGTTATTTTAACATGCGGTCCAATGGGAGTATACATCTCTAGCCCTGAAGAATTCTGTGTATTGCATTATGTACTCAGGTAAACACACAGATAATGGGTAATTGTGACTTCTCCTATTGTATGGAATCCGCAATGAACCTACCACGCCAGTTTGCTCAAGAGTTTCTACCTTTGTGGCTGCGCCTTGCTGTGGCGGTTAAAAGTAAGTTTTCAAGCATGTGTGCACGTATGATGCAGCGTGGCGTGAAATAAATTAGTTTGTGACATTGTTTCTATCCACACAAATGAAATACACACATTAGAGACAGGCTGCTGAATCTCATCCTGCGACACATTGACATAAACATAGAAATCCCAAAAACCAATGGTTGTAATATATTTCCTTATGAATACAATATGAGGTGTCTCTCGCGTGTCCCCACAGGGAAGCCAAACCAGCAATGATTACTGTATGTTTGACTATCAACTTCAAAAAAAAGCTTTAAATTACTACAAACGAAGGCACCACACTTTATGTGTTACTTTCATTTTACTCAGTTTACTTTTAAGTGGTCATTAACCCTTTCCCACTCAAATCGTCCAAAAGCACCCGGACACACACAGTCGTCTGCCTTAACTTTTTACCTCAAATTTCTCGCCGCTAGAAAACATTTTTGCTGACATTTGTATGTGGGACTATTCATGATGGCACCCCTGGGTCACCAGCTTTCCTTGGCATGGGTTGGGTGCATTGCCCCAAACTTACACCAAAGAAAGCTATTGACTCGGCAGTACTCAACCAGGAATGGGTTAAGGTCCCTAGTGAACCGAGTCACCAGCTTTCCTAGGTACACTCTGGTACAATGTGCCCACAGTTCACTCTAGATACAATGTGCCCACCGTGCACTCTAGATACAATGTGCCCACAGTGCACTCTAGATACAATGTACCCACAGTGCACTCTAGATACAATATGCCCAAAATGCAGGCAGCAAAAGTGTTATTCTCCACAAATAAATGTTGACATTTACCAAAACAGTGGACCAATTTTGTGAATTTTCAATGGAGTAAAGTTGATTGTGATTGGACACATCGGTGGCACGTTTGTAAAGAACTGTGGTTAGTGCCGGTATCACATCCTCTGCCATAAACTGCCCACGGTGTGTTCAGCGCTCTCAACACTCACTCCATACCAATGAAACTTGCTGACTCATTCTGATCAGGAAAGGGCAAAAGAGCACAGAGGTGGAACATATAACTACATGTGTTACGACTGTCGTGTTTTGCTACTTACCAGCTGTGTTACTGGCTGTCTGACTAAGGTACTCAGTATCTCGTGCCTGCCATGTCGACCAAAGTAGGAGTCCACACTCCGTGACTTTTGTGTTTTCCACTGTGCTTGTCTCTTTGACCTTTGACCCACGTCAGGCCTTTGACCCGGCTGCCTCCGATATATAACAGGCTGTCTGTTTTGTGGACTCTCGGCAACGTTCAAGTGAAGACAGGACACCTCCCTCCTGGTGCTGCCATCTACATCGATGTCTTCTCCACTATCAATTTTACAGTCTTCTTTGGAAGACTTTGAGCCGATATTCTGTGACATACCCTGAGAAGATATTTCTTCAAACAGGGATACCCCATAAAAATTGTTACTATCTGATTTGGTCGAGTCCAATGTACTCTCTTCCCTCTCCGCATCACTTGCATTTTGAATTTCCCTGATTTGTCCATTGTCTATCACCATGGAAACCTGTGATAAATTTGCCTGGTGAGCTCGTTCTCTGGGTGTGGGTGGATCCACGTAAAGCTTTGATATTATCGTCCGCTTTGGTTTCACTCTGGACCCGAGTTGTTCAATTTTGTCACTTTCAGAGGCATCATACTGTTCTATTACAGAGTCCCATCTGGTTTCTTGGGAATCAACAGGAGCTTCGTATTCTATTTCTCTATTCAAGTCATCCATGTCAACTAAACCTGGTGGCAGGATTCCCAGGTAAAGCTCTTTGTCCATGGTGTCTTGGATGATGCTGCTCTGTCGAGTTAGTTCCCCATATTTCACAGTGGGGGTGCTGCACACGGTGGACTCGCTATCACAGCTACTACCCAGATGTGCCACCTGGTGTTAAAACAAAAATAAAAAAAAAGAAATAGGTCAGTTTTGATGACAAAAGTCAACAAATAAGTCCTTCCTCAAAAACATTTTTCAATTAGAATGTGTTCGGAGATTACTACATCCATGCCCCCCTCGCCTCATTTAGTCTTGCCCATTACAGGTCTAATTTTTGAATGAGTGTAGTCCATAAAAATAAGCTATCACCCTGATCCAGACACTCGACCTAGTGACCTACTTTTATGCACAGGTGTGTAAAATGTCAAGATTCTAAGTCAAAGAACAACAGAATTACAGTCCAGACATGAAGTATAATCTACTTTTACATAAATATATCATCATGACTCAGATACTTGACCTAGTGAGCTAGTTTTGTTTCATGACACACCTTTCGGTCGAGATATATGTGTGTGTGAAGTTTCATGAAACTAAATTAAACAGTAAAGGAATTACAGGCCAGACACGATTTTACAAAGATATGTCACTGTGACACAAATACTTAACCTAATGACCTACTTTTGCTACATGACACACTCTTATGTCTAGATGCACCTGTGTGTAAAGCTTCATTAATCTAATTTGAAGGATCACACAATTCTAGCCCAGGAATGAAGTGTTATGTAGTTTTACATGATTGTATCACCGTGACCCAGATACTTGACCTAGTGACCCAGTTTTGTTTCATGACATACCTTTAGGTCAAGATATTTGTAGGCATTAAGTCTCATGAAATTTAGTTAAATAGTAAAGAAATTATAGCCAAGACACCATTTTACAAGAATATGTCACTCTGACCAAGACACTTAACCTAGTGACCTACTTTTGGTACATGACACACCCTTATGTCCAGATGCACCTGTGTCTAAAGTTTCATCAATCTATGTTGAAGGACAAGTGAATTACAGCCCAGACATGAATAGCAGACGGAAGGACGCGCCGATACAAAAAGCGGTACTATATGCCCCTACTCCGATAGGAGGGGGGCCTAATCAAAAATAAAAACAACTAGGACTGTCCCGAAAAACAGCAAAGACAGCCTTGCAATGGAAGACTGAATGCAATGAATACCCAGAATTCTAATGGCCGCCTGCTAATTGGGATCTCCTTTATTGGGGTCTCTTAATAGCCAGACTACAAAAATAAAAATAAAACATATTTTATACTTACAGATGCTACAAACAGAACTTGAACACATATATCTCAAACCAATTGTAATTCCATGTGCATGTAACTTTTTTTTCAAATATTGATTGATTGATTGATTGGTTGGTTGATTGATTGATTGATTGATTGATTGATTGATTGATTGATTGATTGATTGATTGGTCAGTTTTATGGGTAATTTCCACACTAGCTGACTTGAAAATTGTTCACAAACAAAAAGAACATTTGGAGGGGCCAATATTAAATACCTTCATGGTGTCCTGATCTGATGGTGGTGATGCCCCAGTTTCCACATTGTCAGCATCTGCAAAACCGCTACTGTCAGACTGGGCACTACCAGTTCTCACCAGCACACCTGCAACACAATGAAACAAGGCACGTGATTGGTTGATTCAAACACAGAATCAAACTGCAACCAATAGAATCAGAATGTGTGTCTTAACCTAACTACCCCTCTATTGGCTGTTTATCACTTCTGAAGTGGCACCTACTAGATCTTTTCCACAATTTTTAACACTTAAAGTGCATGCAAGTAGGATTTCATTCTTTGCATGGAACTGGCAGATTTTCAAACACAGATCACTGGAGAAGCACATATCCAGGATGGTAGTACCACCTTGGCCACCAGGTGTCACTATGAACATTTAATACCTACAGTAAATGCACTCAAGGGTAATGATGTAGACCACGGCTAACCATGCAACCATCTTGTACCGTTGCAATGAATGGAATATTTTACGCCCTCAAAGTTAGCCGTTTTAGTAGCCTGAAACTAAAACAGTCATCATGCTGTAGACAGCCGCCTCGAAGCTCTGTCCAGCAAGTGAAAGTCCTTTTGTGAACCTGTTATCTCATAATAGTAATTGTAAACACTGATTGATTAAAATAAGTCTCTCCCAAGTGACAACAAAGGAAACTATTTTCTCTTCAAGATAAAAATGAAAAGTACCAGCAAGTGCACCTGCGGCTCATTGCTCGCCTTATCAGATAAATTAGCATAAACAAACACTTGGGGATACAAATTGAGCTTATATCCAACCCTGGATTTTCCCTCAAATCCTGGGTTGGAGCCTAGTCAATGTTTCAAGCATGTAAAATTCGTAATGATCACAGATAGACTAGATATGCAACTGCTTTGCAAACACATACAAACCCTGTGACCTTGACAGTGAGATCAAAGTCAGCAAACTTTATAAGAGGCCCTCCCATAGGCTAGTCAGCCTGTTGGCCAATTGCTTTCCAAACAAAATATGTTTAAAGCAAGAGGAATCAGTCAAAAAATAATGAAGTCAAAAGATAGAAATGAGTTAAATTTGAGGTTGCTGTGCCAGTGAATCAGGAAATATTTTGCTTGCATGGATTTTGCTACAGACACACAGACATACAGACAGTCTGACAAACCTTGAACAGTATGCCCCCACCACCCCACCCCCACCATCACCACATTTTGTTTGTGGGGTACAGTAAGAAGTTTTAGACTAAAAGTTCCGAAGGATGAAAAATACATGTCTGTACTTGCTACATGAGCCGATAAGTTGAAAATCTTATCCAACCAACGCACAGGAAACCGATGGACCTGATGTGTGTATTCACAATAGGTCTTATGTCTACATTTCTCAAGAAACATGTTTTCCCTTAACATAAAATTATACTCAAATGAGTACAGCTGACAACAATTTACATCTGGACGCTTCTGGAGGATTTAAGTGCGAGAAGGTTCAATTCATCACAGGCCAAGACTTTGTCAAAGTGCTACCAGGAAAGTCTCAGCGTTTGGGGGTTTTTTTTGCATTGGCTTGTCCAGATAACCTTTTCTGATTAGCCGCAGTGACCATCAATATTGCACGAGAACCTCCCGTGCTTATAAATTAGTTGCTGTGACCAGCAGTTCTGCACATTAGAGGCAATAATAGCCTCAATCTTGGCTGCAATATTCATAATAGCCTCTTCTGATTGGCTGTAACATTGGTGCCATATTTGACACACATAACGTCTTCTCGTCAGTTACTGTGACCAGCAGTCTTGTCAGTAAGTAATCTCTTCTGATTGGCTTCTGTGACCAGCAGCACTGTAAATTGACCTTCTCTGATTGGCTGCCGAAACCTGCAGCTGTGCACATGAACCTTTTTCAGACTGGCTGCTGGGACCAGGAGCATATGTATTTAGATCAGACCAGTACAACAGAGAGCATCCGGAGTGCAGTTAGTCACTTGAGCAAGGTGATGAAAATACGAGACTGCCCCCCCCCCCCCCACACACACAGAGGGAGAAATGGGTTAAACTAATCATCTTGGTATAGAGGTAAATCATTGACCTTGATAGCTCACTCCACCCTATAATTGACTATTGACTATTCAACTACGCTCATTCAGTACCACTTTCACCTCAGTGACCACAATGTGGCTTCCTGCGAGCCACAGTCAAAGCTGCCGTTCCAACTGCCGGTTTGTTTCTCATTTTTGAGAACACTTCCAGATTCCTCAGCAATGGCCTGGGGCCAATCGCACAGATGGACGAAATGACAGAAGGTGAAAGGAGAGAAGGTCAGACAGTCGCTATTCCCAACCCCCTCCCCCCTCTTCAATTCATGGGTCATGAATACAAATTCAACAAGCAATTCCAACATGAAACCATTAAAGTACAGAAAATAATTCTCAAATTAAAAAACCCTGCCATGGCCTCTTTATGCACCACACCAGAATTTCTACATGTGCATTTCCAGCAAGACAAGTTTAGAATCTTTTTTTTTTTTTTTGTTACGTAATCACAAGCCCGTGTTTTACGTAGCAACGGAAAAGTTGTACTCTGGTATATAAACAGACGTCACCTCATGTTCCCCTCAGTCCCTGATGAGTTTCAGTCGAAACGAAACCGGTCGGACTCATCTCCACTAGCCGTTGCGACCTTCGCCCGGGATTTTTAGCTCAAGTTTAGAAAATATCTGTATGTCCAGCATTTATAATTTCAACTATTTTTTTTATTTCTTTTAGATAAATCAACACAGTGACTGGGTCTTGCGAAGACAACTTTGGTGAACTGAATGATAAAGATGAGCGAGTTAGCATACTATCCCACAATTAACACAGTGTTACACAGATACTTTAAGTCCACTCCCACACATGTGAAAGTGTGCAAATTTCCCAAACAAGAATTTAGAGAACAAATTACCCCCTGCGCCCACAATCTTTTTTTCCTCAATTCTGCAACCTTTTGCTTTTTTTTTTTTTTTTTGAGACTTCGCCGGTGCCATAATACAGTGTAACTGCACTGGTCAAAAACTTGATGAAGCTGTGACATGTCCTTCATGAGACATTATGATAACATTGTCCACTTGTGGGCCACTCTGACGGCCTTCAAATAAATACTTCAAAAGTTTCATAACAAGTTTAAAAATAATAAGAGGAAGCTTGTTTTCACAAGGGACATGGTCCATTATAGTGTGCATTTCTGATAAAAATTTGGTGAAGCTGCGATGAATCCTTGTTGAGATATTATGGTAACCCCATTATCTTGTGTGCCACTCATACGGCACTGAAATAAATACTTTATCATAGAAAGTTTACATATACAGAGAGGATGCTGGTTTTAAATGGGAACCTGGTCTATCATAAGATGCATTTCTGACAAAATTTTGATCAAGCTGAGTGTGGTCATTATTTTTTTAGATATCATGGTAATGTCGTCAGGGTTGACGCCACTCAGATGGCCTTCAAATAAATACATTAAAAGTTTTATTTAAAAATTGAAATAATTAGAGGAAGCTGGTTTCCTATACGAACCTGGTCCATCAAAAGATTCTTGTGACAAAAATTTGGTAAAGCTACAGTGAATATTTTTGAGATATTATGGTTACATTCCCCTTGTGCGCCACTCTGAAAAACCTTGAAATTAATCCTTTACAAACCTCTCGCTTGCTTCTCTCCACTGGCAAAGTTTGGCAAATCCTCCTGCAACATGTCTGCGCTCTGGATCTGCAAGCATCCAGATACATACAATATCACGGAAGCCATATTCTCATAAGTGTATCACAACATGTCTGTCCACACAGTACACATACATGTATTGCATTCTCCATATATCATCTCAGCTGCTCCTAGAATTAGAGTGGAACCTCCTTAGTCCAAACACCTTTGTACCACAGTGAACTGTTCAGATTAATGAAGCATCTGGATTACTATTATTATTACATGTACTTGTACTTGAAATGAACAATTCTGTTCCAGGAGAAGTGTTCAGATTAATGAGACATACGGATTAACGAGGTCCGTATTAATGAGGTGCCACTGTCTTCGCAAGCAGAGTGTGTCTGTTAGGTACAATTGTACACTGAAGTACTACAAGAATTGCTTTTGGGTGTTTCATGCGTATTCACGGCTCCATAAATGTTTTTACACACTGGTAAGGCAAGGAGAAATGATTATGATAGTGAGCTCATCCGGTACAAGAATTTTTTACCGTAATATTGGCTGTATGTTTATGGTGCTTTCTAAAAAACAATCGTAAAAATATAAAGGTAAAAAAATTGGTGAGAGCGGGTGGTTTTTACCTCAACTGACTTTTCCGTCAGCTGAGGTATTAGGACGGTTCTTTGTCGCTCCTGAGCGTCAGCATCCATCAGTCAACAATTCACATTTCCTGCTTATTCCCATGCCATGCTGTTGACTCAGTCTTGACCCTTGATGTTGACTTATAACATAATAAAACATATTAACCCATTCCCCCTAAAAGTGGTTGGTGGTCCAATGTTGTCCACGTCAATGTTTTTGATTAATTTCAACCATAATAAAAAAAATTTGATTTCCACAATAATGAAAAAAAAAATGAATGAGAATTGTTGATGAGGCCTATAAAGAGAACAGAACCCAGATCAACAGCTTTCCTTCGCACGGGTTGGGCACTAGGAAAGCTGCTGACTTTTATTCAATTCATTCACAGTGGGAAGGGTTAAGTTTTGAGAAGTAATCATGAATAGTGTGCACATTCTCTAGCTGGCCTTCACTACTGTAAAGGTATTTAATTCAGTGAATTTCGTGAGCAGGTCAACAATGAGCTAAGAAAAAGTTCAGAAATATTCGCGTTATGCAACGCCAAAGTGACAAATCTGCAAATTTAAAGAAAGTAAATTTACCCCAAAAAGCTGATACCTTTACAATAATTATATGCACAAAATGAATGACTTTTAGCCGTTACTATGTTGAATTATACCATAAAGCAGTTACAGCAATCCCTCCTATGACAGACCACTCCAATGAAAGACCACCCACCCGCCTTTTCACCCTTTCAGTACCAATTGTAACTAAAGTCGAACTACTTAAAACGAACTGCTCTAAATCACGACAAGGACACTTGATTCAGGTTCCTTGTAAAAAGACTTTTCATTCGAGTAGCACCATGCCAATAATTATGGAGATTATACTCCAGGTCAACAGCTTTCCTCGGTGTGATTTAGCCACCCAAAGGACAGAGGAAAGCTGTTGATTCCGTCAAAAATGTGGCGCTGAAAGAGTTACGGCCACATTTATCAGGCCCCCGATTATATCTGTTACATGTTGACCTCCACTGAGAGATCACCTGCTTTATGTGCCCAGTTTTGGCCCTACCCTAGAGGCCTCTGACAGGAGGGACTGCTGCATAGGTTCGTATGAATTGTGCATCCTCAAAGTTTGTGAAAATTACGCTAAAATTTCATGGACGTTGTATACGTACTGTACGCAGTACTAATGTTACAAACTACAATTGCACAGGAGCAATTACAATATTACAGTTTAACCACTGATCAAGCTTACGCGCTCATGGCAAACAAATTTATCAACAATGATAATGAATCATGATCAAATTACTGAGCACCCATCGTGTACGGCAGCCGTTTCATTCACGACACAACCACAGATGGAGGAGTCTACCTTTTGGCAGATCCAAATCACGATCTGCGTATGAACATTTATGAATTTCTCCAATTAGAAACTCACATTTTTTATTGTTTTTTTCTAAATCTAAAGCATCATTGATCTCATTTTTTTTCTATGAATTTTTGTGACTCACAGAGCATGCCAATGTCTTTTCCAACTCCATCCCAAAAGCAAGACTCCGCTTTCAACTCGCACATCCACTAAAAATCCAAATTGTTCAGAGAAATTTTGGGTGCAACTGCATTGATGTTTAATTTTCTCATGACAAGTTCTTTGACATTCCCCCCTCCCCCCCCCCCCCACAATAAAATCTTTGACATCCTTATTTCCCATCACAAGTTATTTGTCATTTATTTCTCTATGACAAGCATTTAATTTTTAAAAAAAAGAAGAAATTCTACACCATATGTTATTTACCATCTTTATTTCCCCCCCCCCCCCCCCCGACAAGTGATTTGACATTGCAAGTTCCCCATGACAAGTTTTTGTTTTCTTTGTTCAGTTTTTGTTTTTTTGTTTTTGTTTTCCCCCAGCACACCTGTTCTTCAACATTTTCATTTCCCCATGAAAAGTTTTTTGACAATTTTTTTTTAAAATTTCCCATAACAAGTAATTTGAAACCCCTGTTTAGGTTGCCCCTTCTTCCCAACAAATGAGGTCAACAGAATTAGCAGGCCCTGTGAAAAAATGCCCCACATCCCTGCCAAAAAAGTCCCAGTAGCTTCTCCTGTTTCTGCAATAATGTATAAACATAGCGATTAACTGCGCATTTACTTCGTTCTCACCGCTTATAACAAAACAGGACAAGTGAAATGGCAGGCCCTGTAAAAAATGCCTAAAACACAGGAATAGATTGTCAATGTATCTACTCAAATGTCTGCAGTAATGTTTAAGCTTAGTGATCCACTGTGTCATTACACTAGAAGCATACCACCATTACAGCGGCTAGGTTTGTGTGAATTCTATATTGTGAGTCAACAGAGCAAGCAAAAGGTCAAGGATGTTCTTCTCCGCCCTGCATAAGCTGAAACTGTTTAACTGTAGTTTGGATAATAACCTTGATTAGGGGCGATTACAGTGCAAGTTTACTTCGACGTGCCTACCCTGGGTGCTGGGTATAACACCCTTACGGAGTGTACTGGTGGTTACCATGGTTACCATGCCTATCCTTAAAAATTAATGTATTTTAGCTACATATGCTCACCCCAGCTGAAGAGGCCTGAAGAGTTTATGCACAGAAAATACAATAAGAGATGTACATGCTTTTTTAGATATGTACAAGCAATTTTTGCATACGAATTTATGCCATCAAATGGCCACTAGAAATTGCCACAAAAATAATGCAAACTCAACACCATTCCTCGAATTCGAAAGATTTGAAAATCCAGAACATTGTACTTCTCCCTGCAGAGACTTAGAGCATTTAGATATCTGACAAATGAAAATAAAGTGGAGTAGAAAAAAAAAAAAACAGTAATACACAGAATTGTATAATTTCCAATTTTCTCTTGCCAATGTTCTCACTGTTTGAAACAACTGCTGCAATGAATCCCTTAACACAAAGAAACACTTTTTGCTGTTAGGACGACTGCTAACATTTTTGACATTATCTGGATCATTATGACCATAACCAAAATACTGTACAAATGGAAATATCCCTGTGCGAAAAATATCCAGGTTTGTTCAAAATGAAACTTTACAGCTTTAATTTTCAGGATTCACAAAAAGCATTTTCTTAATGTTACATAACTTCCCAGTTTTCACATTCTTGAAACAGAGGTGCCAAGTTGCCCAACATATAAAACAGGTGCTCAAGCTGAAAAATGTTACAAAAAGTGGGAGTCCTATTATATTATAATGGAGGAAACAGGTAAAAAAGCGGGAGATAGACAAATTTCGGTGATTTATATCATTAGAAAAACGGGAGATCTCCCGCCAAATCGGGAGACTTGGCACCGCTGTTGAAAGGTTGAACTCAGGAAATTAAAGACTTCGGGAATAATTCCACTTATACAGTAGTTGCATGGCGTCATGTTTGATATTTTCTGTTTCAAGTTTTGAGGTGTCCCAAGGGTAAAAACTAGCACACCAAAGCATTAGAAATGACTTCCAGTTTGATTTTTATCCCAGGTTTGAGGCATCTTCAGTATAAAAACTAGAAAATACAAATGTCAGGAAAGTTTTGACTAAAATGCATAAACAAACACTAAAGCTGTACCAACATACAATGACTTTTCACACTAACAGTACTTAAGCCGTTTTAAAGCCAAAGGTCACTCACCTCTTCCATTTCAAAGGACTCCTGAACTACATTCTGCATGGATGGTCTCTTGAGTAAACCGCAAGACCCAACAGTGGCTGATCCCTGCTTGTCCCCAATTGCTGGTCCCTGTTCGATCTCCTCATCAATTTCCCTTGGCAATTTCTCCAGGCCTTCATCTATATCACATAGGTCCCCAATATTAATATTTTCCGTTTCTCTGCCCACTTGATCTGGGTGCTTATCCTTGTGCAAATCGGCAAAATTCATGTCTGCTGACACATCCGTAGTCAGCAACTGGGGTCTCAGCCAGGATAATATTGGAATCTCTTCACTCTTCACGGGATCCGTGCTGGATCGTGCTCCACCTGGAAATATCACACTCTGCAAGCCCATTGCTGGTTTCAACATTTTACTTGGGGAGTCCAATTCTGATTCTAACTTATCCGCTGTGCCGTGCAGTGGCAGCAGAATCTCCGTTTGCTCAGTTCGGACTTCTCCTTTGGACACATCATTTAAGGATTCTGAGGCCAAGCTATGAATATTATCGCTTTTGTTTTGTTGCAGACCTCTTTTTATATCCTCCTCCATCTGAGCCAAGTCTTGACTCAAATTCACCATGTTTGCAACCAGGGGAAGCTCTGTCATCAGCGCTCGAGCCTCGCTTTGCTGGACATCAGAAACTCCTGTGTGATGCAGGGTTTCTGCCGTTTTACCTTCTTGCAACAAAGACTGGGCATCTGACGCATCAGGTTTGGCGACACGTATTGTCTCCTCCTCCTCTGCCACAAGACTAGAGTAATTAGGTGTGCCAGCGTCTGCACTATTTGCGGCTGACCCGTCAACCTTGCCTGAATGGGCTGCCAGTATCACAATACGGTTTTCACCTTGTACCGTACTCCAATTTTCAGTATCAAAGCCACCCGATTGGCCCCCTGTTTTATTTCGCCTTACATTTTCTAAAATCTCAATATTTTTACCTGCTGGGTTGACACCACTATCCTCAGACCGTTCTACAATATCCATCATCTCCACTTCTTCGCTGCCACGGTGCAGTACCTCTCCTGACGCTTCAACAGCCTGAGTACCTGGGCACAAATGTGCCTCGATACCTGCCCCAGCAACTGTCCTTCCTGTCAAACCAGAATCTGTTTCCATAACTGTGACATCACCGTCGCTCAAATGACTAGCACTAGCATTTCTGACTTCTCCATTGGCATACAACGGTAATTCACTACTTTGAACCTCAGTCACACGTAAATGTATGGGTGCATCTTTCATCGCCAAATCTTCAATGGCACTATCACTGAGCGCCACATCCTTGTTGCCCGATGTCGCAGCACCATCTACTTCATATATGTCTTCTTGGATATGTACTTCACTCCCCTTGATATGACTTTCAACCTCACCTACATCGTCAATATATTCCCTTTCACTCTGACTAGTTTTATTTCCCATAACACCATCTGGATCACATGATTCTGACTCTCGAACACTGCCATCTTGGGCTGTGTCAATGTCAATAGCAGAATCCTCTGCACTCTGTACAGTGAAATCCAAAGTCTCTCTCTGGCTGTCAATCTTTAAAGCACTCTGTCTAAGTAAAGGAGACCTCGGATAGATGGCCTCTGATATTATATCCGGCTCGTCTTTGGCTGCGTACTCCTCCTTCCTTTTTTTATGATCTACACTCGAGTCCTCAACCAATGGTCGTTTTGTAGACCCTGATGGATGTGGCTCTAGCTCCATAACTGAACTCTCTGTTTCATTTTTCACAAGGTTAGCTGGATTGGCCACACCTGTGTACAATCCATCTTGAACAGCTCCTATCGTTTCTCTGCTGAGACCACTATCATGCCCAGGTATATCTGTAGAAACGCTTGCCGAAAGAAATCTAGATGGAATGCTTTGATCTTGAAGCTTTGCCACGTTCTCACCTGTGTGCTGCATAGGCTTTTGGCCAGGCATATGAGTTTCTGCATCAGCTTCACGTCTCACTTCCTCCAAATCCTGTTCTATTTGCTCAATGTCCTGTTTTGCATCATCTATGGTCTCCTTTATAGTGTTGGCCACCTCTGGCAAAATGGAATCCGACTTTAAAAATCTACTGGGCACTTGTGCCATACTGTCCTTGTTTTCTACTCTGTCCGTCTCCTCCTCTCCACTCTTTTCCGCCCTTTTCTCTTTTTGCTCAACAGATTTCTTCGATTTCACTTTCTTACTGATCTTGGACCATCCCTTTTTCGATGATCCATCTTTGGTGGAATCTGCGTCGTTTGCCGATAAAGTTTTTCTTAGCTTAAGGCTAGATTCCTTCTCACCATCTTGTCGATGTTTCACCTCCTCTTCTAGCGCCAACAAGTCTGACCCTTCCACTGTGCTCCACCTATGCTTCATGGCATTACGTTTTTTCTTAGCGGCAGCCATGGCGGCCGCCTTCACCGCGTCGACGCCCTCTTTCTTATCACCAACTTGGTCATATAAGCCCTGCACAGCTAGGTGATTTATATTGTTTGGGTGCAATATACTATCAAACTTGTACTTCCTACCAGCCGGGCTAAGTCCTGCGTAACTTTGAGATCGGCGCCTAAACTCAGAATTACCCCCGGGAAATGAACTCCATCTCTGGTAAGCAGCTGAACGAGATCGGGTCACAAATCTATCCACAAAGCTCGCTCGTTTGACAACATCGTAGAAGGAAATACCAGGAGAGCGAGGCTGAGGAGATGGTGTGGATGCGGGGACAGCTACAAAGATGAGAAACAAAAACAAAGAGAAAAGTGTGGGTTGAACTAAGTTAAGCATGCCAAAGCTACATACAACATTCAGGTGGATGCAATGCATAGTCAATCAAAGAGTGTCCTGCATCCAGGTGGAGGTAGTGCATATACTCAACCAAAACGTCAAACTCTACATACTTAACATTCAGTAAGACTCCATTACGATGACACTCGGGCAACCAACATACAGAATGTAGATTTATTCACTTTAGGTTACCATTTTTAGGGACTTCAACTCAAATACCTTGCTGTTTGGCTGCTTTATCTGGCATATTCTGATATGACACATGTATTTTATCGGGTACAGATGGCGTTATTACAAAAAGGTTTTTTAATGCATTTTTTTACGGAAAGCTGTTTCCATGCACCAGCTGCCTGTATGACAGAAAACTACAATTTCCCTTTGATTGACTAAGCAATATACACAGAATGGAAAAAGCAAACTTTCATATCACTATTTTTCAACTGAAAGAGGACAGGGAATTTCTTCTGTGCACAAATTGTAAAGCAGATTGCCCAGAAATTACCAGATATGAAAAAGAAAAAAACACATACTGTGCCATTTATGCTCAAAATGCAAAAAGCTTTTTTGTTTGAGAAACAGTACTGGGGTATTGATTTCCAATTATGCTTCTTCTGAAGAATTACTACCTTATTCTTGACTGTTCTTGAAATGTCAAAATATCTATGAAGAACAGTTTACTGCTCTCAAAAATTAGAGCTCTTTAAAAATACATAAGAGAAATTGACAGAACTCTCTCCTTTTTTTCCTCAAATTCTAATCGATACATCGTATAATTTTTAAACTTAGGAAAATATACATAGACGCTATTTTCTGTTGCTTTAAAATGCAGCAAATAAGGTTGTACTCCTCATTAATTGATGAAAGAGAAAATAGTATAAAATGGATCCTGGGAAACATACAAACGTTAATACGATTGTGTATATCAATGCAATTATCCACAATTATGGCAGCCCAGCCATGACATGACGGCAAAGTTGGCACAGCTCGCCACGGGTGTTTGCCATACAAAAGTAACTGAATGCTTTATATGTATGTCAATGAAATTTATGTATGATGAAACGGTGAGCTCATCTGACCAGTCAAAACTGTATCAATAGTCATCATACATGTCTTGAAAACAGACATTCTGTCCTCTTGGGAGGCACTCAAGAGTTGCCACATGTCAAAAATAACCCTTCAAGTGCTAATCACAGCCACAGTCATTTTCTCATTACAGTTAAACATATAATGGTTAAAAGATTGAAATCCCTCAATGAAGATACCTTTCATTCAAATACTAGCAAGCCCAGTCTCAAGCAAAAAGTAGTCTTATAGTCAACAGCTTTCCTTGGGACACTTTGCATGCAATGCATGCGAAGTGTCCTGAGGAAAGCTTTTGACTTGGTCTTAAATCAGGGCCATGCCCCAGGTCAATAGTTTTCCTTGGT
Organism: Hermodice carunculata; assembly: GCA_964020975.1. Taxonomy (NCBI): domain Eukaryota; kingdom Metazoa; phylum Annelida; class Polychaeta; order Eunicida; family Amphinomidae; genus Hermodice; species Hermodice carunculata. The sequence goes on from CAXHWN010001334.1 coordinate 171,696, forward strand.
GCAAGTTGGGCACATTGAGCCCAACCCGTCTCAAGGACAGCCATTAACCCTTTCCCCCTTAAACCCGCCAAAACTGGCTTCTGGTGAAATGTCGTTTGCTTCCATGTTTTCAGCTAATTTCAACAGTAATGAAAAGCAATTTGATTGAGAATTGAAGTTGAGCCTGATCAAGATCACATGCCCCAGGTCAATAGCTTTCCTTGACATGGGTTGGGCACTAAGTGCCCAACCCATGCCAAGGAAAGCTGTTGACTTAGTCTTAATTCAAGGGGGAAAGGGTTAACTCAGTCTTATTTCAACCAGGAAAGGGTTTAAATGGCATTTGGAAATGACATTTTCCTCTATACTTGTTTGTGTTTTGGGTAAAATCATATCCGAACTGAAACAGACAATAACTGAAAAAAAAAACCTCTTGTTGCAATACAAAGATATAAATCTGACAAAACATCTTTTTATGTGGGAACACACACAATGAAAACAATCAGATCTGAGACTGAAATATATTTAGACGTGACAATCATTTTTTTTTTTTCAATTCAGATCTAGTGATGTTGATGCTGCATATATGATGTACAAACATTTAATTCCTTTCCTTCAAGGTGTCAGCCATCAACATTAGATGAAATTTGTACATCGACAGGCACAGATAAAAACGTCTGTGAAGTTGTCTAATAATGCATGCAATTGAAATATAATTTACGTGCTACACAATCTATGTATGGGGTACAAAACACAGAGAAACATTCCTCATTCAGTTCTCCGTTGTCGTTCTTTTTTTTTTTTTTCTTCAAAATATACATATACTTGTTACACAATGAAAATACATATCAATTTTGTGTTCTGGTTCAGGTATTTCTTGCTGGATGAATCGAGTACTTCGTAAAATTCCTTTCTCTCAGCAAAGTTTTACGGATTTCTTGTTTGGGTGTCATTCAAGATGACTATAAGCACAACAAAAGGCTCAGAAAATTCAAATTCCTTTGAAACAACTTTGTCAAAACTGCCGTTTTAATTCGAACGCTGCATGGTCCTAAACAAACCTGAATAATAGAGCCAATGGTCTTGTGGTATAATTTTCCTGCAGGCAACTACCCAATTGGGATAACAGTAAAGAACTTGAGTTCCTCGTGAACATCACCGCGAAGGATTAACCACCTCCCGCAAAATCTGATTGGTCTGGAGAGTTCAACAGATCCCTCTTGACCAGTGAAAATCTCTGGGGACTCGAAATAATTTTGACTTTGCCCATTGGGACAAACTTTTCACTACTGTTTGATAAAACATTGGAAAATTGAATATCATACAGGAAATCAAGGAAATAGCCAATATTTTTCTTTCTGTTCTCTGGGAAATTGCTTAAACTCACACAAGCAGATGACTCAAAATTCTAATTTTTATGGGCCAGGTAAAATACTGAAACAAATTTTTAACTTTAGCTTATCCAAATTTGCAAAGAATATGAGGTAGATGTCTCAAGCCATAGAGAACTCATGCAGTTTACTAATTAACATAATTTATGCAAATTCATGCAAATTAACATACGGTGGAGAGGCAGACACTGACAAGCCAGCAAGGGAAACATCACAGACCAGAACACAAGTACACAAGCAAAGACGGTGAAAAAATATCAGAATCAAGTGCGAAAATATCCAACCTATACTGAGCAAAAAAAAAAAATCACCAAAAATTTGCAAGTTATCTTTCTTTGATTTCAGATTAGCACCCCTTGGTACAAGTTGAAAATACAGTGAAACCCCAATCACACTCGAGTACATGTCATATTCACTTAACAACACAAGTTTTGAGTGACTTTAAATATCAAATTCCGTGCTATTTGACTCATTTATCGGACATTCTCCGATATTTGACACATTGTGCAGGGAACCAATATGGCATTATAATGCAGCTTCAGTGTACATAATTATTCCCAGTGCAATAGAATTAGAAGATGGCCTCCTTGAAATGTATTTCAATCCAACCTGTGCGCATACGCAATATTTTTGCTCAGTATACGTACTGCAACACCAACTGAAATAAGAGCTCTCCCTACCTTGCCCGCTGCTGACTGTGCACTTAATGCATATTGTCAACATGCCAACACAGGAACACAGCGACAAAAATTATACAAGTCTCATCTTTGTATGTCCCAATATAGAGTACTAGGTATAAGGACTATCATAATGACTCAAAACTATCACAGATGTCGCCACCTGTACTCACTAAGGACCAACAACTTCTGCTGAAAAAAAAGCGATGGGAGCAATGGCACGAAATGTGGACTCCCATGATCCCCGCTATTTTAGCTTTTTCTCTTTCCCTTGCTTACTACACACGTGTATATGGCGCAGTAGGATGATCAAACATTTCTATACACTTCCTGCTGAAAAGATGTATTTTCAAGACATTTTCAGTTATTCACACATATATCCGGAGTTGTCTGCATGGTCACCAGTGTTATGACTGAGGTATTCCACTTACATATAATTAAATATATATATATATATATATATATATATATATATATATATATATATATAAAACAAAGCAGGCAAAGCTTTTGAATAGGAAGCAGTACAGATGTTCGTAGTTGTATATAAAACAAAAAATTAAACACAGTGCAATAAGGGACATGCATATTAATTTGCCACAAAATTCTCTAACCCTGTCAAAGGGCAAATTCAGCTGCAATGATACAGACATACTGACTGAAAACTGACGCTCTCGAACATTTATGGCAATACAGGATCCATACACCAAACACATGATCCTTTTTTATGGGAACACAGTTTGTGTTTGAAGAACATAACTGTGACTTTCTAAAACACTAAATTTCATAAAATTTGATATGTTAATTGGCAAGATCGACATACTTTGCCATGTTTCATATTGGTACCGATCCACTTGTATACATACAGGTACCTCCTCCTTTGAATTATAAAGGCCAAAGTAGCGTTGGGGTTAATATGAATGTCCCCTATTAAAATTTGCCATTTTCACTCTTCTGCATTCAACAAGTGTAAATTTCTGACAGTACACCACTCCGTACATAAAAAAAAAAAAAAAAATTGTTCGCAACTTTTTCTCGTGATAACTTTTACTCGCACACAGTCATCCATCACAAGCGTTCGCTTTTCAAGCTTTTCCTGCCACTGGCTGCCTTCATGCTTCCCAGCATGCACCATGCATACAAGTCTCTGAGGAACATACCAAATGTTTCTAGGCTAATCTATTAAGAAAAAAAAAAAGTATGCAAAACTATAACCTAGACTCTTTTTTTATGAAATGGATAAAATGTTTATTTTTATATGTTCATGTACACAATAAACTTAAACTGTACACTTGGCAGTGAATAACATTGGCAAACACAGGTATTGCATGGGGACAGCAACTGATATTTGCATGTCACATGATTAGATACTGTTACCTGATTGGCTAGTCATATGAGCTTTACTGAAATATGCTGAGCCACAGTAACTGAGTTGTAGGGATACCATATACATACATATGTATACATGGTATATCAATTTTGGCACCTGTATGTCACGTGATATATATATTGCTACAATGATTGGCTGACTCTTGACACTGGGGTTACGCATAATATCATTCTTGCTCGTGATTGGCTGACTCTCTTGACTTAATTGTTCTGTTAAGTCATTTGCATAAATCACTAGAAATAGATTTTTTTAACATGTATAGCACTTTTGGGGGTTTTATTTTACATTTTAATGGACATATTCACATGGTCTAAATTTGCAACTTTACCAAAGAAAATGAGTTTTCAAATTACTAAGTTTCAGTGAACACATCCCCATGTTTGACATATATGCACTGCTAGAAAAAAAAGTATATTCACACTGTGTCATACATTTTGATTCCCAGATATAATTTTACCCAAAAATAAAAATATCGTAAAAATTATGCAATTTACCATATGTACTTGTTTACTTTTACCACCTCACACCACAAACACCTTATATATCCACCATACACTGTGAGACGTCTTAGTGGCAAAACAAATTATTAGAAATAATATTCAAAGTTTGGTCGCAATTTTTTTTTTCTTTTTTCTTTATAAGTATACACAGTATGGAACATCTGTTCAACCAATTTACAAATATGATAACCATCAAATTTCTATTTTCAGACCACATGGAAATGTTATCAAGTACGCCAAATTGAAGGTTAACATGCAAGTTTCTGACAAATTCATGAAAGGGGTACTTTAATTTGAGCACACATAGGCTTAATAGTGAAATTTTATGCTTTCCTTGGCATGAAGGAGGAAATATGAAGCAACAAGATACAAGACATTGCATTACCATATTTTTCCCCAAAAGGGCCCCTAATCAAATAAGCCCCCCCCCCCTTCCTCCGCCGCCATCTTGGAATCTGAATGATCCCCAACCCCACCTCCCCCCCAAAAAGTCTACATTTAATGTTTTGTGTTTTTTTCACAGTGTTTTACATATAACAGGGCTCTGAAATTTGCATGTCTGCTGGCCTAAGGCGCAACTCAAATTCCAATTAAAATGCAATCAGAGATTGCTGGATCTGTGCCATCATAGCCTGATCCCAGAATGCTGATGGGCAGAAGGACAGACTGAATGATGGAAAGACAAACATCGGAACCTGTGCAAGATGAAAGCTCTTATAGGGGTCTATACTCCTGTGCAATGTGAAAGCCTTAGCTCAAAAACTTCTCCAGTCATCACGTGGAAACAAAATTCACAAATGTGGATGTGTGACCTTGCCCACTGGATCAAGGTCATCCATCTTCGAAATCGATCAAGCCTTTATACAAAATTATAATCGTATGAAAACCCTAGCTCAAAAAGGTTCTCACGTTATCACGAGGAAGCCAAATTCACCGATGTGGCTTTATGACTTTGGGAATTGGGTCAAGGTCACCCAACGTCCAACCTGACTTAACCAGTATGGAGGATTATTATCCTGTGCGATATGGCTATTCTAGCTCCAAAAGTGCTTACGTTATAGTGCAGAAACGTGGACAGGGGCAGACAGACAGCAGGCACTCAGCCATCTTCGAACTTAGCCGTGCCTTCTTAGAGGACAATAATCCTGTGCAATATGAAAACCCAAGCTCAAAAATTTCTCAAGTTACCTGTGGAAACCAAACGCAGGCATGAGAACAGAGTGAAAAGGAAAAGCTTGAAATGATGACTGAAAGCCTGAAATTTTGCACCTTTGAAAAAGAAATATAAGAAGTTTATTTTGGTGCAAAAAAGCCTGATTTTGGGTTTTTGCCTATAAATTCTTGAATGTGGATCTGTGACCTTGGGAATTGGATCAAGGTAAAGCCACCTTGGAACTTGACCCACATGCATATGTAGCCCTTATAGAGAACTGTAATCCTGCACAACATCAAAGCCCTCCTCAAATATTTCTCAAGTTATCATACAGAAACCAAATTCTTTAATGTGGCTTTTGGGACATTGGTAATTTAGTCAAAGTTACCCATCTTCGAACTTGACTTGGCCCCTATAGAGGACAATAAAACCTGTGCAATATGAAAGCCCTAGAGCAAAAGGTGCTGAAGTTACAGTGTGGAAAATTTGTGGACAGGTGGAGACAGACAGTCAAAGTGAGGGCATGCCTCCCTCTCCTACAGAGGTGGGTGTTCAGAGGATATCATAATCAGAGCACGTTAAAATCTCAGAACACAAGTCCTCAAGGGGAGGGGTGGGCACCAACCAGAAATATCTATTTTCTGCATGAAATGTCTGTAGATGGACAAGCAAGTTTGAACGGAAGGCTTGTCAAGTGCCAGACCCCCTAGCCCTGAGGACTATAGCGGATCAACAGAGAAATGCAGAGCCCTAGTATACTGTCTAAAAGGCTCTTAACACTGTCATCTTGTATGTTCCTTGGGTGCTTATAGAGTACAATGTGGTAACTCACAGGCCAATATTAAAACAAAACAAAAAAAAGCCCAATTCTTTTCACACAAACATCCAAACATCACCTATTTTGGAACAAATTTACACTCTTGAGTGTCACAGAACATGGCCAGTCTTTGAAGAATGGTATGAAGTGGAAACGGAAAATTGCTTAAAGTTTCTTTATGAGCAAAAACAGTATCTTCCTCGAAATGGCCGTTTCTTCCTATTGCGACAGTATGTTGGAGGCATTAGTATTAAATCGCCACTGAAATCTTGAGCTTCATAAAAATGGACCACATGTCAACTTTACTCATCCCCTAATGGCGGTAAGATTTTTTCTAAACACACTGTACAAAAAGTAACATCCCCACAGAATGCAGGGATAAAGGCCTGGCCTTATGGTGCAGACAACTTTGCTTAAACACCAAATAAGAAATGCATATTTTTAGGCGTAGTCAGAAAATGAGCCTTCGTCCCAGTACAGCGAAACCTGCCTTGAAGGACAACTCTAGCACAGGAGCAATTTTTCTTGTATTTCTGGACTGCTGATCAGTCACGGGAGTTATAAATCAGGTTTATTCTACGTTTGAGGGTGAATTATCATTTCCAAGGGTGAAATTCAAAAGTAATAACTCACTGTAGATCACATGATCTAAACATTGTTACAAGTAAATTGTGACGCACCTGCATCAGTGACGTAGCGCATTAACATTTAGACAAAATGAAACGTATGCATGAGTGAAAGCCAACAATTATTGCAAAACAGAAACAAAAACTTAAAATTTTCAACCCTTGTTTTTTTGCCAAATTTGCTTGTTTTAGAACATATACTGATGAACATATTTTTACAAAAATTTTGCTCAAAACAGAATTCTGTTTTAGAACTGAAAACTGTCACCCATGTGTATCCATGGGATGTTTGCTTTTATGTCACGCCTGATGTGGAATAACTGCGACGAACGTAAACAAACATGGTACACCAGGTCAGCATTGAAAATAGGACTTGGGCATATTTTTGGCAATGAATACCCAATTAAACATAGAATAAACAAAATCTAACATGGCTGGAGAGTGAGTTACTATTTTTTCTCTCACTCGGTACTGTTGTTGGCGTGAAAAATCACTCATGACCTGTGGTCGCTCATGTTTTTCTGCACCAACAACGATGCCTCGCAAGAGAAAAATAGTTAGCCACGTCTCAGCCAAGAAAGATTCTCCATGAAACGTGTTCAGCAAAGTATCCAAAAAGGTCTTCATGTCTTCAGCGACATGTGGTCCCTCAATGGCGGGGTCCGTCAAGACAGGCACCAATGTACCATCATGCCAAGTCCAAAACCACTGTAAACAGCTGGAGGCTGACTTGCCATGCAATGCAAAAACCACTGACCACAACCTTGAACACTTTAGCATGAAATGAGTTATTGTGAAACTTCATTATAACGACACTCAGATATCTGACATATTCCATATTGACACAGGTTCTGAGGGACTAAAAAGTTAATTTTCTTTGTTCAATGATTTCTTTTTCTGACGTATTCATTTAGACACCTTTTTAGTGGAACAAATGGTGTCATTATAAAGTTTTCACTGCAGTATTACCAGGTTTATAAAGTTTAATTCATAAAGGCAGCTGTTTCCCAAACTCAGAATTGACAAGACACGTCTACATCCAGCCACGCACTGACTTGAGCACAAAGCATTATAAAACTGTACAAAGCATGTACATGACTGAACCCACTTTACAGCGTTGCGACTTGTTTGTAAACTACCTTAATCTTGCAAAGTATTTTTCTAAAGACCACCCGGGAACTGCAGGTTTGGAATCTGCGACGTACGCTTCAGGCAAAATTAAAGGCAAGTATAAAATTTGAGGGAGTTTACACCGTGTCCGAAAAGTGAAGGGTACATACACTACATCGCCTCATGATGGACTTGTAATAAAAAAAAAAAACACAGTAAACTGCATTTCAAATGACAATGTCAGGGTTCAACCGTAGCTGTCATGTGAAATTTTGTCTGACAAAAAGGAGAATGACGTACAAGGCTGCAACAATGAAGATTGGAATGTTTCTTCCTCTAGTCAAAAAAAAAATACATGCACAAGACATCCCCTCCCCCCCCCAAAAAAAAAAAAAAAAAAGGAAAAGTAATTACGTGCAGAGAGTGTTCTTATTTCACAATAGAAGTGACGTTTGTCAGTTGGAACAGAGACTAGTTTTACATGCTGTCACTTCATACAGGAAGCTATCAGCAACTGAATCACCCTCTTGACATACACTGTAGTTCTAGAAATTTTCGCGCTTGATTTAATTTCCCGCTTTTCGCGCTACCACTCAGAGCGCGAAATTAAAAGGTGCGAAAATAAGTTGCATTGTATTTCACTACATTGTATGGCATTGGATTGTGCGAAAGTAAAATGCGCAAAATTTCTGTTATTTGATAAAAATTGAGCTTGCGCGAAATTAAACGCGCGCAAATTTCTAGAACTACAGTAGTTCAAAATATACATACCGGTATATATATACATATATGTGTGTGCATGTGTGTGTATCTGCACACACAGCGACACCACACCACAAGAAGCATAATTTTACCTGGTCAAGTAAGGAATGTATGAAAATATTAACAGCACATATGAGTATATTATTTGCTGTCCATAACTGTTACAGTACTTTGAACATTAAAGTTATCATATAAAAGTATGAAAGTCTAAAATGTCTGTCACTCTTTGTAATGTTTAACGATACTCAGCTAACTCCTGTATGTCGTGCGACAAATGCCCCCACAATGATTCAACAGTTGTGTTTTCAAATGCACAGTCTTTACCCTCGTACCATGGCCACCCCACGCAGACCAGAAATGTAGCTCTATATAAGAGAGGGGTGGCCTATCTGCAGGGGGAGAACACCACGAAGATACCACATGATGAAGCGCCCTCTGTAAACGGGGTGTCCTTAATTGTCAGGGTGGACTTATCAGAGGGTACCAGTGTATTCCACTACCACAACTTGCTGATAAGTGACTTAACAATAAAAATTAAAATTATTGACATACAGCACAGCCTAAAATAAATAGCTGCAGTCTAACCACAAACAAAACGGGAGACACCAGCAGATTTTAATCTTGCTTTTGTTTGTTTTTCAAACAAAGCACCAAAATATGAGCAATTTTACTTTTGGCCCCATACAATGTGCAACTGCTGTTCACAGTAGAAACAACATCGCCTTTACACTTTTTGACAAAACTGTATTTATAAATCAACTTTAAAAGCACATTCTACAGCAAGACTATGCAATTTAATAGTTAGTTTCTGGGATACACATTCGACCAAATTAGTGACAGTTTTTAAAAATTTTATTTACTTATTTTATTTTTACTTGATTTTTATTTATTCATTTTTCTTTTATTTCATTTCCAGTTGTCAGAATAGGGCCTCAATAAGTTTAAATTTTCATTAAAAAGTGCCAAAATTACAGAAAGGTCCCTACAAAAAATTAAAAAAAAGACACATCAAGGGATGAGGCAGGACTTGTAAAATGATCCCAATGGCACCTGAGTAACTCACCAGCAATTTCATTTGCAATACACGTAATATCAACATTTAGCCAGGTACACTCCTCTATTGGAATGTGTCAGAAATGCAACAGAATGTAACAGTTGTATTGCTATGGTCAGTCATCAAAAATGTAACAATAAACTTTTATCTTTCACAGCAACGTAAACAAGTAACACACATACAGATTGCCGTTATTTGTCGAATTCACGTGCGAGGATTGCTTATAAATAGGTAGACAGTGTTAGCATCCTACGACAAACAACGACGAAGAGATTCTATGTTCAAAATATTCTCTAACCACTGTACAAAACAAATCATATGGAAACCATGCCATGCACACTTTAAACAAATGTGTGCCATTTGTTGCTATACCTTTACTTTCACGTCTTTTTGCCGTTACTATGTTTAGTAAATTTCGAGCTTGCATTATGCAGTAAAGTGTCACTGAGGTCATGATCGAAGTCATGAGGAACACAGTTGTCAGAAAACAAGCGACACAACAACCTCCTAACAAGACTACCATTTTTTTTTTGGGGGGGGGGAGTTTAAATCATAATTTAGAGCCCAATTACTTTGTTGAAACAACCATGGCAATTTACACCACAGCAGCACAAAGCAGCTTTTGGTATTAATTAAAGTCTTATCTACAATTTTAAAAAATAGAAAGAAAAAAACACAAAGTCTTATCTAAGGGCTTAACTTTTGGCGACTATTGTATGAAAAGCATCAACAATGTCTGGGTAGAGACTGAGTGACTAAACTTCCTTGTGTTGACTTGTTTTCCCCTTGGTGTATAATAATTATTGGATCTAGTGTGTTGTGGAGAAAAAAAATTAAAATCGTTTGGCACAAAAAAAAACCCAGGGTTCTCCACAGGTTGGGTTAGCAGGATTGGTTGCCACAAAAAACAATATATTGCTGTAATTTCACTGTATTCTTTTTTTTTTTGCCAATGGCACAAATCAATGAAAATACAAACAGCGTGAAAAAAAAAATTCAATATTGTTTGAAAATGGGAATAATGTCCAAAATAGTGAAACAGCAAAATGTCAAAAATAAAAAAGCCCTGAAAATTTAAACCCGTGAAAAATAAAGCAATAACACTTGAGAAGCACTGGTTTCGCTGCAACAATTGTTAAGTATTTTTTCTGTTGACTTTCAATATTTTCACTTTTAGTTCAACATGATTAAGTTACCAAGTGTGTTTATACATGATTTCCATATTTACATAGTGTTTACCATAGTGTGTTTTCTGGTCTGAACAACCTGCAAATTAGCGTTCATCTGAATGTACCATTAGGCAATCCAAGAAAAACAAATATGTTTTATAATAATAATACACAGAAATGTAAATATATTTACATAATATATCATATGTCACATTAATGTGACTTTCCGCAGTTTTCACACTCACAGCACCAGCTGATATTACATTCCAACTACTGTCACACTTGATAGACATGACAGCTGTGGGTGAAACATATCAGCTACAGGAAACAAAAAAGTTGTATGGAACATATTGTTTAACCGCCCCCCCCCCCCCCTCCTCTTTAATCAAGACCAAGTCAACAGCTTTCCTTGGCATGGGTTGGGCACAACCTGTACCAAGGAAAGCTGTCATTAACCTGGTGCATGTGATCTTCAAAGGTCTCATCCGCAATTCTCAGTCAAATTGTGTTTCACTCCTGTTGAAATTACATGTAGTTGAATACACTGAAGCAGACGACATTTGACCACTGGCCAGTTTTGGCCAGTTTAAGAGGGGAAAGGGTCAACAGATTTCAGTTCAGACAATTTTAGTTCCATTACAGAAAAAAAGTGTCGAAAAGGACATAACTGTATGAAAGGCATTATCTGCATACAACAAGCACTTCCTACATACACGGGACCATATTGAACTTGTGAAGAAGGGGTTCTTCACGATCAACATGAACATATTAAACACTGAAGAGAGGCACCTTTTATTTCTTAGCAAAGGTTTTACAACCCATATGACTGACATGTGTCCTGAGCATTTGCTTAAGCTCAAGCCTCATCGGAGAAAATTGTGCTAGCGTTTCTCACTGTTGTAACACAGAGCAAGCCCAGGAAACACGTAAAAATTTGCAAAATTAGGTGTCTGTGCCATCTGGACTGATAAAACTGTACTTTTGTACTTGCAAGTTCTCACAGGCCATCAACCCAAAACTAGTCTTGGTCTACCTTGAAATGCAGCCACCTGGTACTACAGCTTTTCTGCTGATGTCAGCATAAATTTAATTTGAAATCTTCACTTTGAGTAATCTTTGCGGCAAATACAGTAAAATCTGTTTTGAGAGACCACCTATGGGACATGCCCAAAAGTGGTCACATTAAGCAGGTGGTCTCCCAAAGGAGGGTTGACTCGTGCCACCAGGCCAACAACTAACCTCTACTTTGAAATTTCCATCCACAATTTAGATTCATGCTTGCATGTTTCTACACGTATGCCTAATCTACTTTGCAGGCATGTGTTTATTTGTCTATTGATATTGCAAACATTTTTATTTTCTGTAAACTCATTTTATCAAAACAACATTACTAATCTTGTACACAATCAGTGGACTTTATTTTATATCTAAATGGGTTATTTGTGGCTGGATAAGTGGTCTTTTGGGGCTACTTTGGGTGGTCACTGGTCAGGTTCTGCAGGTGGTCTCCCAAAAGAGGTAAATCACCATTACAATGTGCTTTTGTACAAGAAAAGTAGTCACAAAAGGCAGGTGGTCTCCCAAAGCAGGGGTCTCTCAAAACAGGTTTCACTGTACCACCAAATCCGGGAACTCATGTTGATCTCGATAAACCCCGCCCTACCCAGACAAAGGTTGGAACTAAAATGACAACAGCACTTGAGCAACAAGATCACGACCCCTCCAGGACCCTTCATGTGCGGAACAGGAATGAGCCATGGCATAAATGACACAAAAGTGCCAAAAATTTTAGGTCAATCTCAAAATGTGTTAATGTCTAAACAATGTGGATAATCTGAGCTGAGCCGTGACCATCAACTCAAAGTTAGGTCAACGTCAAAATGTATTGATTTCTGAACAAAGCAGATCAACTGAGGTAAGCTGTAGCAATTAAGTATGTATGTATGTGTATGTGTATATATATATATATATATGTCTTGGGTGGTTTATGGGCAAGTATACACTGCCCACAAAAAAAATATACAATGGAATAAGTCCTACAGCCAGTTTGTGGGTCATGCCCATTGTCTGCCGCTGCGGGTCAATTATAATCCTCAAACTGGACCGTGGGCAGTATATACCAAGTATAACTTACCACAATTTCTGGCCATTTATAGCTTCCCATAATATCTGGTCAGATTTGCTAATTTGTACGTTTCTGAAACCACCTGGGCATTTTTCAACTGCTGATAAACTGCCCACAAGACGGTCTGAGGATTACAATTCTGCCCATAAATCACCCAAGACATAACTACATATATATATATATATATATATATATATATATATATATATATATATATATATATATACACACACATATATACATATATATATACATATATATATATATGTATATATGTGTATGTATATATATGTATACATATATGTATATATGTATATGTATATATATACATATATATCTATATGTATATATATGTATATGTATATATATGTATACATATATATATATGTATATATATGTACATATATACATATATATGTATATATACATACATGTGTATATATACATACATGTATATATATATATAAACTGAGGTAAGCTGTAGCAATCAACCATTTCTCACAGTTGAGGTATGCAGTACACTTTGTTCCCATTGGCAATTATTGTGAGAGCAAGAAATGATTGTCTTTCTCCTGTGTGGAAATCTAGCAAACTGTCAGTGCCTATATTAGAATATGTCTGAAAAAGTGAAAAGGTGGCTCGAAAAAAATAGGAAATTTTTCATGTAGTCTGATCTCCAAAAAGAGAGTCATATGAAGCAAGGATAAGTCTTCACCTTGAGACAACATAAAAAAAATGAGGAAAAAATAGGTCTGAGAAAATAGACATCTCAGTGGTAAACCGCACATGTATGATAGCATTACTACAACTGATGCTAACAGAAGAGTTTCAGGATAAGGAACTAAAGGATTCTTCAATTATTGGTCACAGATTGCACTGTTTGTAACCAATTCATATTAACCATCAGCCGAATGTGACTCAGAGAAACAATACTGGAAAACCTGTACCAACTGGAGTCACCACTGGTCACCTGACACCTCCTGCCACATCCGATTGGTAAAGAGATGTCACATGATCCCTCTAAAACAGTGACACCCTCTGGTGATACAAAAGTTCCAGACTCATATCCCAGTGCCACAGAACAGACGAGACTTCAGACATTGGCGATTCTCAGGATTGCTCAAAATGTATACATGTATTTCGACTGAGGTTGCGTGCAACTTACAGATCTGTGGCACTGGATGACATCAACATTCGAAAATAAAACAAGTATGTGTAGATACAGACTTGGTAGCAGTCTGTAGGCTATGCAGGTAACTCCTAATAAAATCTCAAAGCCAATCAACAGCGGTAAAAATTGTACTGTTATTTAAAGGCATGTAACTGTTATTTACAGGATAACAAAAAACGGCAAAAACTATTATTCCATAATAAATTAAACAGCATCATTCTCCATAATCTTTGGCACTAAACTACGCATGATGACACAGAAAGTGGACTAATTTCAGCTAATCCTTTTCCCATATAAGTCTATGAAGCACCATTGCAGCAGACTAGAATGTAAGTGACTTTTTTGTTTGTTTTGTATTTCTTCAATCAACACGCAGACATGAAAATCTAAAGTATCCGAGCACACGGCACTCTCACTGTCTTGATTCTCTAGATAAAATATTTAATTATGTTTTCTGTTAAAACTTTTTTTAAAAAAAGTGTTAATCTGAACTCTTAAGATGCTAATTACTAGATTAAGCCAACAGCTTTCCTCTGCACAATTTGGGTGCGTAGTGCCCAAAGCTTGCCGAGGAAAGGGCTTTAGCAAGACCTTTTCCTATCTATGCGACCGCAGAAGTTTGACAAGGAATCCTGGCACTCGAACGAGATGCCATTGCACTAGGAATGGCATAAGTCAAGAGGCCAGGGGTAGAGGGCAGCACCGGTCAAAAAGAGGTCACCTGACCTATTCTGACCAATGCTATCGTCTGCTACTTCCTGTCCCTGGACACGTGCCATTGGCAGGTGGAATCATTTACAATTCAGACCAATGTGAATGTTCACATGGCAGCATTCACATCGCCAATATGGTAATTTTGATTTGAAGCACCCATTATACGCCTTTAATGCATTTTGATGTCATGATTTTAGCTCATTAATATCACTTTGTCAAATCTATATTGATATGTAAGACATACATATATTATATATATAAATATTGCCACTTTAACCATTTTCTTTCGTGTACCTCCTTTCAGCAACATGTTCAAAGTTGTGACATAAAATATCCATTAAAATACATAATAATATAAAATCTCTACCTATCATGATAGCAAATTTTATCCAAAATGTTCATCTTGTTTTAACACTTTCTTTCTGAAATCATTCAAGGATACAATTAATATCTACTCTGGTCTACAAATAAGTTAACCCTTATGTTCTACACCTGCATTGTCAATCTTAACACTCTGATTCCCAGAATACTGATTATTTAAAATACTGACTTCTTTTTTTAGATATAATGCTCTCCTTATACAATTATGCCTTTGAGAGAATTTTTGTCCTTAATTTCTTTCTCCTCAATGGTAAAATAACACCGGACTAGATAGAATGAAAGCAGTTCCGCACACGAGACTAAACCAGAGTCTCATTGGGTGACAAGATAGCATGATAATAATAAGGCGATGTCGGCGTCACAGTAGAATCAGATGAGAGGCTTCTGCGACCCTCGTCCTCCTCATCTTCCATGGCCAACTGTAGTGACAATGGTCTAGCCACATTGACAGTATCCGTCTGCGTGCCCTGGTCCAACATTAAGGCCACGGGTAAGACCTCCACTCCGCCTTTGGTAATCTCCACGCCTCCTCGAACGTTCATATCACATGACTCCATTGTTTGTTCACGTTTTACAGTCTTTTGATTCTCTGCCTCTTTTGATTTTTTCGCCTCGCAAGCAGATGAGGTGCTGCTTAGGGCAACGGTCACAATCCTGTCTTGGTTCACCTCCAGAAATTTCTGAATGATCGACGCGATAAAACGAGGCGGGACGTCGCTTTCTACAAGAAAAGCTGCCAATTCGTTTACATTAGTAAAAGTGGGTTGTTTACCTTTCGTCTCCTGGTTGCTTTCGAGAATGTCCTTGAGGTCGGGGTACTGGTTGTAAAGTAGGTCAACACTGACCCCCTCGGCAACCGATGGCTG
>CAXHWN010001336.1:0-2500 GCA_964020975.1 Hermodice carunculata
ACAAAGATTGCATGCGCATATTGTGCAGTGGGAAATAAGCAAACAATTCATAGCAACATGTTTACCCGGTATCTATTTACACCTTTTCACATTTACATCTACTACCGCCAAAGCTTCACACATAGATTTTTGTTGTTAACGGACCATGTATAATGACTTCCTACAGGTCACATGGACTCACCAGATCATCCTGTCCATACAAAATATTCCACATGTGTACGTGCAACCAGCACTAGATTCATGGGATGTCGGATAATAATATTCACAACAGCGTATGCTGTTATATCGTATTTAGTCCTGTCAAGTCGTTATGCATCATGAAATAAAATAAAATAAAACAACACTCACACACGTTGACGTAGTATTTGATAATTTTTCAACAATGACCATCTTGTCTCCATGATTACAAATAAAAGATATTAACCATAACATAATTGCCACAGCATCGGCCAGCAGATACATAATTGTAAAATGTTTACAATGAACAAATTACAATTCTATATCAGGATCATTTCTAATATTGTAAAGAAGGTCTGGAAAATGTTCATCACATGATTAAGTAAGAAAAGCAAATTAAAGCACTGTATATTAACGTGTAACTTTGTGGCACACATCCTGCCCCATCTTATCTGGAGGAACTTCAACTTATTTAACGTTAGAGTTCCAAATGTTCCAATCCAAAGGCCTCATGAGATTGATGTGAAATAGTCAAGTGATATCCATGTATATGTTATTTGTCATTAGAAATTGCGATACAAATGTCACTTCAGAAAGATTCATCCCTTAAGATACAATGTACCTAAATATAACTTAATTTTCTTGCATAGGGTACAGTTATTATTTTAAAATTTAATATTTCAGTCTTATGCATATGGGAAGATATTACTCCTCATTTTAGCATTTCCATTCGTGACGTATTTGTAGCAAAAGAAAGTTTCTGTCTTGTTTATTAACACCATGTTACTGATAGTATAACAGATCTGGGCTACCAATCGACATATATATGTATATATATATATATATATATATATATATATATATATATATATAATATATATATACATATATATATATATATATATATATATATATATATATAATATATATATATATATATATATATATATATATATATATATATATATATATATATATATAGGTGTGTGTGTGTGTGTGTGTGTGTGTGTGTGCTAGGTGTCCTGACCTAAAGTTTGACAACTCAATCACCACTGCCGACAGTGTCCATTCGGCACTTGCCAATATTGTTCCATGGTCTGATGGCTGCTATATTTCGTTCAGTGCTTTAAAGGCAGATTTTATGATTAATTCCCGCTAGACAAATCTTCCTGATAATTCTAATATGCATTGTCAACAGTAAAAGTTACTCAATTTTCGAAACCACAGACACCTTGGTTTTAAAAATGTATTCTGATTCAAGACGGCCTGACCATAGCAATGAAATAAGAAAGAAGTCTATTAAATGTGTCAATACTAAGGAATCAATAAAAGTCACCTTAAGTGGAGCATTTTTAGAGACTATTTATTTTTACTATTCTGAGACATTTTTTCAAATATTTTAATCAATTATGAACTGGCTGCGCAGCATCAGAGCGATTAAGCTTTCTAGAAGCAGTAATACCCTGGATGCGATTAGTGGAATTAGCAATGCCAAATTACTAAGAAAAAAAAAAAAAAAAAAAAAAAAAAAAAACCGATGGCAATTATTAGCCAAATGGAGCCCAATGTCTGTGTTAATTTTGATGTAAAACTGTGGATAATGTGGCTGCAGATTTACACTACATTTTCTCTCGTCGCACATCTAATACTCGGACTCACAATGCCGATCAAAACTTCCATCTCCCGCACTTTAGGACTTGCACAAAACACTATAATTAATGCCTTTTCCTTCTATAATTAGACCGTGAAATGAGTTTCACTTTTGATATGCATATCCCTCCCTTAATTCAAATATACAAAATATAAAATACATATGTCAGTTGTCCGACCTATAAATTGCAGAGTTGTACAATTTCGATAGCAAACTATCTATTATTCAACACACATTTTAACATTATAATTTCAGGTACCAATATAGTTTGCCGTGCCAGTTTACCCTGCCCCAAACAGTAGAATATGGTTATACAATCTCTTCTCTTTCTGAAACCAGGATTCCAGATTTCATCTGCATTCCGTGATATCGCTGTTGACAGAGGATGATTTGAAACCGCTAGTGTTAGGAAAGATGCATTTACATGGGACAAATTCAAAATCTAAAACTGGTAACCCAGTGGTTTTCAATTGTTTTGTATTTGGAACGACCGAGACAATAATTTGGAGCCTCTGGCAGCTGTTGCCTAGCCGAAATAGGAAACGCACATATCAACTCGACCAAATCCCCATTCTGAAAAAAGAGTGGTTCAATGGAGGCAGTTATCGGCGAATGCTATATATTTAAGGCTATGCAGTATATGTACTGATTTGGCATTTATTTCCAGAATAT
>CAXHWN010001336.1:5000-37840 GCA_964020975.1 Hermodice carunculata
ATCTGGTCAATGGCACCAGAAAGGTTGAGTAGAAAGCACCTAGTTATATTCTGTAAATGTGTTGACAAAAAAAAAAAAAAAAAAACATACAAAGCAAAGTGAGCATGCCTTTAAATATTTGATACCTACTTTCTTGACAAAGTGAGGTGTGCAATGCATCTAACCCGCAATGTATTCCGATCAATATACTTCAGTTTCGAGGCAAGACAATAACAAAACTCCTTGTCACTCTACCAGGCATTTCTTTCAAGTACATTGTATGTTTCTTTAATTGCGTTATAATCAATAGTGTTATAAGGATACACAAATTACTTGAATTTGTCTTTTAACAATCAGCGGATCTTGATACTTAACGGTCTCATGCTACTATTCCATAATTGAGAGTGGGTTGCTAATTTCCTGTCACGAGAGATTGTTTTTGGTCAAGCGTGTTCTTTTTCCTAATCAACAACTATCAAGGCTAAGAGAATACAGACATTTGGTCAAGGGGTAATATAAGATAGTGTTTGTTCTGTGATTGACAGAGTGCTATCCTTGTATTGTGTCCTCAGATGGGCGTGGTGCTGCCCTTCTGATACAAAAGTAATTGGACAGGAAGTGATATTATCTGTGTATACATAATGAGCAAGACCTGTGACGTTACCTGAATCAGTACCTTTCAATTTGACCCCAAGAACATTGTACTGAAAAAAGATACATTATCAAACTGTTTTAGAACAAACCTCTACCTATAAAATAACAGCATTTCTATTTGTAAAAATGGGCAATGCAACTTTTTTGTTTTTTCTTTCAAAAATACAAGGATTTTATTATATAAATTGACACATGAATATGATTACTAAACATATCACGGCTGGGTGGTCATGTGAACACCCCCCTCTGAGCTCAACTATAAGTATATTGATCTGAAATATACCCGAACCTGATACAGCTTGAATAGAGTGTAGATGAACCTAACAAAGGTGACGTATTGTAGACATGACCCTTATCGAATCAGTTTCATGACACGTTGTCAAAGCACAAGTGAAACGATTGAAAGCATTTCACTCATAATAAGTATGCGTGAAGTTTTCTGAAAGTATGACAAAACTCCAAGATGCTGTTGCCCGCACATATAAACTTTTATTGACACATTTTCTTAGATATGTTAATACATTTCACTTAATGATAAATAAATTATACACATATCGAATAGGGAGCTTTTTCTAATTGTATCATATATCGGCAGACAATTGTTAACCCTTCCAACGGCCAATTTTGATAAAACTTTACGTGTTATGGACTAAAGCAGTTTTTCTTGGCTCAATTGAGCTGGATGAGAGAAAACATTAAAACGACAAAAAAATATATAACGCCCCCCCCCCCCCCAAAAAAAAAACAAAAAACAAAAACAAAAACAAAAACAAAAAACAAAACAAAACAAAACAAAAAAACCACTCAAGACAGATAAACTTATACCCTTGCATTAGGTACACTAAGATGTACTCTTCTCGAGTATTAAGCATTTTTTTTTCAATTCTTAAAAAATACGAAAATAAATGTGGCATAATTGAAAAAAATGTCTAATGAGTTTCATGTATCCACCCTTTAGTTTGAAGAGAATTGCACAAAACATGGTTTCAGAAGAAAGATCGAATATTATCAAAAACACAAACAGGTCGTAAAAGGACAAAAAAAGTATGATTTGTTGACATATCACTGACTCATTGCGTACTGACTGCAAAGGAATTAATAGCCTACCATCCTAAAGCTTAGCTATCTGAGTTTAAAATAAGGCTTCAAACGTGATACAGCTTAAACCTGTTTTGGCGAAAGGTTGCCGCTGCTTTAGAGAATGGAAATATTTAGGAAAAATGTTTCCTTAATTTTTTTACTACATTGTGAGTTTTGCTTTGTTCATGACAGGAAATGTTTTAGTTTTTGTGGCCATTCAGGGTGCAGCACACACGAGGACACCAACGAATATTCTGTTGTTGAATATGGCGGCCGCGGACCTGATAATGCTAATGTTCTGCGTTCCTGAAAAGGTAACATTGAACAAGTTTAATGGTGGAGCTTATATCTTATGAACACGTGGCACCATTGTTCTTTTTCTGCTTAACAGAACTGCGAGAGCGTTGAAGTATTCCACAACCTATTTACGTTCTTTCACGGCATTTTTTTTTTTTTTTTGTTTTTTGTTTTTTTTTGTTTTTGTTTTTTATTTTTTGTTTTATTTGTTTTTTTTTAAATTTTTTACTTGTTTGTTTTTTTGTTTTTTTCCAACAAGAAATCGTTTGCAAAACATTTTGAACTCTTGATTTTTTTTTTTTTTTTTTTTTACCTAAGAGCTTCCCGGTGCATGGACTAAGTAGTTACCCTCCCCCCCCCCCCCCCCCCAAAAAAAAGAGGAAAAAATGGTGTTGTGGAAGACTGGCTGTTAAAGTGGCCCATTTATCCACGAAGGATGGGTGTCAAATAGGAGTCACCTGTCTAATTGTAACATTATGCATGGTAATAAAGTCATTTCGCAGTTTGATTTGTACGAAACCAGGTTTTGCTGTTTTGCTTTTTTTTTTTTCAATGGAATAGGGCCACATATCAATTATACCACAATTTAGCGTTTTAAGAAGAAAAAAAGTGGGGAACAGAGTGAAGGATAAAATGTTTGCATGAATCTGCCATGATTTGATACATGTATCTGCTCAGAAGGAGTTTTATCTTTTCTGTATATAACTATCGAGGCCTTTACCATGGCTTAATTTGTCACACTTGACAAGACTTTATAAATTTCGAAAGGGGGTGTTACATTGATTCAAACAAAATACTAAAATTCAGCATTTAAGCTGACGTGACTTAATCCGCTCTGTGGCCATGACAAAATTACTATCCTGGCAAAATGTGATTTTTTTAATATGTCGTGTGGCATGTACATTATAGGAAATCAAGCAGGGGTTTCCACCCAGTAGATCAAAACCAAATATATGGATGCATAGGTTAATATTCAGTGTGTTACGTCCTGCTCAGAATTTGTGTTTCCAGGCTCGATACCACCATTCCATGGATTGTGGTGCTTCGTTTTGCATGTCGTGTGTCTTTTTTTTTTTTTTTTTTTCGCAATAAAAACTGATATAGTATATTTCCCTACTGTATAATTGGCAATAAAATATATTTAAACCAAATAGGGTTTAGTATATCTATAACATACCATGCGAAATATCAGAGTAACTAGAGTATTGTCCTTGATTTGACGTGGTTTCAAATTATTCTTATCTGATACTCTCTGAGCAAACAGCAGAGGTCAAAAGCACTTTTAGTTACTCATTTTGCACATTCCTACATTACGTTTATTGTTCTTATTGAATTTTGTGACAAAGTATGGCTTCAGAAAGCAAGAATAAGCTTACAATGAAGCATAATTTTTAAGTTATATACTCGAACTCAAAGTTAATGAAAAAGTATAATATGGACAATATGTGGCGCGATGCTAAACATCAGAACTCTGTTGCATGTGCAGACATCGTAGATGAATAACCAATTGATGAAGAATATCTAGCCACACGCATTATTTTTTTAGTTTTGGATTTCGAGACCCTTTAATATTTTTGCTCTGCGAACACGAATTTATTTGTTTATTTTATTTTTTTCAAATTTATTGATTTGTTTATTTTACGTCCTTTAATCATTCATTTATGTGTTATTAAATGATTAGTTTATTTATGTATTCATTCATTCATTCATTCATTCATTCATTCATGTACCTATTGTTATTTATTTCAAGACATACCCTTTTATCAAAAGCATTATGAATATGAAACCAATTATTGCAGTTACAAATAATGGTGATGCCTTCAGTGACCCTTCTTCCATCAAGACCTATATTTCAATGTCCCTTGCTTATTTATTTAAAGAAGTTTCTCTGATTTGAGGTTGGCATGTTACGTTTTAGCAATCAACTCAAGGTTTGAGTCTATTCTAGAATCTTTTGTTTGAAAAAAGGTGATAGAGGACTGCTTTAAAGGTGCATTATGGTACATGTCAAATTCCACTTGTGGTTTTATGTTCTACCTACGTTACATCTCATTTGGGGCTACTATTGGTGGATTTGTTGTTCTGAGCATCGAGCGGTAAGTGGTACACACAAGTTATGACATTGAAAACAGCAAATGTGGGTACATATACGAATATATAAACTGTACCCTTGCCTGTCAGAAAAGCGCTGCAAAGTTGAAGTCGCCGCTAGTGCCGAAATATGTAGCAGACTCAGAGAAATCACATTGCGCACCACGGGAAACGGAACCCCACGCTTCTTTAGTCATTAACATGACTAAATTTCTACCAGAAAAATAATAATACAAAGAGTCAAATGAAAAAACAGAAGATAAGGGAAAACAAAACAAAATTAAAAATAAAATAAAAATAAATAAAATAAAAAACAAAAGAAAAGAAGGTTTGATGCTAACAAACTTAAACCAAAAAGATAAACAGGGTTACAGCGACACCATAAGTATCACTAAGAGGGAAATGTGTAGCAAAAACAGGCATATTAATAGACTTAGAGAGGCGGATATACAAAGCTGATGTTTTCAGGTAGGGATGAACATATTGACTTAACCGTGTGGCAGCACATCTTTATTCCATTATATTAAGTTGCTGTTCTCGGTCTCAGCGACACTTACCTTTAAAAAGACTGGGACATTTAGAGAAGGAATGCATTGTTGATATGTTTAGTATCGTCAACGCAATTAGCAGTAGGGGCGCAATGTAAACAAATCAATATAATAGAAGTCGATCAGAATTCTGAAGACAGTAAGACATGGATCTGTATTATTTTCATTTCGCATACGACAAGTTTTGTCCATATTCATATTTTTGTCTTTCTGTATTTCCGTTTCCAGTTATGTTTGTATTTGTCACCCAATGCGGGCTAAATCAATATGTGTAACTCAACATGCATACAGAGCCAATATCATCATTTGGGTAACTGCAATTGTCATTTCAGTACCGGCGGCATTTGTTAAGGTACGTTTTTGTTACACACCTGGATCAAGGTAGGATACACAATAGTGATGAACCGGTCATAGAATACATATACTGATTGGAATCTTGTGTCAAGTTTACATTCGCACGTATGGGCATTTGATAATGTAATGATTGTAATGGGAATTGCGCAGAACGATATGACGTTTTAAGGTAGAAAGAATGAAAAATCAAAATAGAGGAGTATGTAATTGTTCCAATATTCCTCAGTGTGCGTATAATAATAGTTGTTTCCATAATTTTCGATTCCCCACTACTTACAACCATTTCGATACTGTTTTACAGATTGTTTTAAAACAAGTAACAGCCGACTGGAATTTTTACGAGTGCATCGTCCCAATATCGAAAGCGAAACCGTTTTTCCTGTACGTGTTTGTCTTGTTTTGGGCCTTGCCTATATTGACTCTTTTGCTACTCTACACCAGGATATGTTCTACACTGTGGAACAGCGTGAAGTGTTCCCAAAATCTACAATGCAAAAATACGTGCGTAACTTTCTATTGTATTTATCTTGAATATAACTTGTGCATCTACATCACCTCTTCTTAAATATTCTGAAGGTCTACATTGGACATTCTATTTCCCATAGCCACGCCTCATTTAAGCACATGTTAGTTTTCGTTTGATACATGTGTTACATGTGCCATTTAATTTCTTGGCATGTCTTCATATACGTTTTACCGCACTTATTATGTAACAAGTGCAAGCTACATTTGTGTCATAGGAACTGTGATAAAATGGTCATCATATGTGTTGGCTTAGACAGAAACAGACATGAAATGGCAATTTTACCCGAGCTTCTCTCCTTCCAGAATAGTAAGAGCCTTCATATATGTGGAGAAGGAACATGCTCTTCATTAGGGCAGTATTACTGTATGTCTCTATACATAATATATATGTATATATATATATATATATATATATATATATATATATATATATATATATATATATATATATATATATATATATATATATATATATATATATATATATATATTACATATATATATATATGTATATATATATGCATATATGTATGTATGTATGTATGTGTGTGTGTGTGTGTGTGTGTGTGTGTGCGTGTGTGTGTGTTTCTGTCTGTCTGTCTTTATGTGCGTTTATGTATGTACGGGCATCTCTATGATAATTTGATTTGTAGCGCAAATTGGCTAGCTCACATTATATCAACTATCGGGCCAAGAACATTCCTGAGCCAATAGAATTTGTTACTGTGGACGGATGGTATAACAATTGTTTTAGACAAAACAGAAGACAAAGCTTCCTAATCCCACGCTGTGCTGGTCTAACAAATATTGGTAACATAAAATCCCAATGATAAATTCTTATAGAAAATGTGTCAGCGTTCTGTTTAATCCAGTCCGAGTTTAAAAGTTGATGAAGGCTAAAACCCTTGCAATTTGAAGTAATGATTGAAAAAATAGTGAGGTCCAAGTTAAGATCCTAACAAACACTTCACGGTAAGTGAAGATTCCTGTTTGGTGCAGATGACTTAAGATACATGGGTATGCACTGATTCTCACTGCACTGGCACGCAATATGTCTGATATATATGAAGACTGTTACTTTCAGGACATTTGGTGGGGGGTGCCATGCACTGCCATTATCACCATTGCCTTAATAGAATTAGGGTTAGGACTAGTGAGCTTAGTTTCTGAATCATAACTTGAAACAGTTTGACGGTACAACATCCAAATTGATCACCTTTATACTATGTTATAGTCCTCTAGAAGAGCTTGCATTTGGATGACCTTGGCTTATTTGACAAGGTCATATGTAAGCTTTAATAGTGAATTTTGTTTCTGTATCATACCTCGAAAAGTTTTTACTTTACAACTTCAAAAATGCATGTTGCCTGATTATGGGGCCTAAGGAGGGCTTTCATGAAATTGCGTACGGGCAAACTCACATATGTTTTGTAGTGAATTTGGGCTTTTTGGATCATACCTTTAAACGGTTTTAGGATACAACTTCGACATTGCACAGTTGTAGTCTCCTCTTTGGGACTGCATACGGGCAACCTTGATCCCAAGGTCACAAGTCAAAGAAAGTAAACTTTGCAATGGATCATAACTCTTTTTTTTTTCTGTTAGGACTCCCAGATTGTGCACAATTAATGTCTTCCATAAAATGTTTACAATGTTATGGGCTTGTATCCAATGGCATATGGGGGATTTTGAAACACTTCTTAAGGTCACAGGTCATTCCCAGTGAATTTGATTTTCAGATTGGAAACTGGAACACTTTCAAACCTCACTTGATGAGCAAATGCTATGGAGGCCAGGACAAGGTTAAATATTACGCTATTTTTTATAACAGAATATTTATGTGGCGGCGACCTCGGTAGTGAACCCCACCACCGGCTAAATCATATTTCTTAATCCAAGTTTAGTGAAATATGTTTAAAAATTAAAATGATTTATACCCTTTTCTTAATGTCATATTAATATGAAGTGAACAGATTGAGCTGTGTTTAATTTTAAGTGAGCTAAATATACTGTATGCTCACAACACACTTCTCAGTCGGTAAGCTGTACTGTGTAAGTATATATCAGGGAATTGCAGAAGGTGCAATACACTTGCAGCTTCCGTGGGTCACAGTACATACATGCACTTCTTAGAAGTGCATTGCATTGTTTATCTGAGCATAATGCACTCCATGAAGTGCAATATACTTCAGTGACCTTCCAGCTTCATTTACATATTTGCACCCGAACCCACAGTGCACTTTTCAAAATAAAACATTCAGCCTATGATTGCACTCCTTAGAAATGCGTGCACTTCTAGTGCACTTTTCTTTGCACTTCCAGGTGAAGTGCATTGTGCATTCATTGTGCACTTTTCTGCGCTTCTTCATGGCTTCGGATGGCTTTTCCGTTCTGCATCTAAGTATGTTTTTGATGCTTTTTTTTTCTTCTTTTCTTTTACCTGACCCTTTGGTCGGTCAGATCGAACATGTGCTTTGATTGATGCCTTCATTATTATTACTTCCTGAAGTTTGAAAGAAAACCATTTATTTGCAGTGTTGATACAGTATTGGGGATGATGTTAAATAAATTCCTGGAGATCTGTATGTGGATTTCGAGATTTGCATCTTTGAAGTATCTAAAAACGCACGCTTTGGCCGCAATCTTCTTATCAGTAAATTAATTCACTCTTAGATTTTGGGTATGCAAGAATCTCTTTGTAAGGGATTTTAAAGGATAAAAAAAAACAAAAAACAAAAAAAAAAAAAAACAAAAAAAAACATGAGTTTAGTCGGTTGGCACATATGTTATTAAGACAATCACACTTTTCGTCAGGTCAATTTAGTACAAATTACTATGCTTCAACTCTGAAAAGCAGAGCGAAATACTACATAACAGTCAGATTTTTATCAAAACATGGTCAGTTTGTGATCAACATGTGAACAAAATCTCTATGTATTTAGCTGAGTAAATATTTTCTCGGAACATCGGATTGAGTTATTCTGGGAAACAACGTGTACACTTGTTTTTCTAGTTTGGTAGTATAGTGCTTTCACCGACCGTTTTGCATCTATCATTGAAATTAGACATGCAAATGAAGCATATAGGGTTGGCTTCGAGGCCAAGGAAGTAGAGTGTGACAATACATTCATTAAGTTGCTACACACTTCAGCTGATTAGCCTGAAGGGGGTTTCTACAGTTTGAAAAATGGGTATCATGCAGCAAATGGCATAGGTAAGTTGTTATATGTTGACCTGGACTTAGCCTTTCTCTTTGTGTTCAAGGATTTGCACATAGTTAACCATTCATACATCATTTGGATGACTCTGTTCCTTTTTGTGGTATGATGTGAATATTTTCATCTTGTTAAAGGTAATGTCATTGTTTTTGCATGTTGTAATTCATCTTAGTTGTCATCTGTCTTTAGGCTTAAATTACTGATAAGGCACATTTAAAAGTGTTTGATGTTTGTGACACATAGTTTGGTTGAACATTACATGCAACTGGCAGAAGATGGTAGGCAGTTTGGTTACTATATCTTAGGCATTGGGGTAGATTCAGCGTAAACGTTAACGATGTGAAAGTCAAAGCATCGTGCAAGGTCCGTTACATATATCCCTGCAAGGAGGAAAGAAGCACTGTGTCCTATGCTTCTTTGTTCCTAGCTGCTTTAAAAACACTACCATTGGGATATAAAATAGCATATAGAACTAGGCATCATCCTGGCGACTTTATGATGCAAGAGGCCAGTCCGTTACATTCCATTGATCCTGCACTCAATGCTTTTTTTGTTTGTTTGTTTGTTTTACATTTGCATTTTACATTTGCTTCCTGGTATCTGCGCCTCGAGGCACAAAAAAACTTCAAAGTACATCGGCATGCTAGCACTGACCTCATTTTAAAACCACTGTTGTCCTAAAGGGTAGACAAAAAGATCTCCGAATTCTAAACTCGTGCAATTTCCAGGGCAATGTGATGTACTGCACGAGATCAAATGTGAAGTAAGATTTCTTGATACAAAACAACCCCCCCCCCCAAAAAAAAAACAAAAAAAACAAAAACAAAAAAACAAAAAAACAAAAAAAATTAATACACACACACACACACACAAACAGTTCTTAACTCACATACTGGACCCACATTAATATTAGTAACAGTAAAACTCATAAAAACTGGCTATCAACTATGATGGCTATCAACTGTGATGTTTTAAAATGATATGATGAACCATTTAGATACATGAAAATTCATACAACCATTTTGAAGGCGACCTGTTGATGACTTTTACAATATTGATAAGGTTTGTCCATAGAAACGAACTAACCTTGAGCGGTATTGCCACCATTTAATATTCACTGTAAAATCAGATATTTCATACTTAATCAATAGCCTCTGGGGTGTGAATTGGGTCCTCTCTGGGGTTGACCACCAGCCAAAAAGGGTAGGGTTATTTGGTATCGGAAGAAATCGTTTATAGTATTAAAAACCGCTATGTATATTATGTGTGAATGTGCAGTTTGTTACTAAAACTATGCCAATTATATCAGAAAGCAATTATGTTGTATTTGCAGTTTACAAGCACCAACCACTCAACCACGAAGACCTAAATTATCCAAGGAACTTCGATCTAGAATACGTGTGAGTTATTCATAGTTGATTTAACTAGGAGGACATTTCCAGTTTATCTTGGCAGCAAATGACACTTTTTAAAGAGATATCGGTGCTGCGGTACTTGACATCCCAAATGCTCGGGGTTTCATATATATATATATATATATATATATATATATGTATTATTATTATTATTATTATTATTATTATTATTATTATTATTATTATAATTATTATTATTATTATTATTATTATTATTATTATTATTATCATTATTATTATCATTATTATTATTATTATTATTATTATTATTATTATTATTATTATTATTATTATTATTAGGTCTATAAATTGACTGGTTCACACACAATATAATTTCAACACAGATACTTTCTAAGCACTTTTAAACTAATGGGGTCAGTGTAAATTAGAGATATCGTTCAATTTTTGTAGCTCACCATTGATATCCAAAGCTAGGCCCTCCTCTGACTCTGCAAACATAAATTCGCTATAAGGCATTAGAGACATGGAACTTTAAGTCTGATATTAGAAGAATCATACTATGTAACTTGATCTACATGTATCTTAAGACATGTCTGATGGGATCCAATACACACTCCCTGTGCAGTGGCTTTGTAATGCGTGCTTTTTAACTTCCAATTGTCCTAAGGAGAGCAAATCTGTAATTTGCATTTATAATCACTTAACGTCTTCAAAAGTATTCTGTTTAGAGGCTTCTTTTTTGATTTTTTGCTTAGTATCTGGTCCATGACACACACACACACACACACACACACACATATACACACACAATAAAATAAAATAAAATAAAATAAACATATGCCAACTCAGACTATTTGAATCCTTAAACGTTGAACACCATCAAACGTGTTAGGTTTCAAGGTGCAAAGCCAACATCTATTAATGCTGTTGTACTTAAGGAGAAAGAATGAATTCAATGAGATCAGAAGAAAAGTGGTAGTTTTTAATGCTTATTAAGCATACTTAAAATATTTCAGTGTCGAATTTATACTTATATAAAAGACATATGCCAGACAGAAGTGTCACACCAACTTAACTTTATAGGTTCGTCCTACATGAAATTTTTAATGAAGCGAAAATGGCATTTGTAGTTATGTAATTTTTGTTAATTACGCCCATCCGGAAAACTTAAATGTGACATATGCTAAAGATACCGTAGACAGAAGTGCGTGTGCTTCTTTAAATCATAGGTTTGCTGTTCAGGTGCATCTATTGCATGATAAAATAATCTTGGGAAAATGTTAATGCTATTAAACCGCATTTGGAAAGCACAAATGTGGAATAACTTCAAACATACTGTCGATATTGTTGAGGTGTCAATCCAATTTACACTCATAGGTTTGTGACGTATGACATGCCATCCAACAAAATAAACAGGACAAATTTAAATTATGCAATTATGCGCAGTTTTTTTTAATTTGTATGCTTGACAGTTTATCAAATTACAGCATTTAAGTTCACTTCAAATGGATGTGTTTCCGGTACATAGCAAGTAGTCACATTAATAAAGATTTACTTCATCCCTACCAATTTGGAATTAGCTTTCAATGTCAGAAAGACATAGATATGTAATTATTTGTGCTTTCAATAACCCGGGATGTTGATGGACAACACAACTACATGTTCGGGATGATGAAGGGTGAACTGCTTCCTGACAGTGTAGGAATAATATTTTTTTTTTCACATAGAAGATCAGAGCATATATAAATTTTACATTTCCCTTTGGTTAAAAGCAAAATCAAATTTTAACAAAATCTGTCGGATATATACATATATATATATATATATATATATATATATATATATATATATATATATATATATATATATATATATATATATATATATATATATATATATATATATATATATATATATATATGTGTATATATATATAAAATGGAAGCAGATTGTGTTTGTAATGTTCCATTTTCAAAAATAACACACAAGTGATGTAGGCCAAGTTTCTCCTTTTGCTGTAAACCAAGGCGACTGACGAGTCAGGAGCACCAAAATGTGGCAGGCCCACAGTGTCTATTTTTATTTTTGGCACAAGGGATCAATTTTTTTTTTATTTTAGTGATTGACCCTAAACGATATGGAGACCTAAAGTGTACAGTTAATGAACATTAATTGAATGGTTGAGAAGACTGCTATAAAAGTTCCAAGTTTCCTTTTTACGGTTGACTGTCTGTTTCAAGGCAAAAGTGAAGTTTGTTGCTTCTCATTGAATGTTTTTTTTTTCAATGCTTGTTTGAAATCTGTGAATATGAGTTATGTTTGGCTGCACTATTTGCTGAATTCCCTCCATTCATAAGAGAAACACATTTCACCCCGCCTATGACACAGATCTTTCTTCTTTTTACAGCAGTTCATTACCGTTTGATGCGGCAACGCATGCTTAGTCAGCATAACCTGGTGCTTACATTAAACAAAGTAGAACATTAAACTTGTGCAAATATATCAAGACACATAGGGAGACTTGGTACCAAGCAAATATTATGCGTTTCGATATGTTTAGGCTCTATTACATGTTAAGTCAATGTGATTTTGTGATATCGTGTGATATCAATTTGGAATCAACTTTCAATGTGAAAAAGACATAGAGATTTAATTATCTATACGTTTAAGATTGATTTTAACAGACAATTGCCATTCCTGCCCAACAGAAAGAATATAATTTTACAAAACTAAACAGTTTTTTGGCATTTGATGCTGAAGAGGATAGTTTGTTCCATGGTTTGCCAACATGCTAGCCATTCCGATCTTTTGAATAGACTTGAGCAAGTTCACGTTATGTCATACAGTATATTCAAATTGCTTGCGAAAGTGGATAACAAATCTTCCATTTGATGTTCATTTCTACAGGTAATAAAAATGCTTCTGTTGATATTGACCATATTTTTTCTGTGTTGGACCCCCAACATTACATACTCGTTCTTGCGTTGGAATGTCACGGCAGCAATGTGGAAATCTCACTATCCACTAATTGATCTACCAGAGGACAGACATCTGAATAAGGCATTTATCCTGTTATCACTCAGTAACAGTTCTATGAATCCTATCATATATGCTTTTGCCTCCAGGTAAGTTAATGTTATTTTAAGCTGATCATATTCTTAACGTTCCTTTCAAGGATTAAACCACATGTCCTTCAAATAAATCACTTTGCTTGCATACATGGATTCATATAGGTCAAGCAGATATGACTGAATTGAATTAAATGCGTTATAATATGCCCATCTTTTTATGTTGCTTACAAAATATCATGATCCTGAAGTCTTATTGCCACGTTGTTACTTAAATAGCCATTGGACATAGTCATCATTAGCAGAAAGGCAAGCCTGTAATTTATCTACAGTTCTGAATAAAAAAAAAAGAAAGTAACAATGAACGCTTACTATTTGCATGAATCCTGTCAAATATTGACAAGCTGAATTTTGAAATTTTGAGAAATTGTGCAGTGAACAACCAATAGGTCTACTTTTTGACCTTCCCCAAATTCCCCCCAACAATATTTTATTAGGCAGGTGAGTCTGTAAGGTAATAAAAGTGCTAAATAATATGCATTTTTCTGCTGCAATTATATTATCAAGCTCAGATGAAATAATATGGAAACTTTTATTCTCAAATACCTGTCATGTACTTGAGATACACTTTATATGGCTTTATGCTTCAAAACATTAGCATAAGACACGCCAATCTTTGTTCTTCATGTCTTAACAATTGTACAGTGTAGATGCATCGATGATATTGAAATTGACAAAGTAGATGAACACAATGGTGTAAAGTAGATGTAAAGGCCATCACATTCACGTTACAGCACGGGGAAATGAAGGAGATCCTAGTTAACTTTCAAATTAACCTATTGGCTTAAACATACAAACAGCTGGACATATGTCAGTATTTGCTTTGTTTAACATATTGGGCAGTTATCTGTCACCCTGAAAATTTCAGCATCAGATAGAGGGCGTCAATTGTAGCTAATCTTTCATTCCAATGCAGATGAACCTTTCGAATACAATTATTTACTCAATCTAAACCCTTAGAAAAATCAGGAAAGAGTTCTGCATTGTCATATCCAGCAGCAAATAAACACCAAAAAGCACCAGTGTAGATCTTTGGAGCGGGTAATATTAGTCCTATGTTTGATAAGTTTTACCTTTTTCGTTTGATAGTTTGAATATTCCACCTCACGTTTACCTTATCATTGGTAAAGCAGTGAATCATATCCAAGTTCAAATAGGCTAAATTAACATTTCAGACCACATTTTCCATCTACATGAAATATATTTCAACCAATACCATGTTGCAAGTCGCGTCTTGTTTTCTCTGTCAAGATCAGTGACTCTAAATGTAGCCAGGAACTATAATACATATTTATTTTTGTTAACTTAGGTACGAATCGAAAACATGTATACAGGAGGCACATTTAGGACAGAGAATTGTTCGTCCTAAATTTTTCTCACAGGTTTCCATGAACCTTAAGTTTAATTTTGAACCGAAAATGGGTACTCTCTTAAGATGAAGAATATCGCTTGTGTATAACTTGAGATGGCGGAATGCTCTTAATGTTGTCATCTAGCTAGATATATACAGGTGAACTTTAAAACAAATATATATGTCATTGAATATTTGGTAGAGACCACCGCCATGTACCTCAAAATTACAGAACTGGGGGTGAATGTGATGGCATATATGCTTGTGCCTATCAAGCAATAAAACTACATGTCCAGAAACGGGGGGGGGGGGGGGGGGGGGGTTTCCAACTAACATGCCCCTTTTTTTACATGAATGAATGCAACATGTCGTTATTTATGCCAGTGCAAGATAATGCTCTTTCCTGGGAGCTTGCAGATGTATCTTACGGAGCAAAAGGCACTAAGGTCATTAGATGTGAATGATTAACTCTCGAGTGAGAAAGAAAGTATAAAAAAGCGTTCTTACCCGTTGATGATTTTTGTCCTTATTTATTTATTTGTTCATCAGGCTGACTCTCTCTTTATTTATTTGTTTGTCAGGCTCTCTCTCTCTCTCTCTATCTCTCTCTCTCTCTCTCTCTCTCTCTCTCTCTCTATATATATATATATATATATATCTTTCTCTCTCTTTCTTTATTTGTTTGTAAGGCTGTCTCTCTCTTTGTTTATATATTCATTCTGCCTGACGTGATTTTTATTTTTCACAGGAGGATGCATAATATAATTGCATGTGTATGTGTGTACATGTTTATAGGCACAACCACCTGAAAATATGCACAGCAGCAAAAAAAACACAAAAAAAAAAAAACCAAAAAAAAAAAAAAAAAAACCCCCCCCCAAAAAAAAACAAAAAAAACCCCCAAAGATGACTGGAAGACAACACATTTCAGGAAGAGCCATACATAATCTGAAAACGTATATATTTTTCAATTATCAACAGGCAAATTCGAACGAGATACTGTGAAATTCTTCGCTTGGTATTCAGGAGAGAGAACACAGAAAAAGAGACAAAGACAACAAAAACAATGCCAACCGCCCGGAGCATCTGCTCTAATATGCCATGAACATATGCATCACGGGAGCTGCATGCTGTTAGAATGTTTAAATTTTATCAAACTGAAGTAAAGAGGGAAAATGTGATGTGCAAAGCAACATGCCTGACGCAAAGCCAATAGCATCACCGCTATTTCAGTTCCACATTGCCAGCATCAACTCGTCTGCTAATAGGGACCTGAATTAGGATGTGCGATATATCTGGGTAGCTGCAGTTCCCAACCATTTGAGTAAATTAGATGATCACATGCAGTGTCAAATAGTTGTTCTTATGACTCAAAAGGGTTCATTGATACAACATACACTTGCACTCCCTGAAAATGAAATAACCTGTACTGGATGTGATAAAGTTATCTAGCAAATTTTACTATGAGTAGGAGGTATCAGTCCTCCAATACAACATTCATTGGGTTAGTTGTAAGAGCTAATAAATAAGCCGTGTCGAGCATTGTTATTGCTGCAAGACTAATTTTGTGACCCCTGCTACTTGCCAAGTCTTCACCCTTGCCTGATCGTGACTACCTGCCTTTATGACAGGTGATGCTCTCCTGCAGCCCTGCAGCTGCCATCCACCCACCCACTCTCAGATGGTTAGTTACCAGCTAGTATTGCAGACAATCCTTGTCTTCCTACAAAATCTACTGCCTTCAGATAAGAACTGCAGCTGTACCCCCCCCCCCCTCCAAGGCAAGTCCTGCGTAGCGAGTCAGTATTGCTCCTTGTACCATCCCTGGTTTGCTCTACTCTCAACTGCCCCTAGCTAGTCTACATAGATATTTGGATAACTAAACACAACTGTTCTCAGCCGACAACTCTGAAAACAGACTTTTGTCTGTTCATCAGGTTGGTGTGACGGGTTGTTCTCACACAATCAGTTATCTGAACAGCCCTTTGTCTGCTCTAAAGGTAAATATGACCAGTTGTCCACAGCTAGGCAGCTTTATGAGCAAACACTCATCTGCTCTACACAATGATAAGACCAGCTGTCCTTAGGCAGTCAGCTTTAGGGAAAGACTGTTGTCTTCACTACAGGTAGGTAAGCCCAGCTGTCGTCAGTCAGTCAGTGTCCCGAACAGACACTTGTCTGCTATATACGTTGGCAAGACTGGCCCACCTCAGCCAATCACTGGTCAAACCAGATCCTTTCGTCTCTACAGGCTTGCAAGAAGCTGTCCTCAACCAATCAGCTATCAGAACACACCTTTGCCTTCCCCACAGGTAGGAAAGATTAGCTGTGCTCAGCCGGGCAGCTCTCTGAACAGGCTCTTGTCAACTGTTCAGGTTGGTAATACCACCTGTCCTCAGCCAATCAATGGCTAAAACAGACCCATGTCTGCTCCACAGGTTGGCAAGACCAGCTGTCCTCAGCCACTAAGTGATCAGAACAGACCCTTGTCTGGACAATACGTAGGCTAGACTGGCAGTCCTCAGCAAGACAATGCTCCAAAGAAACCATTGTCTGCTCCACAGGTAGGTAAGACCAGCTGTCTGCAACCAGTCAGCTGTTAGATCAGAGTCTTGTCTGGTATGCAGGTTGATAAGATCAGATGTTCTCAACTAGCCTGTGCTCATAACAATGGGTATGGACAGTTGTTTTTGTAATTACATGTATTGACTATTCAGAGATATTTGTCGTGAAGATGTCACCACGTTTTCTCCCTACAGGCTAAGATTTGCTGCAGCGAGGTCACAGCAATATGCGCTATATAATGTGACTTGGGAATTCGTCACCCCAAACATGTGTGTAAGAAAAGAGCTTGACAACTGACGCATTAATCCCAGTTTGTATCCAATACATACACTGTGAAGTTTTATTTAAATGCAACTCTGGCGCATCTTACGCTTTTCACTTCCTGATAATAAAACGAATTATTGTCATGGAATGATACAACATTTGTCATGAATTTGGTTCAAAATATATGCAACAAGAGGGTGCACTTTTAATCTAAAAAGGAAGTCCCAATTAATAATAAAAATAAACCAAATGCCCATCATTTTGTTTCCTCTCAGGGCAAAGTTACTTTAATCCCACAGTATTACAGTTTTACTGATTTCAGTATTAGCAGACCAATAAACAAATCGGGAACAAGCACTGGTATAAGTGTATGTGTCATCTCCATTAGTTAACATGTATAAATATTGACAACGTTTTCCGAAGCTGAAATGCCTATTTAATCACAGGTATAAATTCCTCCATCAGGTTGATGTTCGATTATATTGTTATACACTAAAAATATCGTATCACTTAGAAATAATAGTGCATACGCTTACAGAATACCCAAGTCAAGCAGTAACCACTGGTACACTCTTCTGAGTAAAAATAGTGGTATGTGAACTATGCATTAGTGTTCTCTGGTATCCTGCACAGAAAGTTGCAATTTACATCTTGGAAAAAGCTACAAATATGATGTATTCTTGGTTCTGACAGGTCAAAGCTACATATAGCATGATTTATTGCATTGGATTATAGTAAATATTTCCAGATCTCCATTTACAAAAGCATATACATCTTCATATACTAAAGCGTGAACCTGCAAAAAAAAGTCCGCCATGTCTTTGTCATATATATATATATATATATATATATATATATATATATATATATATATATATATATATATATATATATATATATATATATATATGTGTGTGTGTGTGTGTGTGTGTGTGTGTGTGTGTGTGTGATACCATTCTCGTCCAAAACATTCAAAGCCAAAACAGTTATATAAGATTGCAGCTCATTAGAAAATTATCGCACATGTATTGGGTGAACTGATATAACCTCAAATACACCGGTGGCAATCATTTATCATCATCCACATCTACTTATTCTTCCTGGGTTGAGCCATCCTGTTTGCTCAACAAAATGAAAATTGAACTCTAATTAAACGTACAGTACAAATAATAATGTGAAATATTATCTTACCTCCATTCTAAGGACTACGATTAGCATCATATACAGTACAGCTAATTTCCATCGTTATAAGTGAAGGGAAAACCAAAAGCATTATCAAGAATAGATATGTAAAGTTGCGCTACACAAAAACAGATGGCAAAAAATTAGAGTAAGCCCACTTGGCATGACCATGCTGTCAGCTAATTTAAAAATGTAAATGGAATCAAAACATAGGCAAACTCCAGTAAAACACAAAGGCTGTCTTTTCAGGCACACTTTAGAAGGTGTAATATTGATTTTTTATTTATTTATTTATTTATTTATTTATTTATTTATTTATTTATTTACTTATTTATCTATTTATTTTTTTATATATTTATTTATTTAATTTCTTTTGCAAGTAGCTTTGTAGGCATTATTATATCATGATAATGTGATTACATGTGAACATAAATTATAAAACATACAGTGCTGTGCAAAAATGCGTTTCATCTGTTTTTGACTGTTATCAATCAAATAAAAAATAAAAAGGGGGTTTTAACCTGCCATTTCTGTCAAATTGTTGAAATGGTGTAACTAATTCCATCCACGGTGTACGGACCCTTGCACACCTCTGTGAATATATGGGAGTATGGGCTTCATTTTAACAAATGAGGCAAAATGTGTTCTGCACTAAAACTTAGAGCTTCCTAAATCCACGTTATCTTTTGAGTTAAGATCATTGTATTGTGGGAAGATATTACCCTTTCTGGGACAGATAACCTTTTGTTGAAAAAGCCACTTTATGTGCTAGCTGGGAGTAGACGAGCCCAAGTCCAAAAATGACGGTATCATTAGTAGTTGAAAGCAGGCTGTCAAGTGAAGGTAAATATTGAGTACACAACTGACTAACTCCTATATTTTCAAACATAGAGTTTATTTATATTGTCGCATTATCTACAACATGTCAGGATAAAACATAAACTGACAAATGTTTACATATTACACATTCAAACATTATAACCACAAGGACCGATAAAAGTATGGCAGCTCTATTGTAAAATATTGCCATGATTTTATGCCCATGAAAAGGTTCTTATTAAAGTGCAAAATACAAAGGCTGTCCATATAGGTACACTTTAAAATGTGACACATGGAAATTTTGCAAGCAGCTCTGTTTGCAGTAATAGGATGAAAGTGTGATTATATGTGAACATACGTTTTGAAACACGCAGTGCTGTGCAAAAAAAAAAAAAAAAAACAGTGCCGTGCAACAATGTGTATCATCTGTAGATCTTTGACGGTCTACTCTTCTAAGTACATAATCTGTTATTTCGAAATTATGACTATAGCTTCCTGCAATGGCATGGCATGCTTACACCAGAATTCATAACGACTTGTAATGGTCAAGAAAATTGCCCTTTTTGTATTTGTGTCTTTGCATCCAGAGCCACTTCCTGGTAATCATTACCCTATTTTGTAGTTCAAACTCTCTACAGTCCATAAGCTGACTTTTCCCCGTCTTAATTTTAAACACATAGAAATACTATTGCCACATTCTCCTGTAGAATTATGTCTTAGGTTGTATTAGCCCCGTTTAATGTAAGGGTCGTCAGTGGGTAACTACTCCAAACACATTTCAAACCCAATACTCGATTATAGCTGTCACAAACAATCGCTTCCTATAGTCGTGTCAGCTCTAAATGCAATTTAACAGTAAACTGATACTCTTTGAAACACAATATGGCTCCAAAAGAGGCCAATTTTGACTGTAATTGATGATATGAGAAGTACAAGATGACACAACATAACAACCCTAAAAGTACCAGCAGAAAGGGTAGTAATCTGCCATTTCTGTCAAAATCTTGCAAAGGTGTCACTTATTCCATCCATGGTGAGCGGACACTTGCACAGCTTGGTACAATTAAGCATTACGGGATTCGTTTTAACAAGTAAGGCAAACGTTTTCTGCACTGGAACTTAGAGCTTCCTAAATCCACGTTATCTTTTGAGTTAAGACCATTGTATTTTGGGGATATTGTTCTCCCTTTTGGGGCAATTACCCTTTTGTTTAAAAAGCCACGATATGTGCTCTCTGGAAGTAGACAAGCACAAACCCAAAAATGATGGTATCTTTGGATTGGTAAAACTAATCCGTCATGTAAAGGCAAAAAGTGAGTAAAAAACTAAGTAACTGAAACAGTTTGCGAATATAGAGTTTACTGATATGATCACATTATCTACAACATGCCAGGATGGAACATACACTGACAAATGTTTACATATTACACATTGAAACATGGTTACCACAAGGACCGATAAAAACATGGCAGCTCTGTAGCATAATCTTGCCATGAGTTTATGCTCATCTGACGTTCTAGTTAAAAGTATCAGGAACAGAAAATTCCCTTTGATCACAGGTCTCTGCTAATTCCAATATGGTTATGAGGCTCTGGCTACGAATAGACTGTCATTCACAGCAGTGGAAGTAAATCCCTTATCAACACACGCATGCGCCCATCAGAACGTAGTGTAGACCTTGTGGTCAATTAAAACGTAAACTTCCTCTGTGTACGCTTTCTAACATTGAGAGCCATCAACCATTAAGCCCAACTTCCAAATTCCAGCAATCACCAGTAAAGTAAAGTGATGTGCAATGATGGGGTTCTATCCATTTTGATAACAAAGTGGGCCTTTCTCTTGAAACTTCATATTCCATAACAATAAATTTCAGCTCACAAATATGTTCCCAGTTTTAACCTTGCAGCCTTCTAAATCTACTCATGACCCATTTCCTCACATAATAATCTTCATAGAAAAATCTTAAATCACGTATGCTCATCTGATGATTTTTATACCCTGCACCATCCCTACCATGGACAATAGATTATAATGTATGTACCGATGTAGAATAAATGGTCTGTAACAGGCCCTCCTTATCTTTTATTCTACGGGAAACAGTTCATCACACGCTATCAGGGGTCTTTTGCATCTAATTACATGTCAAAATTAAATGCTTTAAAGGGCAACACAGATGTGCATGTGGACTCGTCTAAACCATTTATCAAACAAACTGAGATCGCAAAGTCTGGAACAGCATCTGTCCAACATGAGCTTATCCCAGATGTGTAGAAAACAGTGATTACCGACAATGACTTAGATATTCCATGAACCATTGTTTTTCGATAGAAGAGTAGTAAATCCTAAAATGAGGTGTAACCTCTCCCAAATCCTTTGTTGGATCTAAATTTCAGCAACAAATATCCTCAAAGTTACAGGCTAACATAAAACACTTCATTTTTTTTGGGGGGGGATGCTTTTTTTTCCCACGAGTAAAGGGTTGCCATCAAGATAGACCAGTTGGATTACCAGAGCTGATGCATACTTTTCATTCCGCCATACAAGTTTTCCTATTTATTAACTGCGAACGAAAATGTTTAAAGTAATATTCTCACCTAAGCCATGATTCAAGTCCAAACTGTGTTCCAGATAAGCCTAAACCTATCACGCTCAAACCGTTCAACAACCAATTATTACACTTTGTGGTGTAAACAAACAAAAAAAAAAAAAAAAAAAAAAGCATTGTATCACAAGGTAGAGTAGTTGTCTGTCGCAAAGATGAACGAGCCATCTGTCTCCCTTGCTCTTTTTTACGCACTAAATGTGAAAATCTTATATGTGAAAAGCTTTGTAAACGTCTTTTCGTCTTATATAATATAACAATTATAACAGAGAATTTGTTTCTGCATATATATTTCTTGATGGAAAAACAAAATTTACAATCGTATGAAAATATATAACACACATAAGTAAAGTAGGTCATGTTTCTTAGATATATGGCCACAACAATAATCTGAACTTTGTCTTGTTTAACCTTTGTACAACTGTGACTGTGTGTCTTATTTATGTGATGTTGATCGTGAAAAAATCCAGCAGTTGACTCTTAAAGGACATCTCATTGCACTGAGGAAACACCTTTCATCGGCATTCCCTGGTAACGTATGGCTCTGGCCGTGCTGAGAAAAGTATTTGACTATTGCAGTGTAATCCGGATAATTATTCCCTAAGATTCTCTTTAAAACTATCTTAACTAATGACAAAATTCAGTTAAAAAGATTGAGCCACGGTCGTTCACAATTGATATGATCTGTCTGTTTCAACTGCATTGACACAGATAACTTGTCCACAGCAGTTGTTGATATATGACAGCATCACTTTAATCAATCTGACAATAGAACACTCAACTCCTGACAATAATCTAACGGTGAGATACTCTAGTTCGGTTACCAGACATACTTCTACATTTGAGCTTAAATATTTCCACGGCATGCTTAATTCCATCGTTAAAACTTGTTATATCTTGTATGAAGTATCTTCAAAATAAATCGTTAGTGCTGTTCATTACGAATAATATTTAAAGTGAAGTTGTTTATATATTCATGTAAAGAAAAGGGTAAACCTTTATGTTTTGGAGTTTTAAAAACAGAAATCAGCCTCCTTGCATTAATCCGAGGAAGAAGACACCGATGTTTACATGCGCCTGTAAAATTAGCATTTTGTGTAAAAAGTTTGCAGTTGACAAAAAATTGCAGGTCATTTAACAATTTTAGTTCACAGAAACGAATTGGGTTCTGATTGTGGCTCTAGCAAAAACAATTTGGTGAGTAATATCACAGTGCCTGCTGGTAGAAGAATGCGCAACAGGTTGAATCGCAAATATATCTATGAAGCATTGCGATACATTGTTATGAACGTACTGCAAATTCACGTTTAAGGCTCTGTCTATCATGATGTCATTGACATTGAATTTCCAATATGTTTGGATAATGGTTTATTGTTCGCATTAAGATTATTACAGCAGATCAGACTAAAAGTTTGATTTTGGATAAAAAGTGAAATAGGAAACAGAACCCACAAGCAAGTATAAACCAATTTATATCAGTTTCAAAATGCAATCCAAAAATTTACACCAGTTGTGAAAGAGGAAGGAATCTATATAACCACTACGGTTTGCTAAAATCTAATATTTTTGCATGCTAGTTGGTATATTACAATTAACACAATTCCAGTTTAGCGTCTCATTAACTGCTAATTCAAAGACGCCAAGTACCATTGTTCTTATTCGTATAAATTCCATTTTTCTTTCTAATGCCTTGGAAACAAGAACATATATGATAATAATTTGGATTTTTTTGGAAAATGACTGCCGAATAAATCACTGGAAAAATTAAGAAAAATAAA
Source organism: Hermodice carunculata (assembly GCA_964020975.1). Classification (NCBI taxonomy): domain Eukaryota; kingdom Metazoa; phylum Annelida; class Polychaeta; order Eunicida; family Amphinomidae; genus Hermodice; species Hermodice carunculata. Next base: position 28,812 of record CAXHWN010001336.1, read on the forward strand.
AATCATGTGAGAAGTGCTTGTGCAAATATCAATAACTGTCCCCGTGATCTACAGCTAGGTCTCAACGGTGATGATACATTATTTCCAAGTTCGAACACAAATAAAAAGGGTTATCAGTTACTTTCCATATTTGCTGAGACATAGCCATATTCCGTTAAGACTCGTGGTGCTCAATACAAAGTATATAATCATCTATTTGCAAAAGGCTTTGTGTGTTACAACAATGTTAGTACCGCCCGTGGTACATTCTTTCGCCAGTAGGTCCATGTCCTGGGGAACAAGTGTCACTGTTGTCTACAAGCAGTGCCTTGGGGACTGTAGCAGGAAATTTACATGCATCTACTCTATTAGAACTGTTGTTATATTTTAAATATTGACACGCATTGTCGGCATTAATAACTTCAATCAAAAGTACATATACGATCACACTGTGCAACAAGGGAAGTAATATTTTTGAAAACTAAGAGTTTGTTGTAATCACAACAAATTCGTGGCCAAAGGCACGAAAAAACTGAAATTAAACAGGGTGCTAAATTCATAATTCTCAGATATATTATGACGGGCGTGAAGGTGATGTTACACTTCATATTCCATAATGTTTGGCCGAGCTAAGCACGCACATTCCCTTTATTGGTTCAGGCGCAGATAACTGATCCATTGAACCCCAGCTAAGGACCATCTCCCGTAATATATACACTCCCACCTGGATGACAAGCTCTTGATTTCCATGGTGTCGCCATTACCCCCTCTTTACCCGTTTGATTTATCTTGTGAAGTAAAGGGCTGGAAATATATATAATCCACAATACTTAAGTAACTTTGTGTTTGCAAATAATTCTTGATGTTGTGAGGCTAGAAACCCTTTGAACGAGTCCTCTGCACCAATACGTCTCCAAGATCTCCTATATTTCCCTTGAAGTGGAACCTTTTGAAGCCAGGAGATCTATATGAGCGCAGATTGAAGGCTTACCGCTAACGTTCACTCCATTCAGGCCTTTGTAAGATGCTAGGATAGTGTGGCCCTTATAATATGGAGCAGTAGAAAAAACTGTTAGCATACAGTGATATGAGCCGACACACTAATCCAAAGATGAACAAAAACAGCATACACAGACGCATCATGACGTATACTTTTAACGAAAACATTTCATCTATTCTTATTTCCAGAAAAGTATATCTAACTGCACCTGTGGTGAACACTCTGAAACAAAAAAACAAAAAAACAAAAAGAAACAAACAAACAAAAAAAAGGGAAAAAAAAAAAAAAAAAAAAAAAAAAAACGAAAAACGAAAACAAAACAAAACAAAACACAAAAAAAAAACAAAAAACAAAACGAAAAAAAAAAAAAAAAAAAAAAAAAAAATGGAACAAAAACAAAACAAAAAAACAAAAAAAAAACAAAAAACAAACAAAAACAAATCCAACAAAAACAGAAAATACAAAAAACCAGAAAAAATAACAAAAATGGCACAAAATACAAACAACAAAATAGAAAAAAAAAGCAAAAAAAAAAAAGAATATGTTAATGTTTTTTGTTTGTTTTTTCAGTTTAGATTCCACCTTCATTTCATCCATACCTTTTATCTACCTTTATCTGGACATGCATTTCACGTTTGTACAAAGCTAGGAAGAAGGAAAAAAACACGTCCTAGACCACACATGGGTGATCAAAATAAGGGCCACACTATACTCAATCATGAGTGCTTTATCGCAAAGTGTATAGGTTAAAGAAAAAGGCCTTGGCATTAATCTTGCGACAGAAAAAGCTCCTCTTCAGGGGAACATTTATGAGAATAATTTTACTCTCACAAAAAGTTACCTTTCTTTCATGACATATGGCTGCACCATCTGCTTTACAAAAGCCTTCAACTTTAAAAAGCTTCTAACTGGATTTCGGCCAGGAATCCTTACTTTTTGTCCACTGGAGTCAACGCTTCACATATTTCTTCGGATTTTTGCTGGCCTGAGTATTTAGCAGCACGAACTATAAAATAGATCAAGTTAATAAAAATCTTGCTTTGCGCCTGATGATCTCTTGCTAGCAGATAAATTAAAGGTGTTCAAATTGTACAGTACTTATTTTTATCGTAGAAGAACTTAGGTTGCAAACCCTGCCGGGAATAGAAAAAAACAACTGAATATAGATACATATATATATATACATACATATATATATATATATATATATATATATATATATATATATATATATATATATATATATATATATATATATATATATACTCAAAACATTAAATAAATAAATAAATAAATAAATTAATTAATTCATTAATTAATTAATCAATAAATGAACGGACGAACGAACGAATGAATGAATAAAATGCAATGAAAATAAATAATTAAGTTGCCTTGGCCAAAATAGATATTAGCGTGATTCCTTTACAGACACATGAGCAGATATTTGCAAAGCAAAGGTGGTACACAGTTAAAACAAATAAGAAAGAATGAATGAAAACATGAATGATTTAAAGTGTAAAAACAAAAAAAAACAAAAACAAAAAATTTTTCACAGAAGGTGTTTTTATTGTATTGACGATAATAAAAATTTTGCTTCTTTTCCATGATGTTCTGTCCAGCGTTTATTCTACATATCAATTTAAGTAATAGTTGTATCATAAGAAGCCTAGGTGTATGCTTGGTTACACCGTGTACGTTTAGCTTGTCAATCGAGCGTCGAAGCTAAACGTACACCTAGACTTCTTATGATACAAGTGTCTTGTTTCAAAGGCCCCACCCACAGTAGCGAAATCAGGGCATGAGCAAGGCCTGGTCCTAGAAATCAGACAATGACGTGTAGGATTAACCAATCAGACGTTGACATCCTTCACGCGCTTGTCTGAGAAAATAGGAGGCCAATATCTGGGACACCACTTGTTTCGCTTGATCAGGAAATGGCAGACATTTAGTTAATCCAGGCAGTGCAGTATTTGGAAAGCAATGGAGATATCGTATGCCCGTCATTTGATCTGGATTTCATGGACATTAAGGTTAAGCCCGAACAGAATGAACGTTTTGGCGCACCGGTCACATATGGCGATATAAAGTCGCCACACAGGACGAAGAGTAAAAAAATACACGCAAAAATACAACCTGGGCTGTCAAGGTGTGGACAGAATGGTGTTTTGCGTGGAATGCAAAATTAACTGGAACTGATGAATTCCGTTATATTCCCGAGCTGAGGCTCATTGAAGATGCAGCTGAGATGGACAGCGCACTGAGCAAATTTATCATGGAAGTAAGGCGTGGAGATGACACGTGGTTTGTACTGTTGCCGTGTTGAATTTAGTAGCTTGGATATTACATACAAAAGACTAAAGATAGTAGGAAGACATTTAGATACTGAACAGCTGTAACTGGTGCTGAAAGTGGCTTTGATTATAGCTCATTATTTGCGCAAGAGCGGCTAGTCTCATGATAGCAGTGTCTTTTTTTTTTTATAAAAAAAACCTCCAGAATGCCTTCACTACACATGTCCGTATACATGTTCTGAAATGTGAAATTAAAATTTTAATTTGTATAGTTTTGTATTGTGTGTTTATTTCAGGTTTAGGGACAATGACAGGGTTTCCTTTGAATTTGAAATTTGCATCTTTTTGAAGTTAAAAAAAGTCGTGATTTTCAGGAACCTACAATTGTATTTCAAAGGAAACCCTGCTCGAGAAAAATGTAGCAACAATCTCTGGAAAAGAATGCGTGCCTGGACGTGACGTCATGACCCAATTCTAGTTACACCACAGTTCTGTTTACTTACGCCACTTTTTTGGCCACGCCCATAGTGTATTTAAATACCCTGGCCAAAAGATCAAAGAAATGAGGGTCGCCTATGAGACAAACATATAATGCCGCATTCGCATGCTTTTTCACATGGGATAAACAACAATAAAATATCTGTTACCAACTTTCTCTCCTTTTGACGAAAAATGTTGGTAAAGTCAATTTAGGTACATATCCATTGTGTAACATCAAGTTCAAAAATTCGGTACATTTATTTCCATAATGACAGTTCAATAAATGTACATTAAAATAACCACAAATGTTATCAGAAGGTTCCGGTTTTGGAGTTTGATCAGGGATACAGTATTCAATATGATCCTTTCTATCTTGTCTTGGCTATTGTATGTTATATAGGGTAATTTTTGTCTCTAGTGATTTCGAGGAATATCAACAATGTGATCACCCAATAAGTCGTTGGAAAATGAAAAATGTAAACCCCCCAAAAAGCAAAACAAATGTAACACAAAAAAAAACAAACAAACAAAAAAAAAAAAAAAAAAAAAAAAAAAAAAGCAGCAAAACCAAACCAAAAAGCAGAAAAAAATAAAATGAATAAATAAGTAAATAATAATAATAATAATAATACTCCCGTGATCTACAGCTAGGCCTCAGTGGAACAGATACATAATTTTCAAGTTTAAAATCAAATGAAAAAGGTTTGTCAACTGCTCTTGCGTTTTCTTAGACATAGTCACATCCCTTTAACACTGTGTTCATACTAAACTTAATAGTTATCTATTTGTGAACAATAAAAATGTGTTAAAACAAATGTTAGTACCACCCATTGTACATTCTCTCGTCAATACGCCAATATCTTGACAGGTAACTGTCACTGTGGTCTTCGGGCAGTGCCAAATATTTTGCTGGGGAAATAATATACACCTGTTCTGTTAGAACTTTTGTTATGCTTTAAATATTGACACCTAAGACACACATTGTCCCTGTTAATAACTTCATCCCGAAGTACAAATACGACCACACTATGAAACTCACGAAGAAATGTTTCTGCAAACTAATACTTTATTGTGATTACCAATACGCGCCCAAAGCTATTAATGACATAGATTGAAGATGGTTGTAAATTCATAATAGTCAGAGGTATTGCCACGTTGGTGAAACTGAGTTCACACTTCAGATTCCACTCAACCTTTGGCTGATAAAGGCACGCGCTTGTCTGTGTGGTTCAGGCGTGTCTATTTGTTTTGTTGTAAACCCAGCTTGAAACTTGTTCAAACTATACAGACACTATTATCTGGGTGTCAATTTTTGTTACCGATGGAGTCGTTATAATATCATGTTCACCTGTTCGGCTCATCTGGTGCAGTAAAGGATTGAAAGTACCTAATCCACAATGCGATAATAACGCTGCTGGGCATGCCTTTGCAAATGATTCTTGATGTTGAGAGGCCAAGCATGTTTCGTGAGCCAGCCTTCCTCATGAATACGTCTCCATGGTGTGCTCTATTCCCCTTGAACTAAAGCCTTGTGAGGCCAGGAATTCTGACATATACTCACGGATTGAAAGTTTGTCACTAGCGTCCACTCCACTCATGCCTGTGTAAGATGTTTCCTTACGGCGGGCCGTATGATATGGAAAACTAGAAAAACTGGTAGCATGTTGTGATATTACCAGACCCATTAATCCGAAGAGCAACACAAGCAGCATACACATACGCATTGTGATGTGTAACTGTAACGGGAAAAAATCAAACTATATTTACTTGCAGCTGCAACGTTGGTCAACACTTTCAAATAGACAGGAAAAAGTGTATTCCCTTATTCCCTCAAGTCATTTTGTTATCAAGTTTCATGGTTCTTTTTTTCCTGCTTATAAATCCGCCTTTATTTCACCCAAACCATATTTCTATTTTAATCAGGATTTGCATTGCACCTTTGTGCAAATCCCAGAAGACAAATTCGCCCACGGAAAATTGTGTTCATCGCGAGTGGTTCACCGCCAAATGCGTGGTGTAGAGAAAGACTTACCAAAGATTCCAGTCATGGTATCATGAGACTTTTAAAGACTCGCCACTCAGGGTTACATTTGTGACAATAATTTTACGTTAACAACAATTTACTTTTCTGTTTTTGACATAAATCTGCATCATCTGATTTATCAAAGCTTTGATAACTTGCAACTGAATTTTGGCGCAGGAATTCTTAAGTTAAGTCCGTTATAATGGTCCTCATATGCACACCATAATATTTTTGCCAGAATAGCAACTTAGATTTATATATAATATTAGATATAATTCGGACAATTTCTTTACTCATACTTCTTTTCGAATAAAATAATCTTTTTTCTGTCCTCTATGTATTGAATTATCCCCATATTGGCTGAATATGGGCCACGAAACATTTTTTACCAGTACATGGAATTGTCATAGATTCTATTGGAGTCTCCCAGAGAAATCGCCCCAGACCATTGCGGGTATATATCATATCCCTAATATATATGAATTAACTTATGAATTTTAACCTGCTACAAATAGTTTTCAAAAGCTTGGGATTCTTAAATTTATTACCCAGACCATGCATGTGTACAACAATAAAAATCCCGTTATGATATGTTCCATTACGTGCAAAATAATATATATTATATGTACGGAAATGTGCAATAACGCATACAATATATTTAATTCTTTTGAATATATTTGTATCAGAATTGTTTTTTTCAACGGATATTTCTGTCAACATTGAAGAAATAAAATATCCAAGCAAATAACTGTTGAACATGTCCACATAGCATTTTGATCCTCAACCAAGAACTAGGTACATCGGCACAAACACGTTTATCTGGTCTGAGGTAAAACTCAAGTATAAACTCAAACCCACTTACCTTTACAGCAAGTCTTTGTCTGTTCGCAAGACACCTGTAGGAGTTAAATGATGTAGTCAATTGGCCCATATATATATTTATATATATATATGTATATATATATATATATATATATATACATATATATATATATATATATATATATATATATATATATATATATATATATATATATATATATATATATATATATATATATATATATATATATACATATATATATATGAAGCCATTTGTCATCTCACATTTGTACTTTGGTCCAGCATTTGACAGATGGATGAGACAATGTGCAGGTATTTGCGGTTATTGTTCTTACGAAATTCCTTTTCGCCATTGTTCTTTCGCACTTTTATTACTATATAATGTATATGATGCGTACGTAATTTACTATGGCATACATCCATACCAAGTAGTGCTTGGTGACAGTATTGAGCATGTAAGTGCCGTACATGTGATATTTTGTTCGTCCATATAAGTTGAATTGCCAATGTACAGGTGTTATTGGTAATTGTTTGTGCAAACTTCAGGTAACAATTTTTATGACCACCCGTATTAACATATACATGTAAATCTTGCATGGCATGTTATCGATATAGTCAATTCACACCAGTTCGTATTTGATTCCAGTAATACACATATAAATGGGAGATATGTGTTTGTTTTCAGTTAGCATTGTAAAAGACGTACAGCGTCTGTGGGCGTCGGGAGAGTCTGTACACCAGAAAAAGCTTAAACCTTAAACCAACAGGGCTAAACAAATGTGGTCCAAATACGGGAGTGATCTGAGCAGGGGAGTAATTAAATCAGGTTTAATAGGCGCTTACACCATTGGTCTAAATGCGGAATGATCTATATAAGCAGAAACCTGCTTTATATTTTTATGCCGCCGAAGGGCAACAATAGCTCTTTCGATGCAACATCGTCCTGACGCACGCTGCCTGCCGGAACTGTATCCCAAATAAACTCACGGAGAATAGCATACACGTCAAAAAATAGAACTTCTTGACTTGCTGGACCCCCCAGGCAACTTAAACAAAGATCCATGCGAAATTTGGAGGGCTGACTTCTGTGAAGTGCATGCTGCCTTGGAAAAATGAGATGTATTTCTTATACTACTTTCACTGACACGGTGAGACCTTTGCAGAAGTGATACCTTTATATGCATCCTGTGGCTTACCATTAATGAGCTATTGAAAGCTAAGCCTGCAATTGCGATAAACCATATGTTGTATCATATTCAAATTGGGTATATGCAGAGTGAACACTTCCAGAGCCTCTTAAGTTTCTTGATCTTATAACGCAATAATAAACACGGCCAATGTGTCGACCAATGAAAACGGTCTGATCCCATTTCTTAGCCTGCTAAGAATATTTTCTTCTTAAACCGGGTCAATAATTGTGTATTTTATAAGTTATGACTGTTTAAGTGAATTTTAAGCCTGGTGACAGCCATCTTGAAAATGACCCCGATTTAACCATTTTCTTGTTTTTATACTTTGGTGGACCTTCTTGTTGTTGATAAGGAAACCCTGGAGGAATGAAAACCGCTGAACAAAATTACTTTTGTTCCAATTCTTTCACGGATGGGTGGTTATACATTATAAATTGACCTGACTATTTCTGCTCAATCCATTTTGAACCTGGGTACACATATTCACGTGGTGCACATGTGTCGGGTTTCAATGAAATGAAATATCCACAGAAAAGGCACTTTATTATCTCAGAAGCAATTAAACTCATCTTATCTGTCAGATTTGATGTCCATCATTGCATTTAAAGTAAGTAAGGAGTCATTTAGAAGCTTATCGTGACATCATGACCTACACTAACACTCCAGTCATATCATGAGGATCCTCTAACTTCGTACTTTAACATGCAATGTGTATGCTGAATATTTTATGTTGACAACACAATAAGGGGAAATCACGTAGCTATACTGATTGTATGTTTTGTTTTTATAAGGCAGCACCGTTTGCTCAGTCACGTCTCTGCCAGTTTGATTCATCTCCCTCTTCATGATGCTCTTCTTTGATAACGACACGCTCTTTGATTTTTAACGAGTAATGATAGCGTCTCCATCCAATGTATATAGTATGACATAAAAACCACAACGTACAATTATTGCTAGCTTTATGCCTGAGAAGTTTTTTTTTTCCCACAACACCACTGGTACAATTTCCCGAACAGTTGACCACAGTATATATCTGAAAGAAAAAAAAAAGAGAAAGGGAGAGAGAGAGAGAGAGAGAGAGAGAGAGAGAGAGAGAGAGAGAGAGAGAGAGAGAGAGAGAGAGAGAGAGAGAGAGAGAGAGAGAGAGAGAGAGAGAGAGAGAGAGAGAGAGAGAGAGAGAGAGAGAGAGAGAGAGAGAGAGAGAGAGAGAGAGAGAGAGAGAG